>MU400524.1:0-523445 GCA_022578965.1 Xylaria sp. FL1777 | reverse complement strand
CTATTTTTTGTTGTTTTTTAGTTGTTTTAAAACTTTTATAATTATATTATTTAAAGCATTTATTTTTAGCTTTTTTTTTTTTTATAGATTAAATAGTTTAACTATAAAGTTAAAAATAACTTTTAGTTTTAGTTTTTTAAAAGCTTTTTAAGCTTTTTTTAAAATTAAAAAAGATTTTTTTTTGTATTTTTTTTTTATATACTTTATAAAATAAAATGCTATTCTTTTAAAGTTTTAAATCAATATTTAAACATAGTTTAAAAATCTTAATACTTATTATATATTTATAATAGTAGCTAAGTTAAATATTTTCTAGTTTTATACTATATTAATTTTTAATTGTTAAATTTATATTTGTTTTAAAGTAATTATAAATTTTAAAAAATTAATTTTTTATATATGTTATATATATTTTTTTGTGTTAAGTTATAATTTTGCTTGTTTAAATGTTTTTAATACTTAAATTATGTGTTTTTTATGTTTTTTTAGCGTTTTAAAGTAAATTAAAATATTATTTAAATAAATAAACATAAATTTATTTAAAAACTTTTATAAAATCATTATTATTATATATTAAAAGCTAGCTAATATGTTTTATAGTTTTTATAGCATAACTATATACTTATATAGTTTATATACTATTTATATAGCAGTTTTTTATTTTTTTTTTTTAGTTATTTTAATAGCATAATATTTATTTAAAATATTAATTGCTATAAACTATTTTGTTTAATTAATGTTTTTTTTTATAGTTATTAGCAAAATAAAAAAATATTTATTTATAATAATAATTATGTTTAATAATTAGTAATTAACTATTACTTGCTATACTAGTTTTTTTTTTTATTAATTAGTTGCTTTTTATTTTTTATTTTAAGTACTAGTACTATAAAGTATTTAATAAATAACTAAAATTCTTTTAAAAATTCTTTTGTTAAGTTTTTTTAAATATATTTCTATAAAGCGTTTATTTTATTTAAGCTTATATAATATACTTAATAAAGCTTTAGTTAATATTTTTCTTTAATAAAAATGTAGTAGTTTTATAAGCTATATTTAAAAAGTTCTTTTTTTTTTTTTTCTTTAAATAGTTTGTAAAATTTATAATATATTTTTAGTATTTTGTTTAGAATTTTTTTTGCAATTTTTCTGATTTTTTTGCTTTATTTTTTACTTTTTTAATTAATAATTTTTGCTTTTTATTAAATTAAAAAGTTGCTAGTTTTTAGCTATAATATTTTTAAAATAATATTATAATTAAATATATTAGTAATATTTAATATAATTTACTTTTTATATTTTTATATAAATATATTAAACAGTTTGGTTTTTTTAAGTATATAATTATTATTATAGCTAGAAGTACTTTTATTAAATCTTTTAATTTTTTAAAATTTTTGCTTATATTTTTTAAAAAATTTTATTTTGTTTTATTACTTTAAGTAAAATTATATTAGCTTATATTTTTAAGTTAATTAAAGTATTATACTTTTTTTTTTAATATATAAATTTAACTTTAAATTAGTTTTGCTAGTTATTATATTAAACTTTATATAAAGCTTTAGTTTTTTTAGCTATTTGCTACTTTTTTAGCAAGTATTTATTTTATTTTTTAATTCTTTTTTATAAAATGTTTAAATGTTTATTTTATTTAGTACTTTAAATATTATTGTACTTTGTTTTATTTTTGTTTTTAAGCAAGCTTTAAATCGTAGTTTTTAAGCTTTTTTGCTTTTAGCAATTATTTTTTAATACAATTATGCTTTAATTAGCTAGTAATATTTATAGCAATTATTTTTATATTCTTTTAAAATAATGTTATAAATGCAATTAAAATTTTTTTTAAATGTTATAAATTTTTATAAATCTTTATAATAAACTATAATTATAACTAACTATTTTAATTTATAAAAGTTTTATATTTTTATTTTTGCAATTTGTTTAAAAAACCAACTATTTTTTAGTTTGTTAAATAAATATTAATAGCAATAATATATTATATAACAATTTTATAATACTTTATTATATTTTAGATCTTTTAAGCATAAAATATTATTATTGTTTTTTATTATAGTTTTGTTATAATATTAACTTTTAGTAATTAGTTAAATTATTAACTTTAGTTTTTAAAACATATTAATTTTTATGCTAACTATTAATACTTTTTTATTTTATTATATTTAAAGCAGTTTAAACTATAAAAATACTTTGTTTATTTTTATTAGTTCTTTTTTATAATGTTTTTTATAGCTTTTAATTTTATTTATTTTTGCTTTAAAGTTTTATAAGTTCTGTTTTTTTAAGTCTATTTAACAACTAAATATTTTAATAGTTTATAATTAGTTTAATAACTATATTATTTATAGTTATAGTTTTATTTTTTTAAACATAACTTTTTTTTAAGCTATATTTTAAGCTTTAGTAGTTTAAAGTTTTTATAGTTTTATAAGTTTACTAACTATATTAATTTACTATTTTTTATTATTTATTACTTTTAGTTAAACTATTTTTTTAAGTTATATATTAAACAACTTTAATTATTTATATAGTAAATATATTTTTTTATAATTTGTTTTAATAACTACAAAACTTTTAAATAATATTTGCATGCTTGTTTATTTTAACCTGTATAAATAAAGCATTTAATTTTATTTAATATAGCACTTTTGTTTTAACTTAAAACAGCAACTTTATATTTTTGCTTTAAAAATGTATTCTTTAAATTGCTTTATTGTTTTTTATTGTTTTAAACTTTTATAACTTGTACTTTTTTTTTAGATTAAAAAATCTTTCTTTTTTTATAGCTTTTTTTTTTGTTTTTTTTTTTAAATTAGCATTATTTTTAAAAGTATTTTTTTTTTTATAGTTATAACATTTAACTTTAAACATATTTTAAGATTATTATTTTTAAACTTTACTAATTTGCTTAAATCTTTATTTAATACTCTTTTAAATATTCTTTTTTTTGTTTTTTTTAATTTTTTTAGTTTTAAAGTATTAATTAAATAATTGTTAATTAATTATAATAGCTATATTAATATATATATTAATTTTTGCTAGTTTATTTATTTTATATAGTTTGTTTTAAACTTAAGTTTTAAGTTTACTATAAAATAAATAAAATAATATAAACTTAAGTAATTTTAAAATTACTACTAATTGTGTCACGGGAGGTATAAAGCATTAAAGGTTAAGTATAATAGTTAATATATCTTTAGTTTTATAGTAAGTATTTAATAAAACTAAAGCTTAAAGAAAAAAGGAAACTCCCATGAAATAAGTATAAAAAGGATATCTTATATATACATATAACTTGTAATATATGCTAAAGTACTTAAATAGCTTAGTTATAACAACTACTTCTTTTTTTTTAATTAGGTTATTTTTAACTTATATATAAGTAAAATTAATTAAAATAATTAATCTTAAGTATAAGTAATAAAATAAAGTAGTATAAAATAATTAAGCATAAATGTAGTATATTAAATAAAATACTTATGTAGTATAATAATTAAAGTACTTATGTACTTATGCTTATATTTATATATTAAGTTATATTTGTTTTGTGCTATATTTATAGCAGATTTTACGTTTATACTTTTATTGCTATATGTTCTCTTCTTTTTTTCTTTTTTTTTTTTTTTTTTTTTAGCTGCTGCTAAACAATTAATTTTAGCTATACATTTTACTACTGCTATTTTTATACTTATTTCATATTTTTTCTGCTTTTTTTTTAATTTTTATTTGCATTACAATTATGCTGCTTAAACTTGCAGTAGTTAAAAGTAATACATATAAACGCAATTACAGTTAAAGCTATAGTTATAAATGTAAACGCAAAAAATTATCGCAACTTGCTTTACGCCTAAATTTATTCAGAAATAAGTTTAATTCTACTATAAAACAGAACTTTAACAAACCTTTTTGCTAAAAATCTAATAACTTTAGTAATAAAAATAAAAGTCCTAGCAGTTTGCTTTTTTTTCGAAACAGCTCTAATTCTAATAAAAATGTAAACACTATTAGGCCTTCTACAAGTTAAAAAAAAAAAAATAAAAATAAAAATAAAAATAATTTTAACTTTATAAATCCTAAAAAAGATCTAAATGCTAGCTCGCATAATTTTAATATAAACAACGCAAAAAATAAGTTTAATTTTAATGCAAATATTAAAGTTTTTACGCTATTTAAACGTTAGCTTATTTTTGTTATAACCTTTGTTTATAAACCTTATAAATAAACTATTAAAGCTAAAAACAAAAAATATAAAACTATTAAAAAAGCAATAATCCTAAGTAGTTCGTTAATATATTAGCTTTATTTTAAGCGTTTTAAAAAAGCATTTTAGCTAAAAAATAGCTTGCCTTTAAATATAGTTTACAAATTTAAAAACCCAAAAGTAACAGCTTATATAAGCTATATAAACAGCTATACTTTATGCAAACTTATAAGTTAATTTATATTTATTTTAGATTAGTTTTATTAATAAGTTAGCTGCTTGCTATATTATATTTTAATGCAATATATATTTAAAAATTATTAAACTAGTTTGTTTATTTTTTTGTTCTTTAAAAAAACAACTATAAAAAAGTTGTTATAAATAAAAATTGCATTATTATTTAAAAAACTTCAAATAATTATTATATTAACTTTGCAGCTATGCAGTTTTATTTCCTAAAGGCATTTTTGCGTTTTTTGTTAACTTATAAAGCTTAGTTCTAATTAATTAACAAAATTAGCAATATAAAAATAAATAGTTTTGTTTTTATTTTATATAAAGTTTAGCTAATAATTAGCAATACAAAAACATTATGCTAAATATAAACACTTAATAACAAAGCATAAATCTTTAGCTTGCTAAGCTATTAAGCCTTTTTATATAAGCGCTATAAGTAGCTTTATTTAAACTAATTTTATAAGATTTTTTAATAAAATTAAAACTATTTTTAACGCTAGCAATATGCTTGTTTAACTATACTTAAAATGCAAGTTATAAACTATAAATATACAGCTTAAAAAACTACTTTTATTTTTTTTAAAAAAAATATGCATAAAGCTATATTAACTATTGCTAATAAGTATAAATAAAAATATTTAATTAGCTTTTTTTAATATAAAGATGTTTTAAAGTTTAATAATTAATGTTTTAAAGCTTTTTTATAAAAATATTATAACTTGTTTGTAGTATTTTTGCATATAGCTTATTAATAAAGCGTAAATATTTTAAAACTTAAAGCAATAAATGCAATTTTTATTATATAATTAAAAACAAAAAAATAACTAGTTAATATATATAATATATTTAAGCTTTAGTTTATAGCTAAATTAATAATAAATTAATATTATTTTATTAGCTTAATAGCTTTGCTTTTCTTTTATAACTTAAGCGCTTTTTAAAGTTCTTAATTGCTTTAAAAGCTATAATATTAGTAGTAAATACTTATTAATTATACTTAGTTAGCTAGCTTTTTTATTTAATAAAATAATATTTTTTTTTATTATAAGTTATTTTACTTATTATATTTTTAATCTCTTATTTTTTTAATTTATTTTTAAGGTTTAGTATAAATAAACTATATTTATGTTTAGCTTTTTAAAGCTTAAATAACTAAATTAAAAAAACGAAATAAAAGCAGCTATATTGTTTTAAAAAACTAATATAGTATGCTTATAAACTAACTATAAAAAAAATTCAGAAAAGTTTAATAAACTTAAGCGCTAATTTTTTATTTTTAAACTTAATATTTTTTATTAATAGTACTATTAAGTTTTTAGTTTTAAAAGTTATAAGTTTATGCTTATTATTATAGTGTTTTATATATTTATTAGTTATAATTTGCTATTGCTTTGTTATTTTATTTTTAATAGTTTATAACTTATTAAAACGTTTTTATATAGCTAGGATTTTTTTTAATATAAAGTTGTTTTTAATAAACAAACGGAATTTTAACATATAACTATATAAAGCTTTAAAAAATAATCGTTTAATTATAGAATTAATAGCAAAATTTATAGCAAAAAAGGCTTAAAGTAAAAATTAAAGCTAATTAGTTTGTTTACTATTTATAAAGCACTTAAAATAGCTTTTAATTACTTAGTTTATTTGTTTTATTTGTTTATTAGTTCTAAGGTAAAATATTACTAAAAGCTTTTGCTTAACTTTTAAGTAATAATATAAATTAAACTAAAATTAACTAATAAAAACAAAGCTTTTATTAAAAACAATACTTTTTAAGCTACTATAAATATATTTAATTTTATAGTAAAATAAAACTGCTAGCTTAACTAAAGTTATAATAGTATTAACTAAAAATAAGTATATAAGCTTAGTAAATCTGTTTATAATAACAAAAATAGCATTAATTAGTTTTTTTTTATAAAAGGTTTTTAGTAAACTTGTAATAAAGTTTATAAATAACTTTTATATAAGTTTATTAAATATTAGCAAAGCGTTAAGTTTACTATATTTTTAATAATGTTTTGCTTTAGTTTTAAAGCAAATTATATAGCTTTATATATATTTTTTAATATTTAGTTTTATATTGCTTTAATAAAACTTTTATTATAGTAGTTCTAAAGTATAGCTTTAGCTAAAATATTTAGCTAAAAAATTATTATAGTATAGCTTAATAAGTTAAAAATATATAGCCTTTTTAAAAAAAATATAAATTTTATTTTTGTAATAAATTAAAGATTTTTTTATTAACTATTAAAGATTTATAGGCTTTTTTGCTTTTAATTGTTTTATAATTGTATAACATTTAAGGTTTTTTTTTTAAACCTTTTAAATAAGGTTTTTTAGCTTTTTAAAAGCTTTTAAATCTTTTAATTTTTTTAAGCCTGCAGCTATTTGCGCATATAAACATATAACTGCTTAAATAAAAAAAGCTTTTTTAGTAAGTATAGCTTTAAAATATAAAGCTTTAGCTTAAGTACTAAAGTATAAATTAAAAACTTTAACTTGTTATATTACTACAACTTTTTTTTCTAACGTTAAAAAAATATTAATATTACTAAGCAAAATAGCTATATAATTAAAATAGCATAAAAAAAGATTAGCTTTGTTTTTTTTGCCTGCTTAGTATTTAATAATAAAGTTAAAAAAAGCTAATAATAAATATTAATAAGCTTGCTTTTTATTAAGCTTTAGTGTTTTTATAAACGTTTAAAAGTTAGCATAGTTAATTAATACTTTAATTAATAAATTGCTTTTTTATAAATAATACTATTAGTACTTAAAGCAATTTATTATTGCAAGCATTTTTTAGTTAAGCGTACTATACTGCATTTTTTTTTTAAATAGCTTTTAAAAATAAAATATAACTAGTTTAAAAATGCTTTAATTATTTTGCTAAAATAAATTTTCTGTAAAAGCTACTTTAAAAAAATTGGTTTTTAATAATATTTGTTTTTTAGGGTTAAAATGTGTAAAAAAAATAGCCTGCTTAAATGCATTCTAAAGGTTTTTAAAAGCCTTTTTTTTAGAACTATTTAAAAAAATTTAATTTTTTTTTGTTTTTATTGCGTTTTTTTTTAAATACTTAAACAAAAGCGCAGCAATATAAAAATACCCGTTTATAAAACAGCAGTAAAAATTATAAAACCTTAAAAATTATTATAACACTTAATAAATATTTAATATAAACTATTGCTAAATAATATTTATACGTAAAAAGTTTATTTTAATTTTTTAGCTAAAAATAATATAATTTAAAAATTCGATTTTTTTTTAATAAAATTAGCACTTAAATAGCTTAGCATATAGTTTTGCTTTTTATAGCTTTTTAATAACGTTCTAAATATGTTTTATATAAAAATTTTTATTTAAAGAAAAAATAAGCACATTATTAAAATATATAATGCAAAATATATTTATTATATTATTAAGTGCTTTTTATATATAACTTTAAAAAGTAACAAAAGCATTTAATAAACTTATAAGCATAACTAAAAATTTATAGTAGCTATAGCATATATAAAACGCTGTTTTTTATTTATTTTTTTTTTAAATGCATAAATAATAATAAGCGTTTTTAAAGTTAATTTTGCTAAAAATCTTAGCTTTTAAAATTTTATTAAGCAGCTCTAAAATAAGTAGTAAAATATATTAATTTTTGCATATAACCCAATTAAGTTTTTTATAGTTTATATATAAGCATAAGCTTTTATTTCTTTTAAGTATAAAAAGAATTAAAGCGCTAATAAAACTAGTAAACTTTTTAATCTTTTTTGCTTTTAACATTTTATTAAGCTATTTTTATAGTTTTTTTAGCTTATTTTAAGCTAATAAGTATATAAAAAAATAAAGTATAACTACGTTTTTTTTTAGCTTAATAGCAAAGTTTTCTTGCTTTAATTGTAATAATATGTTTGCTTTGCTAATATTAAAAAACTTAAATAAATTATAAAACTTTTTTAAAATTACTATAAAATCGAAATAATTAAAGCTTTTTTTTAACTTTTTAAGCTATATAAGTTTAAATAATTAAATAATAACATAGTAGCAAGCCTAGTTTTAGCAAGCTTTTATAAACTTAGTTAAACTAAGTATTTTTACTTAAAAGTAACATAATTTAAAAAACTATTAATTAATGCTTAAATTTAATATAATTTTTTTATTTTTTAAAGTAGTTTAAAATAGTAAAAAAAAGCTGCCTTTAAAGCAATAGTTATAATTAATAGCTATATATGCATGCTTAATTCTGCAAGTAATACTACAACTATTAGTTAATTTGCAAATAACTTAATAAGCTTTATAAGTAAAAAATCTATTTTTAGTAGCATGCTATAATGCAAATATATAAAAAAATGCTTGCTATAATTTATAATAAAAAGCAAAAGTAAAACTAATATAGTTATATTTAGCATATAAATTAAAATTAACATAAGTTTTAATAAATGGTTTTATAAAGCTAACAAAATAAATAGTGCAAAAAATATAAAAACAGCATAAAATAAATATATAAAGTAATAATTTTAACTTAAAACTTATAGCTAATATAATTAATGCTAAGCTTATTACTTGTTTTTTAAGTTATAATATTATAGCTTTTGTAAAAAAAGTATATAAAACTTTAATTACTGTTTTTAGTTTTTTTTATTTATATTCTAGTTTTTATTTACTTAGATTTTTTAGATAATTTGTTTTTAAGTAGTGTTATTATTATAGCTAGTATAGCTACTAGATTTATTGTTTCTATTATTGCTATTATTATTATTACTTTTAGGCTAAAAGTAATTAAAAGTAATATAGCTAAGTTATTTATAGCTATAGCAAGTAAAGTTTTTATAAAAGTTTAAATTTAAACTACTTTTATTATTATTTTAAGGTTAATTTAAAAAAGTTCTAAAAATATAACGGTTTTCCAAAGTATAAGTATTATTATTATTATTTCAGTTGTTTATATATCTTTAGTTTTAATATTAGCTATAACTTTTATTATTATTACTTTTATAATATTAGTTTTAGCTTTTATAACTATTATTGCTTTTATAAAATCTTTAGTTATTATTATTACAGCTATTATTATAATTATTGCTTTTATAAAAATAGTTTTAACTATTAAAACTAGTATTATTGTTTTTATAGCTAGTATTAGTGTACTAATTATTAGTTTGGTTTTATTTAATATTTAAGGTTAATTTACTAGTAATTTAAGTAACGTTTAACTCTAGTTTTTTTTTATTATAGTTTAAGCATTATTCCTTAATTATTAATTCTTAGTATTATTATATAGCATTAATTATATTAGCTTATATAGTTAGCAGTAAATTATAATAATTTATTAGCTTTTGCTAAAGTAATACACTTAGTTTTTAATAGTATAACAAGGCTTTTTTGCTTTTGTTTTAGCAAACATTCTAAAGTTTAATGCTAACAAAGTATTAATTAAACAGTTTTAAGTTTTAGTTAGCTTATTAACTTGTTTGTTTTAATTGTACGCTTATATTAGCTTATAAAAAAGCAAACTACTTAAGCAAAGTTTTAGTTTAGTTTAAAAATACTTTTTAGTTAGTTCTAAATTGTTTTTTTTTTAAAGTTAATAACCTTTGCAATGTTAATTAATAAGCATTTTTATAGTTTTAGTTTATATTACTATACGCATATAAGATTTTATTTTTATTGCAATAAAATTTCTAATTAGCTTTTTTAAAAATAGTTTAAAGTTTTTTTACTTATTTTAGCTAACGTTAATAAGTAAATTTTATGTTAAAAAAGTTATAATTAAACTTTAATAGTTAGCTAAAATTAATATCTTTAAATAAATAGCGCTAATAGTAATATAAGCAATTTTAACGTAATTAGTATTTAGGTCTTTTTTAATTATGCTTTTTATTAAAGCTAGAAAATAAAAAGTCATTATTATTACTAGAATCCTTATGTCCTTATTTTTAACTTAAGTTACAAAATTATTTTTTAAGGTTTAAAAAGTTCTTTTGTTTTTTTAAAAATATTATTTCTTAGTTTTTTTGTTTACTTAATTATAAAGTAAAAGTAATATAAGCTATTTTCGATTTTAAAGCAACTTGTTTGCTTTTATTTTTTTGCTGCGCAACTTACTGCTTTAGCTCTTTAATTTTAGCTAAAAGCTATATAATCTATGTTTGCAATAGTTAAGTATTAACACTTAAAGCACTAAGTAATCGTTGTTTGCTTAAGCCTAGTTCTAAAAATAATTCGTGCTAAGTTCATTCTTAATTCATTATTAAAGTTTGTCTCAAAAAAAAGCTATTAAAAATAGCACTAGCTTATATAGTTAGTTAATATTTAGCTATTCTATAGTATAACAAAGTATTATAAGTAACCTTATCTTAAAAAGCTTTAAAATTATTACAGGAAATATAAAGCATTAAAAGTTAAGTACAATAGTTAATATATCTTTAGTTTTATAGTAGGTATTTAACAAGACTAAAGCTTAAAGAAAAGAGGAAACTCCTATAAAATAAATATAAGAAAAATATCCTATATATACATATAACCTATAACATGTGCTAAAGTACTTGAGTAGCTTAGTTATAACAAATTGTTTAAATTTTATAGCATAATTTGCTGCTATTTTTGTTTGTTTTAAGCAGTAAAATACTTTTTTTATATATTTTGCTCTTTAGATATTTTTAAATAATGCTTTTATTTAATTTTTAAACTTAACGTAATTTTTAAAAATTTTTTTTGTTTTTAGCTTAAAGTTAGTTAATTTATTAGCTTTTAAAAAATTCTTTAAAATAAGTTAAAACTATTTTAATACTTTTTCTAATAAAAATTATAAAATAGTTATTACTTTTTAATCTTTTTTTATAATAGTAATAAAGTGCTATTTTAAATAAAGTTTAACATAAATTAAAAAAGCTTTTATATTTATAAATTTATTATAAAGCTTTAAAGCAATAAGTTTAAAACTTTTAATGTTTAACATTTTTAACATTATAAATAATTTTAATAATAAAAGCAATAATAGTAATAAAAAGTTAAGTTTTTTATTTTAAGTTATTACTTTAAATATAATAATAATAAAAGTAAGCATTAAGTTTACTAATAATAATATTAATATTAGTTATAGTATAATTATTTATTTAAAGCTTTAATTTATTATTATAGTAGTAATTATTATTGCTGCTTTAATTACTATAGCTAATATTTATGCTAGTTTTAAAGTTATAACGCTTAATATTTAAGCTGCCTTTTAAGTTAAAGCAACTAGTTTGCTTTGTAGTACTAGCGTTAGTGTTAGTTTTTTTTTATTACTGCTACTTAACTTTTTTTTTTTTGCTATTGCTTTTCTTTTAGTAAAAATAGCTAATAAAAGTACTAAAGTTTATTGTTTTAGTATATTATTAGTTCTAAAAATCTTTAAAATTTTTAAACTTAATTTTTAACTTTTTGTTTTTAGTAATATAACTTAAATTTAGTTTATTAATTATTAAGTAAAGTTTATTTACGTAATGCTATTTAGCATTTTTATTTTTTAAATATTTTTTTAGTATACTTTTAAAAGTTTATTTTATAAACTATTTATTATTTAACTTTTTATACTAGTATTTGTTTTTATATATTAAGTTTTATTAATTAAAAAGCTATTAAAGTATAATAAACTTATTATATATTAATATAATAAGTTTGCTTTTAAGGTTTTAATTTACAAATAACAATAAAATCTTTAACAGTAATTCATTAAAGAAGTTTTTAAAGTATTTTTACTACTATGCATTAATAAAAGTTTTAAAAGTTTAAAAGTAATAAATATATTAATACTTAACAGTTATAAAAAATTAATAGCTAAAAAACTAAAACTAAATAAATAACTAAATATAAAAAGTACATAATTATATAAACAAAGAAAAAGTAAAAAAAGTAATAATTTTTCTTAAATTACTGCAAGTTTAGTAAGCACTAAATTACTATAAGCCTAGTAAACTTTAAATCATCGTAAGCTTAATAAGCCAAGTAAATCATTACGTAACCTTAGCTCTAGCTAGCAAAAAAAAAAGTGCAAAGTATATATAAAGGCATTAAGCTGCTCTAAGGGTTACCTCTGTGCTAATTTTATAACAGTTTATGCTTTATAGGTTATATAACAAAGTGCTTTTTAACAAATTAACAATGCTTTTATTAGCTATTAATATATATACTTTTATTAATTACTACTTTATTAGCTACTAATATATATGCACTAAAGTGCTTAATTTTAATATATTAGTTTAATTGCTAATTTGTTTTATATATTAATATATTTTTAATATTAATATATATACTAAAGTATATAATAGTAGCTTTTTTACTTTATTTTATTAGCTTTTTTTGTTTATAATTTATTAGTAATTTTTTAGCTTTTTTATTTAATTTTACAAAAGTAACTTATTTATAATATTTAAAGCTTAAACTAATATATTTAAAAAAATACTTGCGTTTTTTATAGTTTTTATTAATAATCTTTTTAGTATATAACTTTAAGTAAATTTTGCTAGCATATAAAAAATATTTTTTAAAATAATTTATAAATAGCGCAAGTTTAAAATAGTTTATAAAAATAACATTATATATTTTAAAATAAGCTAAAAACTTAAGTTTATATATTAACTGTTTAATTTTTTTAATAACTTTAAAAAGTTTAGCAAATTATTATTTAAGCTTTTTATTAAATATAATAGCTTAAAAAATGTTATAATTTTTATAAAAACAAAGCAAAACTTTTTAATTAATATTAAAAAATATAAGTTAATATTATTAGTTATAATATGCCTTAATAAAAAGTAAAAAAATAGCTATAGCGTTATATATTTTTATATAAAACGTAAACTATAGCTTATAATTATTAAAAATTTTTAAAATAAAGTTTAAAGTAAACCTTAAAATAGTTTTGTTTAATATTTAATACGTTATAGTAAAACAAAAGTTATTAAGTTTAAACTAAAGTTAAAATAGCGCGTTTTTTTAGCAACTTAAGTTTTTTAACGCATAAAAATAATATTTTAAAGTAGTTTTAATAAGCAAAATTATTTTTTTAGTTTAACTGTTTATTAGTAAATAATATGTTATAGCATAAAATAATTAAGTTTTAAAACATTACTAAATATATTACTATATAATAAACAAAAACTTAATATTTTTATTGCTAATAATTATTTTTAAAATTCTTTAATTAATTAAAAAAAGTTTATTTAATATAACATTAGCTTATTAAATTATAGTTTAATTATAGCAACTAAAAATAACTTGCATTACTTTAGAAAATTTGCATATAAAAAGCATAAAAATATTATAACTTTAGTAAAATTTAAATAAAGCTATAGCTATATTTAGCATAATTATATAAAACAAACAAAGTAAACTTAATATAAGCTAAAAAAATCTATATAGCTTATAATAGCAGGTTTAAAAAGCTATATATTACAAATAACTTTAAAAAAATCTTTTTAGTTTTTTTTTATTAATAATAAACTTAAGAAAGAAATTTTAAAATTTTTTGTTGCTAATATAGTTTTTTTTATATAATAGTTTAAATATTTTTATATAACATGTTTAAAAAATACAAAAACAATTATATATATTAAATCTTTTTTATAAAATGCTATCCTTAAAAAAAAATAAAAAGTTAGCTTAATTATTTAGTTTAAAGTTTATATTACGTTTAATAATGTTTATAACGTTTTACTACTTAAAATCTTTAAAATAACTTTTTTGGAGTTTAGTTTTAAACTTAAGTAATAATTAAATAAAAGCAGTTTTTTTAAATAAAGCAAGGTTTTCTAAAAGTTTATAAAAAAATATTAAGCATACTGCAAATATAACTTTATTAAAAAAAATATATTCTTAAAAAAAGTTAAAATTAAAATTATTAACATAATAAAACTAATATTTTTTAGCGTTATTTAGTAAAAACTTAAAGTTATTACTATAGTTTTTTTTTTTACTAGTTTTTAGCAAGCAAAATAAAGCGTTAAATATAATATATAATTTATTAAGCTTATATATAATGTTAAAATTAAAGCAGCTAATATATTTTATAGCTTTAATAAGTTTAAAGTTTTTATTGCTTAATGCTATTAAATTAACTAGATTTTTATGCTTAAATAGTTTAATAATTGCTTTATAGTTAATAAAAACATATATTTTAGCTTATAATATATTAATTTAATAGCAAGTTTTTTAAAAAGCTTATATAAACCTTAAAACTTTTATTTTAGTAAGCTAGTATTTTTTCTTAAAATAAGTAAATATATATAACAAAAATGCTATTGCTTTAATTATAGTATAAAGAAAATATATTATAAGCTTAACTGCAATAAAATCTTTAGTAAAAATAAATATTTTAGTAAAGCAATTATTAGCTATATAATATATTATAACTTTTATACTAAGTTTAAAAACATTAAAATTTATATATAAAATTTAATTAAAAAAAAAAAAATAAAAAACTATAAATTTAATTAAAGCTGTTTTAATAAATTTAAAAAATAATCGCTTGTTTTTATTAAGCGTATTAACTAAAACTTTTAAAAACTATTATTTATGTTTAGCTTTTATATTATTATTACATAAGTATTACTATAATAAAAAAGTTTTTCTGTTTTTAAAAAGTTGGATTATTTTTATATACTAAAGTACGTTTAATTTTATATAGCTTGTTATTTTAAAGAAAGTTTTAAAGTCTTTAAAAATAAAAAAAAATAATAATTTAGCTATAGCATTAAGTTTTTTTTTAGTAGTAAAAAAACTAAAAAAGTTAACATAACAACTTAGCACTATAACATTAAAAAAACTAATAAACGTTTTAAAAAAACTAATAAATATATTATATTAGCGCAAAATAAAAAAAACATCGTAAAAATTATAATAATACTCCAGAAAATCTTTAAACGTAATACAAATATTATTATAATAATAGTTAGCATTAAAAACCAGTATTAATATAATATTTATTTAGCGTTAAACATATATATTGCTATTTTTATATTTTATAACTAAGCAATTAAAAGTATATTGTTTTTTATAAGTAATTATTATTATAGCTTATTTAGTAAACAAATGTATATATTACTAGTAATAAAAAGCAACTATATTATAAAATATAATATATTTTTTGCTAGTTATTTTATTAAGTATTTATTCTTGAGATTTTATTAAATAAGCATTAATAAGATTTATTTTATTAAATAATTTAATATTTATTATTATATAGCTTTTATAAGTAAATTTGCTTTTATTATATAAATTAAGCATAAACTTTTATATAACAAAAATAAAAAAACTAAAAAGTATAAGTTATTAAGTGCAAAATAATTAGTTTTTTAATATAAAGTTAATTAGTATATTATGTATTACTTTTTAATCTTTTAAATTAATAAAATATACTTTGCACTTTTTTAAAACATTGTTTTTTTAACTAGGTTTAAAGTAAAAAACTAGCTATTTATTTTTTAGTACTTTAGTAAAACTAGTATTTTTAAATATATTTGCAAATTTAGTAATTAAATTATATAATGCTTATATAACCTTAGGCTAAAAATGCTTATATATAGATATTTTGCATAAATGCTTAATAGTATTACTATTAAACAAAATAAAGTCCTTTGTTTTTAAAAAAATACTATTAGAACTAAAATCTAGCTAATATATTACTAATTTTAAAGCGTTTTAATTAGTTATAACATAACTGCAGTAATTTAGTTTTATAAGCAATAGCATACTTAATATAATATATTTATATATATATATATACTAGTTTATATTATTATATATAAAAATATATATAGTATTATTATTAATAATAATAGCAAAACAAATAATAAAATTAGTTATTAGTTTAAAAATAAAGTTTTAACCGAAAAATGTAGCATGCTATATAAATAGTTATTTAATTATATAAGCAAGTATTATTATGCCTTAACTAATATATACTTTAATACGTTTAATTGCTTTTAAAATAACTAATAGTAATATAGCTACCTTATAAAATTAAATAACTGCTACTTTATAAAATAAAATAATATTAATTTGTTTAAAGTTTAATATGTTTATTTTAATAAGCATATTAGTTTATAAACTATTTATTAATGTTATTTTACGAATAAAAAATGCAACATATAGTTTTTTATTATAAACGCTTTTAAAAAAAAACTAAATAATTATATATTAAAACGTAATATATTAACCTTTAGCTATACTTTATATAATTATTAAAATAGCTTTTTGTTATATTTTAACTTTAAAATACTGCTAAATAATCTACAAAATATTTGCTATAGTTTAAGTATAACTTATATTTTTGCAAACTTTATTTTTATGTTTAAAGTTTAATAAAATTATAATATATATATAAAAATAAGTTTTAAACTTATATATAAAGCTTATACTTATATTAAGTTAAAAATCTATTAATAATTATATAATAAATAAATGTAACTTTTAAATATAAGTAACATTAATATATTTAAAAAAAGTATAAAGCAAAACAGCTATATATTTATTTTTGTTAACTATAATATATATATACTTTATAATTAAAAAGTTATTAATATTATTGTTTTAAGTATTGCTAATAAAGTAACTAAACATAATATTAATATAATTATATACTTTTTAAATATAAATATAAAGTTTATTATTAAACTTAAAAAATAAGCAATATATTTAACATATATAAAGTTTCTTTAGTATAACTTTAAAATTAATAGCTTTATTTATATACTAGAACTGCTTTTCGAAATTAAAAGGTTTAAAGCTTTTAAGTATATTGCTATAAAAAAAAACAAAGTTAATAAAAGTTTAATATTACTGCTGTAAAAAAAACTGCTAAAAAACTTAAAATTTTTTAAAAAAGCTTTACTTATTATAATTAAGTACGTTTTACTAATAATTGTTAAATAGCTAAAAATTATATTTTAAGTTATAAAAATAATCTTTTATATAATATACTTTTAGTTAATTTTTTTAATAGGGTTAAAAAAAACAATTGTTTTTTTACTAATTTTACTGCTAAAACAAACGTTATTTTATTTAGCTAGCATTTATGCTTAGTTCTAATAAAATAAAAATTTTTTACTATTAATTATAACTTTAAAGCTAAAGATTTCTTTAGTAATAATTAAAATATTTTAAACAGTATTTTATTTTGTATTTTTTTTTGTTTTAGTAGTACTACTAAAGCTAATAAAGCAGCACGTTAGCTTTAAAAGCATAAAAAAAAGCATAAAAAAAAGCATAAAAAAAAGTATTAAAAAAATATAAAAAGTAAAGCAAACAAAAATTATGCTTGCTATAATAAGCAAAAACTAGTTATAAAAAAACAATTAATAATTAATATAATAATTAATTAGCTTTAGCTATTAAAACACTTTTATAATTATTTAGCTTTATAAAAAAATTGTTTAATATAGTTTTATTAAGAGCTTTTCTGCTTTTTTTTGCGACTGGCTAGATTTACAAAAATACTTGCGCAGCCTTAAAAACTAGACTTACGAAAACTTGCTATATATAAAACGAGCCTATACAAATAACAGCCTAAAAAAAAATAAAGGTAAAAATAAAAAAAGCAAAAAACTATAACGCAACTTTTTTAATATAAAACTAGCTATAACTAGCTAACAGTATAAACTTAAACTAGCAGCAATTAATAATAAATTTAATGTTAAACTTGCAGTGTTATATAAACAAGCTAAATAAAACAATAGTAAACATTAAAATCTTTTTTAAAAAAAACTTAAATAAGTAAACTATTTATAGTGCTTGCTAAGTTATTAAAAAGCTATTAAAAGCATATTACTTTTAGCAAATAAACAAGCAGCTATAAATAAATAGTAGTATTAAAAGTAGTAAGCGTACTAATTAAAACTTATTATAAGTATTATTAACAAAGTAAAAAAAGCTTGCTGCAAAAGTAAAATTGCTATATATATAAATTTAGTAATTTAAAGATCGCATAAGCAAACAAGCTAAAGTTAATAATTTTTTTTGTTAATAGTTTATGTTTTATGTAAATATGCTACAAATAAACAACAATAAAAAATTTTTACGCGTTGCTTTATTAATTTACTTTAAAGCTATTATAGTAATAAACTTTAATTAAGCTATTATTATAACTTTTGCTAGCTATAAAGCTAAAATAAAAACAAAGTTAATTATAATATAAAAGTTAAACTAAGCAATAAAAGTAAACGTAGTTTAAGCAATATATAAACTACTAAATAATAATTAAAAAATTATTTTTAATAAGCAAAAAATTTAAACTTAAATGCTAGCAAATATGTTATAAGCCTGTTAAACATTTAACAAAAAATCAAAAATGCACTTTTAACTATACTAGCTAATAGTTTTAGGCCTATTAACTAAACAAATACTAAAAAAAAAAAAAAAAAAAATGCTAGCTTAACTTAAGCTAGCTAATTAAAAACTAAAAATTAAAAAGCTGTTTTTTTTACTTTGTTTATTATAACGCAAGCAAAAAATGTGCTTAGTATATATTAAAGTTATAACTGCAAAAAATGCAAACATAATATATACTAATAAACTTTTTTAGAACTATTGCTACTTTTAAGTAGCTTTTTATTTTATAAATATAATAGCAACTTAATATTATAACTGCTAAAAATAAAACTATTAAGCTAGCATATGTAAAAATAAGCAAAAATGCAGCTAATGCAAATTTTTAAAACACGCTAAAAATAAAGCAAACTTATGTTTTATATAAACTAAAAAAAAAGCAGCTACATGCTTTTTTTATTAAAGTAATTATTTAGCTTAAGCAATAAAATGCTTAAAAGCTATTTAAGCATGCAAGCTAGCTAAAAACGCTTTTATTTATTGCTTTATATAATTTGTAATAAAACTAACTTTAAGCTAATTATATATTATTACTGCTATAAAAATGCTACGTAAGCAAAAAGCTAATAATTTAGCAAGCAAAAATACTATTTGCTTAAAAAATTGCTTACTAGAAAAAACTATATTAATAACTGCACAAAAAACAAAATCGCAAACTATTATTAATATACTAAAGTTTTAAAACTAGCCTAAAAAAAACCCATTTAAAAACTGTTAGTAAGCAGTCCAAATAATAAAAAGCTACGCTTACGTAGCAAGCAAAAATGCAAGCAGCAAAAACAACAGTATTAAATAAAAATTAAGCAACATAGTTTTTAAATAATAGTACTTATATAGTTAGCTATAAAAAAAGTATAAGTTATAATAATAAACAGTTAGCAAAAATGTTTTTATTTAGCTTTAGCACAATTTTTACTTATATATAAAATTAGGTAGCTTTTAATATAGCTTTCTAAAGCTATTAAACTTAAGTAATACAATATATATAGTTTTATTATTAAGTTTAATTAGTTAAATCTAAATATTAAGGTTAAAAGCTTAAAATATAGCTATAAGCTAATTTTTAATAAAATAATTATATAACTTTTTATTATATATAATGCTTTATATAAATAGTTTAAAAGATTTGCTTTATTAAATGTTAGTTATTATAAACTTTTTGCTTTAAAGATTACTAAAAGCTTATATATAATTAATTTAAAAGTGTTTTTAAAAACTTTTGCATATTTATTTTACGTTTTTTAAGCATAACGCTAATTTTTTTAAGTTAATAAGTTTAGCTATATATTACGCTAAAATAAATGTTTAAAAACAAATAATCTAAATAGTTTTAACTTTATTTTTTTTATATGTTTTAGTTAAATATATTAATTTATTAATAAAAGTTTAAACATTTATATATATAGTTAATTTGCTTTAAATAATTACACTAAATTTATTAAAATTTTTTATAATAAAATTAAAAAAACTAACTTTATTTGCTTTAAAAATAAAGCTTTAATTTATAGCTATTAAAAAATTTTAATTAATTTAAATAATTGTTTTAGCTATTATTTTAGCTATATTAGTTTTTTAATAGTTAAATGCTACTATAATAAAATTAGCAGCATTTTTAGTAAATAAACTTAATATTATAAATAATATACTAGGTTTATTAATAGTAAAATTTACTAATAATCGGAAAATAAAGTTATTAGTGTTATATTTTAAATAATTAAATAAAGTAAAATATATAGCTGCTAGTTTATTTTAGCTAAATAAAGTAAACTATGCAAACAAAATGCAAAAAATGCTAAATGTTTTTTTAATAAAAAATAGACTTTTTAAAAAAAAGTATACTTTTTTTTAATTATTAAAAAAAGTTTAAAACTTTTGCTATAATTTAACTTACTTAAAAAAGTAAAAAATAACATTATTAGCTAAAGCTATAATTATAGCAAAAAATTTATTTAAAAAAAGTACTTTTTACTTTAAATTAAGCGGTTTAATAAAACTTGCATAAAAATAACTAATAAAAAAGAATTATAATAATTAGTGTTTAAAAAATACGTTTAATATATTTGTTATAATTATAAAGCAATACTTTTAGTAGCTATATATAATTTAAATAAAATCTTAAGTACTGCATTTTAAAAGCTTTTAATATAAAAGCTAATATTTTATAATATTAAAACAAACGTTTAAAACTATGCTAATAGTTATAAATGTTATTTAATTTAGCTATGTTTTATTAATATAATAATAATAAACCTGCTTAACTTTATAATATTAAAAATTTACGTTAATAAACATTTTAACTAGCAAAGTAATAATTTTAAAATTTGTAGTAAAATTAGTAATATTTAGTAATAAAAAAAAGCCTAGTTTAAATTAATTATATAGCAAGGCTAAAAAGTAGCTTAACTACAAAAAAACAAAAAAAATCAAAAAAAGCAACAAAAGCAAAAAAAAAAGCAAAAAAGCAACAATCTTTATTGCTAGCTACTAATTATAGCAATAAATGCCTGCTGTTTTAGCAATCTATATTGTATTATATCTTGTTATATTTTGGTATAGTGGTAGTTATAAATAGGATAAATCCCATACTGTGACTACTGTGTACAGACGGCTACATATGGCTACCTATAGTGGGTTTATGCCCTGTGGGTCATGTGATAGCTAGCCTACACTGGTAGTACCTATACTAGTGCAAGGTAAGGTAGCTTCCAGATGTACGTACCCCTTTATCTTAGTGTAGCTCTCATCAAAGCTTCACCTTGGCATTCGTATCTCCCATGCGCATCAAAATTGACATACATTGAAACTACCCGAGGTGCAAAGTCGCATCTTCAATAAAGAAATCAGCCTCATGACCCACAACCACGGCTCACTTGTGCGGACTTCACTGTTCGCATGAGACGGGTAATGAATAGTTTTCCGATACAGCTTTACACTGGCTCAGCAGGGCTGGATGAGGCGTCATGCGTCCTGCTCGTGGTTAATTCATCGTGCGAGTGAAGGCGCTCGACTCTTCCGTTGATGGAACTATATCCGGAATCATGCCTTCTACATTCGATCGCCCATCAGACACACAGAGGAAGAACAAAATCATCAAGTCGGCATACGATAGTGAGACCTTTGATGCAGACGTTACCATCCACGTCGATGGTCTCGTTGGATCAGCCACGATATCGCCATCCGGACGCGATGTGGCTTTGGCTTCGTAAGTGTGAAGGGTCTCTGAAAGTAGGGGGCGCTTGCTGACATCTAAACGTAGGCCCGAGGGACTTGCTATCATCGACCTGGACTCTCCCTTCAGCCCGCCTCGAAGACTGAGTACTCATGGGTTACCTTGGCTGGTTGTCGATGTCCAGTGGTCGCCCTTTGCTGCGCGTGACTACTGGGTGGCTTCTACTGCGAATCATCGCTGTCTTGTCTGGAATTTGAGCTTGGGGGACGATAGCGCCATCGAGCATTCTCTCCAGGGACATAACAGAGCTATTACAGATGTCAATTTCTCGGCGCATCACCCGGATATTCTTGCCACCTGCGCTGTCGATGGTTGCGTTCACTCTTGGGACCTACGGAAACCCAAACAGCCTGTATTGACATTTTGTGACTGGTTTGCTGGCGCAACACAAGTTAAGTACAATCGCCAGGATCAATACATTTTAGCCTCCTCTCATGACCGGTTGTTACATATTTGGGACGAAAGAAAACCTTCAACCCCTCTCAAGACCATAAGCGCGCATACATCGAAGATATATGGCCTGGATTGGAATCGCACCGAGGCTACCAAAATAGCGACTTGCTCCTTGGACAAGAGTATCAAGTTGTGGGACTATGCGACTTCAGACGAGCCGGAAAGGATTATCAGGACAGAGTTCCCCACGTGGCGCGCACGCCATACGCCGTTTGGATGGGGGCTACTTGCTATGCCCCAGAACGATCCTGGAAACCTGTATCTCTACGACCTGCGTCGCAACGAGGACGGGCCTCTCGAAGATATTGTAGCCCCCGTCACGGTTTTCCCCGGCCACGGAAGCCACAAGGTTAAAGAATTCCTATGGAGGACGCGCGGGGGCATTTCTGATGGAATTGATGATCGGGACTTCCAACTCGTGTCGTGGGGGGAAGATAACGAACTCCGGCTACACAAGGCAGGATCACACATCCTCCAGTCAGTAGGCTACCTCAAAGGCGGCGAGGCTCGCAGAATTCCCATCACCCGGAAGGGAGCTCAGTATAAAACATACAGGGCGATTGATGATAGTTCCAGTAGAGAGAGGAGAACGGCAAGTATGAGTGATCCTCGTCCAAGCAGCAGAGGGAGCCAATATAGGCGCAGTGCCCTGACTCTAGGGATGCGAACTATGTCGGCTCATATATCTAAGCCCGGCAAAGGTTCTTCTTGGAAAGGGCAGTCTATGAAGGCGCGGCCCACTGCAGAAAAGGGTACTGATCGTCAGTTCGATCAACTGGGTTGGATGAAGGGAATCACCATGAACAAGAGGAAAGCGTCCATGATAACCTCGCCTCAGAGAAAAGACTCTAAGGATTCTACTATGTTCGGACCAAGCTTCCACCACGAACATTGGGGTGAACCAGAGACGCTACAGGAAGAGATCCTCCGCGTTAATCAGCAACTTCCTAACGTTCAGTGGGATAACCTTGACATGGACTCGCTTACCCTGAAAGCCTCTCTGAAAGGACCCTGGGGTGAAAATGGGGACACAATATATATCAAGGTCAACGTTGATGTTCCAACGAGATACCCTAAAGCTAGAGCACCACGGTTCACAATTGAGAAGTCTGCACTGATGGCTGACCAGACATACAAGAAGCTCGATCATGACGTGAATCAGCTGGCGAATCAGTCCTCGAAGAAACGCCAAAACTGTCTTGATGTCGCGTTTAGTTACTTGCTGGGAGAAATCGATCTCTCTAATAGTGACACATTTTTCAAAAACGTTAGAGATCTAGATGACGACTTCGGTGGCATAGACGACGAAAGTTCAAGCGAGGAGGAAAATGATATCCTAGCCGGTGGTTCCGTGACCATGTCTCAGGAACTCACTGCTAGTACTGAACTCGATGCTACTTTGGCACCGATTAATCGACCAACGATCCCTCCAATTCCACGGACATGTGGTGCTCGGTTCTCAAATGATGGACGACTCGTCTGTTTCTTTCCCACAAAGGATGAAAAGGCTCGCGTTTTGTTCACCCCCACTGATGGATTTAGAGAACGGCGGAAAGATGAGCCAACATTTGCAAGTTTTGGTCGCCTACAACAAGATTCGACTCCACCGCGCCACAGAAACCTGAATGATGAAACGTCGGTGCCCGACGACCAATCTGATTCGGAGGCATCTGATGATTCTTCAAGCTCGAGCGACTCTGAAACCTCCTACTTAAATAAAATCGATGCGTGGTATTTACCTGGCCGCCAATTCAGGAAGGCTCTCAGCGGCACATACTCAATGCACTCTAGCGGCGGAGGGACGGGTATCGGTACTGGGACTGGGACTGGTACTGCTGCCAGCAGGCGGCGCATAGGAAAACCCAAAAACATCGTGTCAATACATAACTTCGCTAGAGACCTACCATCAAAACGAGAACTGGCCCGTGAATATCTTATCTTTGGGGATGGGGCCGATGTATGTGAACACAACGCTCTCGTGGCTGAGAAATATGGTCGGCATGATCTAGTAGATGTATGGCGATATGCCGCATTACTACTTCGAAAAGACATCCCTCTCGAGCTTCTGGCGCAAGAGAAGCAACAGGATACCATTCTCGTCATCGCTAAAGATGCGGTCGCGCGTTTCGGCGACAAGCCACTATCAGACAGTCGTGATAACAACATTCTCATAGGACGAGTTAAATGGGGGCATCATCCTTTGGCAAAACACCTTATTAACAACCTTTTCGATTATTTCGAGCAACTCGCCGATGTACAGATGCTGGCTATGCTTTCATGTATATTTAGCGAGTCAACCGCTGAAGACAGCGTTGCTTATGCGGGATCACAACTTCCCCAACCAGAGACGCCACTCCCAATGAAAGCACCGGCATTTTCTCTAGATTATTTTCCTCCCGATGTATCACTATGGTATGCCTCCCACGCGAAATACAAAAGTCAGGCCAATTCAGCAGTATCAACACCCAAGACGATACATACACCTCACATTGTCGGTTCGTATGGATCCGAAGAGCTCTGGCCCGGGGAGCCAGAGTCTACGTCCTACTCATGTGGTGAAACACCCCCGACTAGAACATCAAAAGACCACTTTTCCGAAGGGGACCCAACACAAAGCTTGTCAACCTCGCCGGATAACCGGCTATTACGTCGAGCCACGGGTATAACGTCTAGCCTAGCTAGCATTCAAAGACCCTTTACTAGTGTTACATCTACATCCCCGCCGCCGCGTAAGCGAATCAGCCCAGGTGAGGGTTTTCTCACTACTTTCACGCCGTCCAACATTACTTGGGGTGGCTCGACCACGATGGGACCGACATCCGAACCGTCTATGACGGCTCGTAATTCATTGTCCGATGATGAATACCGAAGAGATGAAACCCAGTATTTAGTATGCTACGGAATATCCACTGAAATGGAAAATCAAACCATTTTCGATGACGATGGATGGTTATCTGTACCATTTTTAGAGCCATCTCGTAATGCGATATATGCAGGCTACCGCCACTCCTATGCTGAAATGTTACAGATGTGGGAGCAGCCTTTAGCTTGTCTAGAAGTTATGAAATTCAATGTCCTCAAAGACAGCCCATCAACAGCCCACTCTGCATTGTTCAAGAGTGCCGGCACAGAAGGCTTCTATAGTTCCTACCACAGCACGGATAACCTGAGCAATGTCTCACACGCCCATCCTACTGTGCACTCTCCCATAGCGGTGGGTAAAAAGGAGCAACTGCAAGCCTTGATCGCATCTGGACGCGGCATTGATATTCGTGGTATCTGCCGCGTACATGAGATACATCTGGATCCCATTCGCTCAACCCAGGATCACGCCATGGTCGGTGGTGGTGTGGGCACTTGCGAGCGCTGTAAACGGACCCAAACGCAACTCCTCTGTGTATTCTGTAGAGAACCCATTGATGCTCTCTATCCTCCTTGTCTAGCTTGCGGCTGCGCGATTCATGATGCATGTCTTGCTGAGTGGCATGCGGCTGATCAGATAGAGTGTCCGGCAGGCGATGAATGTGATTGTATGAGAGAAGCGAGCCACGGTCAAATTGAAACGATTGCTGCCATGATGGGTGCCTTGCGACAAGGCAAAGTACGCAAACCATCGGAGGACAAAAACGAGAAGGGCGCCAATGACAAACGGGGATCTATAGACAAGAATGATTGGGAGACTGTTGCTAGCGGAGCCAGTTTACCTCTCGCGGATGGACAAGGGAAACCCCTTCAGCATGATTATGGTCGTTCTCAGCAACCCATATCGGCTGCTAGAATTAGCCTGGGAAACCGACTGCGCAAGTCTGCGGGGACCTGGGGAAGTAGTCCTTCGTTAAGGAAGAAGTCGGGAAGCGTTAACCCGAGTATGGCTAAATAGTCAGGTATGCCCGAGCGCTATGTTCTGCGTAGCTATATAGAGTGTGAATAAAGGCAACTTTGCGCTACGTTCATATAGTGGGTAGTACTACTAAGTCAAAGTAGAACTATGGTGTCCGATAAAAGGTATATATCTCGCATCTACTCATCGAGGCCCCGAATCAGCTCTTCGATTAACCTTATTTATCGAACGACCTGAGGTTCAAATGCCAGCGAGGGATAATAATAGACCTCAAGCATATCTCTGGTTTCAGACTAATTAAGAGGGCTAGTCTGAGAAATGGCCGAGAAAACAGGAGTCTTGGCGGATCATCGTCACATCCTTCCATTGTATAGTGTTCCCTGCTGCCGTAGCAGAAGTCCATAAGCAGTAAGCTCATCTTGATAGGACCTCAGACTCTCTCAAAACATGACAAATATAGGACCACGTCCCTGCAGCCGCGTTTCAAGCGGACAACTATACAGTACCTCCTTGTGTAGGTCGTTTCCGGCGAGCTTGAATCTTTCGTTGAACGACGTTGATATTATTAATGCACAAAACATCTAGTTACCAAGTAATATACACTCCAGTAGAACGGCAATGAAAATGGTCGGCGTACAATTCCCAGTCTTAGCGATTCTGGCGCTCGTCGCAACGGTTGCGCGAAGCAACACTGTTAATTTGTTGAATGATATACCAGTTGATACCATCATGGACGAAGGAACCACGTTTGTCCTCAAGTGGGAATGGGACGGAGACGCCAGCGGCATAGGTGAACTAGATATGTACTTGTTTACACTCGATGATTCGGGAACCTCTCAAGATAACGTCCTAGAAGGTCAGGAGCAACCTCAAAATATTCCTAGTTCATAGCACATCACATGCTGACTCTATGGCTGCGACTAGACAAACTCAACTTAACTATGGGACGCTATCCATGGGTCGTGGAGGCCACGACGGACCAGAAAACTTTAGACTGGTACTGCAGTCTCGGGATCACTTACAACGGCGGCTTCAGCTCTACCTCTGGCCGCTCATTCAGGATCAGAGCGTCATCTACCCCCTCATCCACCAGCAGCCGCGCCACATCAACGTCGTCCAGCACTACTAGTGCCGGATCACCAACCAGGACCCCAGACACACCGTCGCAATCTGCGAGCAGTGGCTCTGGGTTAAGCGGCGGGGCCATCGCGGGGATCGTGGTCGGCACCATTGCCGGCGTGGGCATATTCGCCGCACTGGTCGGCCTCGTCGTGTACTACCGGCGGAAATCCCGACGCGACGAGAAGAAGATCGCGCCAGACGCCGGTTCAAGCTTAGAGAAGAAACACGTCGATATATTCGAGCCGCAGTACCTGAAGCCGGAACTGGACGCTGCCGGACCCGAGAGGGTGTACTACGAGCTCGACGGCGCGCCGCAGATACAGGAGGTCGACGCGCCGCATCACCCGACGGAACTCGACTCTAATGCTAGGTCGGAGCTAGCTGGTGATACTACGGATGGCCGACGAAGACCGAAGGGAACCTCTGGCTGATATATCCGATTGCAATAGGTTGTGAGAGAAAAAAAAACAAGAGAGGTCCAGGCACTCACAGACTAATGACTCATGGCATAAATTTGCCATCGATCTTTTGCGAGACGGAAAGTTTATGCCCGGTTACGATATATCTACAGCCACCGCCTACTTTGCGAGCGTAATCACGATGAGCTCAACCCTAAGACAACTTCCACATGCACCCATCCGCATCAGTTTCTCGGCTCAGATGTTCAATAAACCCCCCTTTGTATTACCGATTCAACCTCACCGGCATCCCGCGCCTCCTCTGCGGGCTTTCGGCAACACAGCTGCACATCTGGTAGCATCGCGCCGACGGGTCTGCGTGGCAATTCATGTCTTTGCTAGCGCAGAAACAGACGTCGCCGCAGAGATCACTCATGCTTGCGCCACATTGCATGACGTAACGTGTCGGCGTTGGTGTGGACGAATATGAAGAAGAGGATGTGGTGGTGATAGAGGTCGCCGTGGTACTGGTAGTAGTAGTAGTACTACTATCGGTGACTGAGAGGAGTGCGGCATGCGCAGCCGCCGCGAGGAAAGAGGTCGCGGCAGAAAACTAGGAACGCGTTAGGAATTTGACAGCGAGAATGGAGGAAGGTAGAAATCGGCGTGGCCCGAGAAGACTGTTCTCTTACCTTCATCTTCGACTTGAGTCTGCCTTGGAATACCACAGGATATTAGTGTCTCAGTCCAGATTAGCTACGAGGAGATCGAAAACTGCGATGGTTCAGAGATAATAGCTGCGCTGAAGGGGAACGAAGAAGTTCGTAGGGTATTTATCCTATGTTTATATTTGGAGACTATGAAAGCTCCTCTCTATAGAGCCGTTGTATACATTCCCAAGGATATCAGTTTATCCGGGTGCGACAAGATCTATGATCGAAATGTAGGTAAAATAATGGAGCAGAACCGTAGTCTCTCGCATGTGCTCTGCAGCAAATCCTCAGGGGAACAGTTTGTTTACTGCATTTATGCAGCAGCGCTCAGCATGAAGTCGCGCATATGACATCAGGTCTTGGTACGACCGTGTTCTCGCCCTTACTCAGATAATCGAGTTGAAATAGTGACATTTTACCTCCAAGTTCCTATTATATTCTTGGCAATATAGATGCTACTGTATCATACATTCGATTCTGCCGATGTGTTGTTGTTGTATTTGCCGGTCTGAACTCCGAGAGCAAAATGTCCCCGACATGGAGATGATCATCGCTACGGGTGATGTGTTTCTGGTCTAAGGAATCTTTGACAACTTACTTACGAAACGAGGTGGATTTTGAATCGAGAAAGAGACTACTCCTTATTCAAGTCACGTTCATGAGAAAAAATGTTTAAAAGTCAAGTATAGGGGTATTTGCTTTATTAAACCGTATCACACAACCAACTCAGGTCAAATACGAGTTCAAAATACCTTAAGCCATATAAATCACAACCTGTTCTCTTAATGAACAACTCTAAATTTGCGTCCTTTATAGCTTTGCATCTCATTTGCAGCCGTTTACTTAGTTATAGGGCTCCCGTATCCGAGAGCCGTAGCCTTACCTCGACCAGAAACTTACTCTCCTTACACCAAAACCACCTCAATACGAGGTTGAGAAGACGCTGTCTACATAATTCGTATATGTCTTGTAACTTGATAACTGTCTCGGAATGTTTGCAAGTTGGGTTGTTAAAGGAGAAAAACTTGAAGTCTAGTCACATTCACATTTATTGTATTATTCGTCAACACTCGAATATAACCGTGAGAGATAGAGAGAGTTTTCTCATATTATTTAATATGGATGGTCAAATTCAGAATCACGGACCACGCAGAGAAATACCTAACAGACAGTCCTGTGAATGCCATCTACCAAACGTTTAACAACGCCGTCTGAGGTCGGCTGCTCTGAGTATTTCGATTCCGACCGCACTCCAGCATAGCCGGCATCTTTATGCTTGAGAGCGGAGACATCAGCGCCCTGCTTGTCGATTAGACTCTGAGTGACAGACACCAGGTCCGAGATCAGACGGTCTAATAGATCCAAGCTCATGCTTTCGCGGACAACAACGCGCAGGATCTCGCTCTGGTTCTCATTTGGAGGCAGCGCATAGTTGGGTATTATCCATTGGCGAGCGCGCATGAGTAACGAGATGGATTCCTGTTTGATATCTGGGAACTCCTCTTGGAAACTGTCCGATAGCCGGAAAGATACCACAGGCAGTCCGGCAACGTAGTCTGCCGATGTCTCACCCTCCGCGCCTGTCATAGCATGCTTTGCGCCGGTGATGACGGCTGCTGCGCCTGACTTCGGCTTGTGAATTTCGGAGACGCACGTGTACCAGGTGGTCGCTTCTAGACTCTTGGATAACAGACGAGCATTGGTCAGGCAGTTTTCCATAACTTCGCGGTAACCTTTGAATCCAAGGTGGATCAAATTATAGTACTGCACGATAACTTGTGCTCCAGGGCGGGAAAAGTTGAGTCCGAATGATCTTTCCGTGCCACCGAGGTAGTGCAGTTCGAAAATTAGATACTCGGGCAAATACGACTCGTCACGCCAGATGATCCATCCAACTCCGGCATACACGAGGCCGTACTTATGCCCAGACGTATTAATAGACTTGACACGAGGCAGCTGGAAATTCCTAAGTATCTTGTGAGTATGCAAAACGGTTAATACTGATCGTAAAGAGACTCTTACCACTTAGGCCCACCAGCCTGAGCTAGGGTAAAGGGCGCCACGAATCCTCCAGATGCCGCATCAACGTGGATAGGAACGTCGATGCCGGACCGCTCCTGGAACGCATCAAGGATCTTGGACACCTCTTCAACCGGCTCATAGTGACCAGTGTATGTGCTTCCGAGGATGACGAAGACACCAATGGTGTTCTCATCAACGTTCTCCTCAACAAGTTTAGGATCTAGGCGGTAGCTGCTCTCTTTCGAAACTGGGAGGATTCTCGCCTCCACGTCAAAATACCGGGCAAATTTCTCTAGAGCCACCTGCGCGTTCGCGCCCATTATGATGTTGGGGCGTGAGGTATCAAGACCTTTCGCCCGGCGATGCTCCTGCCATCGACGCTTCATTGCGAGGCCACCTAAATGAATGGCCTCTGAAGACCCTGTAGTGGCAGTGCCCACCGCTTTCTCGCCCTTGTTGACCCCCCAGAGATGAGCGATGATGCTAACACAGCGCTCCTGGATGGCCATCATCGCTGGATATTCATCATTATCGGCAAGATTCTTGGATACTTTAATATCGAGAGTCAGTACTTCACGTTTGAAAAGGAATTGAGAGATGCGCGACGATTCCAATATTGTACAGAAGAGCTAATAGAAAACGGGAATAGCTAGGCATTATCGAATACTTACAGTTCTCAGTCATAAGTTGGGTCGCATTGGGTTCCATGTAAGTACCGACAAAACTAAAAACTGTCAGGGACACAACGTATATCCAACTGTGGCAGTCGTATATCTACCTACCTAGCCAAGTTGAGATTTGGCTTGCCATCTAGGTCTAGTTCATCTCGAATGATCTGGTAGACCGAGTCGGCTGGCGCGCCCTCCTGTGGGATCCGATACTTCGGCACTTCGATCTCACTCGCGTACCTAGTCCCATACGGAGTGAGATGCGAGGTAGTCATGAGCTTGCGGACATGTTTGCCGCCTTCGGTCAAGTGAGCATCGTGAAGACGTCCCACAAGCTCTTCTGGATCAACCTACTATCTGGTCAACAGGAAGAAATTCAAATGACCAGGCAGGTACTGACATGGCGAGAAAGCGGCATCGTGATTATACTAAGGTGAGTGTTCCTCGACTAACTTGTGAATTGAACTGCTAATTAAGCAGAAAGGAGACAAACACTGACGGCAGGGCGAATATAAATGCATCGGAAGCAAGTGGTTGTTGCTTTTGAAGACGCGGTTTATGTATGACGACATGAAGACGTGCTAAATGTGGGATGATCGATCCCATTCCAGTCAATGGATTGACTTTTGCATCTGCACGCTACTGATCTCCCCTGTCGATATAGAAAAACAAGCTTTCTGGGCGGAGCTTCGGTGCATTAGTTGCAATCTACATGGAACTAAATGCCACTATGACAAGGACATTATTATGTCTCGTAATATCATTTAGTAATTGACGACTTCATCATCCACCCTGGAACACTTATAGTATGGCACGATTAAAGAGATCTACCAGTATGTCGTAAATAGGCTGCTTGGGTTCATCTGCGACCTACTTTAGTCGATCAATAATTCGGCCTTGGTATCCCCCACATTGAATTTTCCGAGTCATAGGTCTTGCGGCGATAGCATCTCGCCGGTCGTCACGTCATGAATTCAATTCATATCTCTAGGTGTGCATTGCTTGATATTTTAATGATTACTATATACAGGGGAGGTCAATTTTCATAGCTATTATCCTCGCCTCACTATGAGATTGTCAGCGTTGAGTGGCTATATGGCTTCGACCCCAAACTACCGGGAATAGTATATATTAGGAGTATTACCCCTTAGTCAAGCTTGAGCGAGCAGTGTCCTTGCCCAGTGTTCAGAGGCTACCTCAATCAGTATTGAACACTTGTTTTTCTCACGGTTTATACAATTTCTGGTCAAAATGAGCTACACGAATGCTTGCAATTCTTTGCGTATAGGTATAAACGGGCAAACATAATACATAATTCAGAAAAAGTAAATTAGAGGAGACAATACAGTTTTTGTTCGAACAAATAAATCTCTTTTCTCCATTAACTGTGATAGCTCAATGCATGATACTCTTAAAGCAAGTAAATCGAGCTAACATATCATACGTCGCCGTGACCTTCAATATTAGAATATTGAAGTGAAAATAATAAAGAATAATTAAGTAAGTAGGGCGTTTAACATTGTAGTCGAATATGCAAAAGCAAAATCGTGGCTTTATGTCGAGTTGGTGGCCATAAATACCATTGTTGTCAATTCCGCAACAACGGCGTCGTTTTGCGACACTTTAGCACTGCTTGAAAACTAGAAATCTTAGAGACTTACATGAGATTTAATTATCGGGAGACGCCTATCTTCCTCATAGAGAATCGGCCCAAATCTTCTCTAACTTTATAGATACATTAATGTATAAGCTTGTGTAATCTAAAGGCATATCATTCCACTCCCTATATAAAATGAGAATGGAAATCAGTGTTTATTTTAAAAGACTAGCGGATTGATAAAAGCAGAGAGCAGCTTGTTAGTCCTCTTCCTTGCGTAGCAATAATAAAGAGACTACATAGTTTCACGAGTTGATTCTTCCACGCTTCTATACAAATACGTTTTGGTGCAAACCTACTTTGTCTTAATTTTGGGACTAATTGTAACACCTGGCAAGAATCGATTTATTTCCGGAACAGGATTCTCCTTTCTGTACTACGTACCTTCTGGTTTGCCTCCAACTAATTCTGGTATCGCCCAGGCAATGGCCAACATCCATTCAAGAGGTAGTGTGCATACACCTGAAAGCCATGGCTGAACTGCCAAGCTCTTCTAGACGGAATTTGCGGCCTCGTCTGAGTAAGATGGCTGAACCGAGTACTTCGTGTGTCCGATAGCAGGAAAACCGGTTTTCCGAAGTCGAGGGGTAACACCTCCCGGGATATTATAATAACACCATGGACCGCCGTCCAATGTGAAATCGTGGCTCCGGTCGCATCCGGCGAATGAGCCTCATCTGGATATTCCACAAGCCAACGATTGGTTGCAGTTGACATGTTCATGCACCCACCTCCGTGGTACGAGGGAACCTGAGCATTGCGCTAAATCGGACATCGATAAGAATCATCGACAAGGTCTAAGATGCAGTAAGTGGCACACCCTCCTGTCATGCCAAGCAAGATCGCAAGACTATGGTTGGTGGCATGCGCAGCCTGCTCCCAACACGACGGACTCGAGGTGATAGTCCGTAGAATCAAAGGTTGACAGGAATAATATTCTGCTACAGTAAGCTATTTCGCTTCTAATCCTTCTTTTCGGCGAGTTTCCTAACTTCTCAATTCATCAAACTGGGATCATCAACTTTCTAACGATGGCATACACGCATGCAGATGGCGAGTATTTTTTATACAACACCCAGGGGCAGGTGATCTCCCCAAACCATCAATACATCTCCCCGGCCAATGACGAGGAATCAAATGCACAGAAACAGCCTAAATCCCAAGGGATATTGTCCTATTCTGCGTACACCGCTACCACTCCCAACTCTTCGCACCATCGCGGATGAAGTGAAAGCACAATATCGACTCACATCCCCCCAGGTAAACCGTTCTTGTCATCTTCTTCGAGTTCAACCAAGAAGGATCTCCAATTCAACACCAGTAGCTCATGGATCCCTGAGATTATCGCCATCACGGTTGCCCTGGGGGCCGTGGGGTCGATAATGGGAGTCTTGGCGAAATTCAATGGCCACGCTCTTCCGGAGTGGCCCTACTACATCACTCTCAATGCGCTTATCGCCGTGTTAGCGGCTGTGACTACTGCAGCTATGAATATCTCACTCCAGAATAGCATGAGCCAGCTCAAGTGGATCCGATTTAAGGAGTCTCGGACACGGCTATCTGATATGGAGGCGTTCGATGAGGCGAGTCGTGGGACTTGGGGGGCTCTCAAACTATTGTTTACATTTCGTGGAGGGTAAGGCTTCTTGAGCACCAACTCCCTTTCAAGATTAGGTTGTTGACGCTGAACTACTTAGTTTCCTTGGCTCTTTCGGGGCAATCGTCTCTATCGTTGTACTGCTCCTGGGACCCTTTGCACAACAAATCGCTACATACCAGACGAGGGAAGTAGACAGCCTCGAAAGTGCGAGTGTCTCCCGTGCACTGAACTATACCGGGGCACTCCCGGGAACTACATCCCCAAGTTAGTCCTTACCCGAAGTTGTTATTTTACTCGTAGCTAATAAGTGAGATAGCTGGTTTCGTGCCTATCCTACCCCTGAAGTCCGCCGTTTATAACGGCCTCTTCGCTGAAAATGGTCGTCCGGGCGCCGCACTCGCGTTTGAATGTCAAAGCGGAAATTGCACTTGGGATCATTATGACACGCTCGGCGTATGTGCTAAATGCGTAGATCTCACCCCGTTCATACAGGCGTATTGCGCTACTGGGAAGCCCTCCGATGATTGCGGATGGCAGGTACCTCAAGGTGCCAAGCTAGCTGATCGCACAGAGGTCTTCAGCATGACGTCTCAGATACCGACGGCACGAGGTGACCAGCCGCATTCATCAATCGTACGCCTTATCTTCATGGGCACAGAAGCGTACGACGGGAAGGCCGACGAGACCAAACCGTGGGCGCGGCAATGCACGTTGTCGGCATGTGTTCAGACACTCGAGACCAGCGTCTCTAATGGTGTCCTGGGTGAAAAGATGATTGATACCAAGACAAATGATACCGTCATCGACAACAGCAACCTCAACGATGGTCATGACCACAACGTCTACAGTATTGGCAAGGATGGAACGCAGTATCAGCTCGGCATCCAGGCTATGCTGAGCATGCGCGGGTGGTTCTCTTCCCTATTCACAAATGGGTCTGCGTCTCGCAGTGCTTCTGCATACAATCGCACCATTACGGACAACACTGTGGTCGTGAATCTCACAGTTGGTATTTCAAGCGGGGAGACGTTCTTCGACTCCGACATCGTTACGGCGTTTTATTGGAATTACTACGAATACGCCGACGGTCTCGATCTGCTAGTCAGCGACATGGCGACTTCGATGACTGTTGCCTTCCGCAGCTTCAATGGTGCGGTGCCTGTTTCTGGCCGTGCAGTGTACATGGAATCGTATGTGCATGTACACTGGGGTTTTTCCGTCGTCCCTATCATTGTCGTTGTTGGCGCGGCCGTGTTCCTCCTCGCCATGATTTATCAATCTGGAAAGTCTACCACCCAGGTTTGGAAGAGCAGTGCATTGGCCATGCTTTTCCATGGACTTGACGATGGAGCTAGAAATCACTTTCTGCATGCTAGAAGCTTACAAGAGCAGAAGGCGCAGGCGCGTGTTACGAAGGTTCAACTTGAGGAGTTAGATGATGCTATTTTGTTGAGGGTGTAAACTCGCCGGGAACAATTGGGTTTGGTAGTGTCGAATCAAGTTATTACCTTTGATCTCATGCTAATATATGGATAATTAGTGCACTATTATTTTAAGCGCACCAGGAAACCATCAAGCTTTTGTATCTTATTAGATTAACGTTCTCTTTACATATTCCAAAAGACACGCTGTCATGACCTCAAGCCTTGAGTACCATAGGTTGCCATCCTCCTAGAATATTGACGGGGTTCTTGTATTCGGTGATGATCTGCTTATCCCCCGGTAGCGTCAGTTGTCTAGAAACATTCAATCTCTGAGACACGTCAATCGGCTGACCGTGAAGATCCGTGGTGTTGAACTCCCAGAATTTCACACGACTACTGTCAAAAGGAGGTCCTTGCACAGGACCCCAGCCCTCAGCAGCGATGCCATCCGTGTTCGTATTGATGAGTACCATCTCAGCATACGGCCAGTTGTCCATCACACCCCCTGAGTTATCGGGCAGACGTGCGAACGTCGAGCCACCCTCAAGACCCACGATGGTGCTATCAACAAAGATATTGCCATGAATTCCCTGAACGGTTCGCGTCCACGTCACAGCACCTAGTGATTCAATTCTACTACGCAGCCAAAACACGCTCCCGTATCCCAAGACTGTGTCTCCCGTACCCGTCAGTTTGCTATCAGTGACGTAAATTGTGCCATATGTTGTCAACGCGTCACCGGCACCGTTGAGCGTCATGTGGTCTAGGATTATTCGTACGCCATCGACGAGCAGAGCCTCAGCTTGGCCGGGGTAGTAGTTGTTGATGGTGAAGCTACTAAGTTGCAAATCGGAGACTCCACGGAAAGAGAAAGCGGGTCTACGAGAGGGACCCTGGCGATTCGGAGGGTTGAAGGCGCTGTTGTTGGGATATCCTACGATCGTCTTTTCGCGATTCTGACCGCGGATAGTCAGGTTGGTCTTATACTGCCAGAATACTAGTTCTTCATAGTTCCCGCTTTTGATATAAATAGTTGTCCGCTTTGTCGGGTTGGCGGGTGCCCAATCGATGGCCCCTTGTACCGTGTTGAAGTCGCCAGAGCCATCGGCAGCCACCACAACGGTTGTCGTACCCTCTCTTGGACCATGGGTCTTCGTTGAAAATGTCCATGGCCGGTCGAAGGTGAATCCGCTGAATAATCCGCTGGCCGGCTTCAGGACACTAGACTCAATCTCGACAAAGTATGTACGTCCGTAAGTGAGTTTGTTGTTATGTAGATATATGGTAGCGGTATTGTTCCGGACGATTATGGGATAAAAATAGAAGTCCAAACCGCCAATGATGTTGGTTTGGTACTTCGTCGTATCCGTATAGTTGGCTTTAGTAGAGCCGTTACCATAAGGGCTTGGCGAGAATGGAATTGACAAATCTAACGTATCAACGAGTTTTTTGTCTTTCGAATCGTAGACATTGATTTTACCCGACGAACCTACCGATGGCGGAGATGAAAAAGCGAGCTTTAGTTGTACGTCAGGGTTGATATTTTGCTGGCAATCTGCAGGATATAATTGCATGTCACTCCCGAGAGAACCTGCCCCTAGCGAGGCTCCCTTCACAGATAAGACAGTGGTCAACACCAGGAAAACTCTCATCTTCGCATGTTTTAGTCTCGTACAAACTTCGGTGAGAGATACGGTAATAATAGAATGCCAGTAAATGAAGCGTACAGAATTTTATGCTTTATTCTCCCAGCCTTTCTTGTATAAGCTAGTCTCCGGGGTAAAGAATGCCGAATTGGAGACATGACGCTCATAAAATTCCGGTACTAACCAGATCGCCGACGGTTGTGTCTTTTTTACTCATCCTTCTAGAACCCCATTGATCTGGGTCACTGTTCCTACTAAAAGTCGTCTTCTTTCGAATAATGGAGGTATCCTGGATTGATAGGCAACGTTAAGATGGGGCGACTTCATGGATAGTTCCGCTGATTCATAAGTCGGTATAAGGCATGACTTAGGTGATAGCTGTCTCTTGTTGAGCGCTGTCACCAACAGTGCCACAATTATACCCCGCGCTTGGCTTGGCAGAGGCATATAGGGTAATATCACAAAGTGATGAGTGTCAATACATATAGCTAGTCATCATACTTGGTATCAATACGAGACCGAAGCTGGGAGGAGAGAATCTAGAACGCACTACTTGTGGAGAAGGTGTGTATTATAGATGAGCCTATACTTCAATTCTCCAATATCCCAATCTCGAACGGACTACGAGACTCGAAGTATACCGGTAGTTCAAATGGGTCGACCCTCGACCGTCCTACTATTTCTTTGCCTCAATACCAAATCCCGGGTTGTATTTCAACACCCATTGGTGTATCTACTACAGAATGAACGGCCTAAGGGCAAAACCCACGCTCGTGAGCAATGTCTCAACCCCGGTACCTCTTTATACGGCGATAGTAATGACACTGTGTTTCGTTTTATTCGTTTTCTGTAGGGGTGATCATTTTACTCCTAGCGCTTTCTTTCTATCTTCATCTTTGTACTGTGACCACGTTTGACTAGATTTGGCTTGAATGATATTAGTGCCTTAAGAAATCTCGTGCGCTACGCTAGGAGAATATGTTTTGCATGGCTATCCTTGGATGCTTGAAGATATCTTCCTTGCATGAACACGTCAGAAATGCCTGGATAAGAGCGAGATACTACAGGACAGAATATTAGTCAGATAATAGTTTTATTACTCCACGAAGAATTGAGTGCTAGAGTTCTGAGTTACCGGGAGAAGTTGGAGCCATCTGTGATTGTTGTCCCCCCCTGAGGGATGGTGTCAAAAAATCCGCCCAATAAAACTACCAGTCATGCCGACACCATTAGTTTCTAAGAGTTGTCCAAGATGCGTACCGTAGCATAGAGCAGGAATGGGCAACGTGATGATGGCAATTGAGTGATCACCTCGTTTGCACAATTTAGATATGCTCAGCTGACCAACGAGTCCAGATGTATAGTAACGTTCCCAGCCTTTGAAGGGTTTCGGTTCGCTGAAGCTGAGCAGCAAGGGCTGGTGGCTCTGTTCTCTGGACTTAGCGAATAAAGCAATATAAAAACACTCGGTACGAAAGAGTCTGCTGACTTAACGTGGCGGTGCGGCAGGCCCATCGGTTCCGACGTATTGACCACCTATGCACCGTATTAAAAGAAACGGAACTGTCGAACCTCGGGGGGATTAGCGTAGCGTAGTGATCGGCATGAGCTGGGCCTGGTTTTAGCAGCAAAAGCATTGTCGCGAGTCCTGTATGGCCTCGACGACGTATTTTACTATGCCGAGTACCGCAATAATAACACGTGTTACGATATCATAGTACCGGGCTGGTGGTATTATTATTGTTTGCTATTGAGTGCATAACCTGTCTCTGGAGTGGAATGGTTTCTCAGCCGGAAAGTATAGACGACTGACGGCCGCTCTTCTCGACTCTTTGTCACAGCCTAACAATCTCATGCCCAAGCCTTCCGACCCTGCTCATACGCCGGCATTGCCCACTTCTTCATCCAGACCGTATCTAACACTTCTTCTGCACTTGGCCGCTCCTCCGGCTTCCACGAAAGCATCCAACGTAGGAGATCAAGTAGCGCGGCCTTCTCCTCCTCGCCGATCGTCTCCAGACCCCAATGTTGTCTCAACTCCTGGAGCCATTCATCAAACCGCCTATTCCATGACCATACGTCGCATTCATTGACCAGAGGCCTTCCCGCATCGTCGAACCATTTGCTCCGCTCCTCCCAACGATTCAACCATTCGGAAGGCATGAGACCCTGCAAGTAGACCTGCTGCGCGGTTATTTCGTCTGGGGGTGCGAGGGACGAGTCGATAAGGGATCTGTGTCCAAGTAGTTCGAAAATCGCGCAGCCAAGACTCCATATATCGGACGGGAAGGACAGAGGTGTTGTTGGCTCGAAGAAGGCCTCGGGCGCCCTCATCCTTAAAGGCGTATGTGATTCAAAGCAGGACTTGTCCGATGGGCGGAAAGCGACGCCAAAATCAGAAAGCAGCAGCTTCGCATCGCTTAGGGCGACCTTGTCGCTTGCAATGCCGAGCTGTGCTGGCGACACGGCATACGAAGGGACCCCAGACACTGGTATTGGTTTCCCATCAGTACGACATATGGGCTCACGCCGGGGAGCTCCAAACTTAGCATACAGCTGCTTTACTGAGAGATCATTCAGAGAGGAGGGCAGCTGTAGGAGGAGGTTGCCGAGATGGAGGTCTGATGGAACTGGTATTAGTTGACGAGGAAGTAAGACACAGCGTGAAGGATCACGCACCTCCATGAGCATAACCCTCCGAGTGAATAAAACAGATTGCCATAGCAAGTTGCGCACATAAGGATCGGGCGACGTCGAGCTGGAACAGATACAGGCCCGATATCTCCTTCGAATCGCTTAGACTGCAACTTGCCGGAGATGTGACAAAACAAGGGTGGGCACCATTGGGACCGGCGATACAGAATCGATCGATGGCGGGCGGGACTATCGACACCTTGTCTACAACGGGCCTGCCGGTCACCGCCGCGGCTCTTATCGCTAGTTTAGACAGGATGTCTGCCTCGCCACTGTCTGCGTCTGCAGTGCCGACTTTGACGGCAACATACTTGGACGTTTGCTCGTCAAGAGCAAGCCAGACGGTCGAAAACGTGCCGTGACCAAGCTTGTGTACTATACGGTATCGCTGGTGAAGGCGGTCATCAATATGGATGGGATGATACCCTCCTGGTTTATAGTCTTCCAGATCTTCTACGCCTTCAATATATCCATACTGAAAGCTTGTTGGCGACATGGTCGAATAGAAGATGTGCGAGAAGGAGTGAGACTGTCGGCTTGGGTATCGACATAGACAAGCACGTCGCGAAAATACGTGCTGCGCCAGGATCCGAGAGAAGCACCTGGTCATCTGGGGCTAAGAGAATGAGGTCCTGCAAGGCGAGTGGAAAGAAGAAAAAAAAAGAGAGATACCTACCAGCCGATTCAGTCAATGACTGTTAAACAGAGTGAGTGGACGTCTCTTGGCAGATTCCGTGGGTTGGATGTGAAGGTATAATGGCCCACCGTAGCCAGTGTGGAGCTAGTCGTTGATTAGCTATGGCTGGAAAGCTACAAAAATGCCAGCCAATTATAAAGACCCACCGTACCACCTGGTGTTTGGTCAGATACAGGTAACAAGGCGGTAGATTAGGTACCTACCTAGGTAGTTGTAATACCTACTACCTAGGTAGGTGGTATATAGCGATTAATATACCGGGTTTACCAGTAACTTCTAGTGGTCGTATAGTGGGATCAGCGGCTACGTAGTGGCTACCTGGCTATAGTGCTGCTATAGGGGGTTTCTGAACAAGGCTAGGAAGGACTGCAAGGCTTGCCTAGACGCCTATGATAGCTTTGCAAACAAGGCTCTTGATGCAATTTTTGGTGGGTGTGAGCCGAAGGGGATTTCCGAGTCGTTTACGCGGCTATTTATTCCTTTTCTGTGAGGAGGTATTGTTGTACAAGAGCAGTCATGTCGGCCAGTCTCGGCGATACGGGAAGACGAAAGAAAATCACACGACAGGCTGAAACTGAATGGCACCTATATTGGACGGATATAAAAGCCTCTTCAAGTGATAAACTATTGGTCTAATAGGTCATCGACATTAGTAGTTGTTGAACGCTATGAAACCTTCGCACGAAACAAACCACCAACATCAAAAGGCTAGCATTTAATAGGTCCGCAGGCATGTTGGCCAGTTCCCGAGCCTCTTCTTTGTAATACTTGCCTAGAGCCATGATCAACCTGCCTCGAAGTCATACTACCAACAAGCTGCAGGTTAGGAGCCTGACGGACCGATTCTCGCCCGCTCGCCTCAACAATGCCTCACCCGTTAGCGCCCATGTCGAACTCTCGCAGTCATTGGAGCCGAGAACGGATAGCATGCACTCCCTCCTACGACAGTTCGAGGCTGTGGTTGAAATGAGCGTATATAAAGGTTGATATCACACTCTTCCTAAGTCGTTAGATTGTCTCAACATACTAATATTGTCTTATGTGTTTGACTACTAGTCTACCACATCCAGTATCGTTCACATTCAGCAACGATGTCTACCGTTAATTTCGTCAGGTATTTCTGGTATGTGGCCAATCGCCCTCGATCTGAAGATTACATGCGCCAATTGATTGCCTTGGCATATCAGACAGCAACAGCCCAGGAAATTTATCCCCAAGAGGTATTAGTCCGGTATGTTCACTTCACACCTTGGTTCTACTTGGGTAACCATGGCGTTGTACACACAGCATCAGAAACAGGCTGACTATCATGAACGAGAACAGAAGCGACGTCCATGACACGACTACCATCAATGGTAAACGCCAGAAAGATCCCAAAGGAGACCACGTTACCTTTTCATACAAGAGTCGAGATCACCTTGGTAGAGAAGTCCATGTTGCCTGTCACGGCTATGTTACGGACCGGCAAACTCTTGAATTTAGAGAGGCAACCCACGCGCCCGAAAAGCCCGATGACGTTAAGAATAGTCGGGGAAATCCTGTTTGGCCAACCCGAGAACGTCTCTGGGAAGCCCCTGAAGTTGGATATGGACACATGCTAAAGAAATGAGAGCTTATCAGAGGGAGAACAGGATAACAGCTAGCAAAGTTAAAGTTATGAAGAGTTGGAAATGGATTTCTGAGTTCTTGGTTTCTCTTAGTTCTTGTCTTGATAATCAATCTCTCTAGGTCAGATTTCGATGTTAGTCAGATCACGGAAGTAATCGAAATGCAACCTATCTTGACATGGCTTGTCTGCACTTATTGAACTGTATTGTTTCATGGATTATCACACTTACTACCCTTACAGTTCCTTGACCAATGCCCCTTTCTTCCTCTTGTGTTGAGGAAGATCTGAGAAGAGCACCTTGTAATTCAGCATAGCCAACTTCCGTACGCTAGATGATTCTCTGGACAGTAGTACTTCGTCATTGTAATGATAGAGGACCAATAAGAGGTATCTAGTATATTCACTCCTTTCTTACAACGTATATTATGTCTCGCGGGCAGTCTTAATCATTGATACAATTTATCCCTATGCTAGCACCTGTCAGTTGTCCCCAAAACGTGGAAATATAAAGGAGTAATAGAAGAGAAAACGAGATTCGAAACAACACATACCCACTGCCTTCATCTGGTTATCTACAATCCATTTCCCATAATGGCCATACCCAGAATTTTCCCTTCTCAAGATATTCAAGAGAATCAAATTCGATATAGAAATCGGCACCGTAACTAGGCCAAGCCAAGACACAGTTGACGCGATCCTTATTAATCCATCAAGGCACCTCGGTAGATCGCTGTACGCCTACAACTCTACAATTATAGTGCGCAATGATGACCTAGAAATACTCCGAATCGAAATGCTCAAAGATGTAGTCCTAGGATGGGCTTTCTCATAGTTCCTGACAGACCCTTCCTAACAATTATCAGGATCTGCCCTTCAACAAGTCCATTGACAAGACGTTTTGTTTTTCAAAGAACTACTTCTAATCAATATAACAAGACCTTATTAGTTATAAAATATGAAGCAAAAAGCAGTAGAAGGAATGAGTTACATGGAGCCGCTTAACTAAGACGGGACTTCCTAAGATCACGGGACACAAATAAGAATATAGCATCAAGTCATATTTCAACTCTCGTAATGTAAGCAAGGATACGCTGTGCTACTACCAGCGGAACTGATCCCCAATGGCCTTACCAAGACGAAATGCAGTCCTCGTCTTGGAAATAGGCGATTACATTTTAACGAATTAAGTCGTTCCTCCCACGTCAGCCGATTATAAGCAATAAGCCATGAAATCGAGAAAGTATTCGCTTCCATTCTAACCGATATATTGTACGTATTACTATCACATCACTTATATTATATAAGCTATACATGTGCGTGAGATGACAACACATATACACCCAAACAACGCAATTAACACACCTTCAACCTGAATGTGATCAATAACAATTTCTACTAGCTACATTTTCAGCGCCAAGAACGCCCAATCCAGCAGCAATGAGTACTTATATCGGTAGCTTCAACGCCACTGCTAAAAAGCGGACCGTAACCAATTGAGGTCGTTTAAATTGACCGTATACATGAATAGCCTATTTAGACCTGCTTGCTTTTTGCCGTCCCTTGCAATGCTATCTCGTAAATTGTAATGCTGACTTTTCTGCTTCATTACTTCCCAACGCAGGAAACCTTCAATAAAGGGGTTAGAAAATACTATGTATTATTACGGTATGGATTTAATGTGGTGTAGGCGGTAAGTAGGACTCGTACGTTGAGTTCAACAACTATAGGTCTGACAAGATATGCCCTCGATAGTCTATCTCAACAACACAGAAAAGACCATATACATCTCCATCACCCATCCCCTGCTGAAGAAAGCAACACCTAGGTGACGTTGCATTGCTTCCTAACTACAGATACTACGTAGGTTTAAGTGGCGAGGTCGCCGCTTATCTCCCGTAATAACTGGTCCGAACCAACGAAGCTCATACCAATATTATGTTGTATCGTATCGTATATTGTCTCGTTTCTACTACTCCATCGTAGGAAGTATCGTGGAATTGCCATTCGCCTTTCCATGATCGCTGACTCCTGCTTGAAGAGGAGCTATTGTCTTCCTTCTAGGCCTGTCTCACCACGATGCCGTCACGATATTTGATAGCCTCAAACGAAGATGACGGAATAGGCCTTAGGAGATTCATATGATTGTTATCTGGTCGCGTATCTTTGATGTGGTTGTATATAAATATGTCTCCTTTCCCCCCCTTAATTAATCTCAATGTGTTGACGAGCACACAACAGATACTCTTCTACAGAATAAGACTTGGTCCCCAACTACTTACACAAAGTTCATCTACACGCCTTATCTACAAGATATTTATCCAAGATGTCTGACCAAACTCGCACTATCTATCTCACTGAAGATTCGGAGAACCTCGCACTTCTAGAAGCGAATAACATGACCTTCCAGCTCGCCAACTCTGTTATAGATTCGACTGGAAGCGTATCTTGGAATGTTGTCTGGCAGTCTAGTTTGCGTTGCTTAGTCACGGAAATATCATGGAAGCCAGTTTATGCTCTCAGCTGGTGCATGAATATCCCTGGGGACGGTTTTGCGGTTACGGCACGAGGGCCATGGCAGCCCTGCGAATTGGGCGAGAGCTATGATATCACATCATTGGGTTTCTTCATACCAAGTGAGGACACGACACACAGCAAGCCCGACTTTCTAAACATCGGGAGAAATGGGTTCAACTCTCAAGGCCAAGGTCAGATTCATATCATAGTCGCCACCCAGAGCCAAAACGGAGGGTGGAGTCCTGTACGTGTAGACCTCTCCAACCTGACGTCGTGCCGTTGCTAACCATTCCTTGTTGGAGATCTGGGTCGATGAAGTAGGGCTTGGGAAGGAAATGAGTGCATGGTATCAACCACAGGAAAAACTACAATGGTGGTATGAGACTGGCGTGCGCTCATCTACCATGATCAGCGGAGCACGCTCAAAAGTCAACACATACGACATGTCACGTAGAAACCCAGCGACTGGCAAGTTCTTTGTCGCGACTACGTTTTATTATGATGAAGGGAAGTGGAAAGACAGTCTGACGAGACCGGCTAATCTCAATAAGCTGCTACAAGGGCGCAACCACCCATATCCTGGAAATCGGGACGATGCCGAAGATAGCCAGTTGAAGCTTGTTGAAAACAAGATGTAAGTTGACAGCCACTCCTCCTCGACTCAGTCTAGACTCCAAGCTGACCGGCTTAGCTTTTCTATTGAGAAGATGCTAAATGTTCTCCTGAGAAAAGTTGGCACTCAATTTGGTATGGCTTACTACGGACACATCAAGTGGCAGAGGCAGCCTGCTCGACCTTACAAAGACGAGAAAAATGCCCTAGTACAGGAGTATCTTAACGATACCGGTCGTTACATCGCCTCTACACCAAGGTGGATCTCGGACACAATCGCCGTCATCAGCTTTGTTAAACCGGAGACCCCTCCGCCCTATCATTCTGTCCCTCTGGCTGTTGGAATAGACTGGGAGCATGCTTACGCCAAAATGGGCTATCAAGATGCGGCAGAAGATCTACACGTGTCTCTTGAAGAAATTATTGATGATGATTGATGACGATGTGGCTATTTTCAAGTTAGGAAGGGGGAAGTAGTTGAAGGGACAAGGTGCACTCCAGAATGTTTAAGGATCTAGGGAAAGCAAAAAGCCGATGGGTATTCATGGTGAAGCGTATTGACTGAGGATTTTTCATGGGAAATCGAGGGAGTTGAGTCTAAGGGAGAGATTTGTTTGCTTAGTTCAGATGAGATAGTAGGATGGTTTTCCCTTCCCTCCTGTCGCGATCATCTTCAACCTACACCATAGTTATCAACTAACTATGATCCACTACTTATTTGCCCTTTAATATATCAGAATACTTTTAGCGCCTGACTTGTTAAAAGCCGGAATAGATCAGAACATTTATTAATGATACATAAAATTTCATATTTTATTGATGTTATTTCATGGCAATCTATCTACTCTGAGGGGGGTGGCCGAAAACGAGTCATCTTTACACTAAGTTCACCACTACGCCTCGACGGGTGCCTGCATAAACATTGGGAATTCTGAAAAAAAACACCCCCTTTGCGTTGCTGATAAGTATTAGCTACTTGCCCTAAGGGAGGGATAAGTGGATAAGTAGTGGTGTACTGTATACAATCCGAGGTCCGCCAATATGTCTCAGATAAGCGAGGGCTGAATAGCTTTACTTCTAGATACGCGAGACAGATCTCAGTTCAGCGTAGTACGGTCCCGATGTCTCACCGAACTATGCATTTGGGTATCGCACAAGGTGTTCAGCGCGCTCAGCACGTGTAACACATCGGAAGAATCCGTCCTGTGCTGTCATATATTTGAAACGGCGTGTCTTGGTGTGGTCCGATAAGTTTGTTTTCTTGTATATGTACTACCTAACACGTTTTAAGTCCTGAGAAATAGCCGTAAGTTATTGGGCTTGGCCCTGTTGTATACATTTCGCGACTTCCAAGGGAGCACAGCAACAACTTTAGTGAAATGGCGATAGGTATAAGAATAGGTATGTTCCATGGAGTGTCTGTTGGAATAAGTGGATACAGTACACTCCATACCCTTTGGGCTATATATATCACCTATCCCCTCTGACCTTTGGGTCGCCTTTCTTACTTCTAGTTATCTTGAATACACTACTTTACTTGCTATATCGTACACTTCTTCATACCTTTGACAGTGTCGGCCGTATAACCAACTTTCCCCTCACAAGAACACGAACTCATATCTCACCTGAATCATACATACGAACTCTTTAATAAGATACTGGCGAAATATGCCAACTCACGATGGCCAATGAAATGTTCGACGGTCCTCAGCCTTTCAATAAGGATGACCTCGATTATGTGGTCACCAATTTATCCGATGAAGTCGTCAAACCCGAAGACGTTCTTCAAGACGTTCTTGAAGACGTAGACCCGTCCTTTGTAGAAAAATATCGGCGATCATTTATGGGGTGGCTTGGGAGACTTCCGAATACCGATATTCTTTGGGCAGGTGACGACGACAGTATGTGCACACTGGAGTCATTTCCTTCCCTTTCTAGTAGCCTGATGACTCCCAACATGTCTCGGGAGCATCCATCAGGGACATAATGTTCACCCAAAAGAGTAATTACTGACTCCAGCGAGCATAGTGGGGGACAGAATCGCATCTGCTATATGGAAAATTTCCAAAGACAAGATTATGATTAATAACTTTTCGCCCAATTTCATATTCTTGACAGTCCCGGATCCTGTGATGGATCCCCCAGAGGGATGGGAAAATGCATACAGAAATGCATGGAGAAGCATTCTTTGCACACTCATATCCGAGATCTCTAGTTACGTTGTCAACGTACCATCCAAAGAAATGATGGAATCTGGGATCTTAGGCGGCCAATTCGCCCAGAAATATATCGAACGCGAGAATGAAGGGGTTGATGACGATCAGGGGAGCGACGGCAAAGAGACTGACTGTGTAGACTCACTGATCGAGCTCTTTCTCGCACTTCAGCACTGCGATTTTGTGACTGGTGAGGATGAAGAAACCAGCACCGGAATTAAACATGTGGACTACGTCCCTATAGTTGTTCTCGACAGATTCGAGAGATTTTGTAATTGCGATGAAGACGACGTCTCAGACCGTTTCGACCGTTTCCTAATGGCCCTACACTACACCGTGGTGGTAAAGATGAAGGGTCATATATGGTTTGTCCAGGAGATATCCTGGGTGCCACCTGAGTAGCGAGACAGCGCAGGCAGACCAACTTGTTATATTTTGAACGGGCCTTGCTTTACGAAAATTTTCAGAATGTTAAGATGGAACAGCTTGGGGAATATTGGGAGCATACGCTTTTACGCACGGGGCCTAAATCTACTTTCTAGCAGTTCCTACTACAATACAAGAAGCATTCTCCTGATAGCATCGTCAAGTGGAACAGAAACTGATATAAATAGTTTTCCAGAAAACACAGATTTCGGGCTTTGAGACTTGCAAGGTCGTTTTTTCATCTAATATCCAACCCTTAATTCAGAATTGACCGTAACTTAGATTCCTACCTGCCGACATGGCGCTAATAGATGGTAGACTCACGCAGCTTAGATCCCGTAACGTAATACTAGGCTACTCTCCTACACTATAAAATGGGGTTAGACTAGGGCTTGGAGAGTGCCCTCGATTTACCAAAATTTTCTGTCGCAAATATCCGCATGATTACTGGGGAGCGTTCCGGTCACAAGGCTAAAGACCTAGGTCTACATATACACCTTTATCGAACTTGGATTCTCATAAAGCTTGTTCATACGTTTTAGAGAAGTGAGGGTTGAATAGCGTCTTTGAGAATATCTATATTAAACACTGAGGCCTCAATCTATGATATTTCAGTGCCTATGATTCTAGGTCGCGTGGACCTCTCGTACAATAAGAGGAGTTCTTTGGTTTATCGGACTAGACATCTCTAAAATCAAGTAAAGGATAAAGGCCTTGGCTATAAAATCCGGCTGTTAGCAATGCGGAGAGCTATAAGACCGGCGTTAAGATCATGGAAGGATCAATCGACTGCCCTAGAGCTACAAAGCTGCGGATATCTCGTATCTATATTATGCATTTCTTGCACATTACGATGCAACCAAGTGTAATTATCTAAGAGATATTTAATTGTACAATGGTATGTTATTTTAACGTACAGGTATAAGTGTTTAGCGCTCGCTTGGGGCGGCAACGAAACGGGAGAATCAGATAAAGTTCCATCGAGATATACTAAGTCACGGTCGCGTTACTCAGTTAAATACAAATCACTACGATTCACCACAAAGGCGTATGTTCAATATATAATAAGACTTGCTTAAGCCTAGCTCCTAGATAAGCATAAATTGCGCTGATTTGCTTCCCAGCGAATGACTTTGACCTATGAAGCCATTCTGAATGCATTAGTACGGTCCCGATACATACTTTAACCCACAGTATCCAATACATAAAGGAGCATTATGAAATTGTGATATGACCATTGTTGTATTGAAAACACCCATTGGCTGGGCGCATGTTGCTCAGCCCCCGTATTTGTTGGCGGTGCTGATAACCCCGCTCGAGGCTTACTTGAGGCAGACAGAGGTTTCTGATGAGTCGAGTAGTCCATGACTTTGCCGACTTCCCATGTAAAAAAAGGTAGTCTTTTACTATATCATGTGAGGCTAGGAGTTATAGTTCGTCACTCAATTCCATCGCTGTTGTGAATAGCATTATTCTCAGCTGACATCTTTCAATGGACCCTCTCTCAATCACCCTGGCGAGTGTGACATTGATCGATGTGATTACCAAAGTCTGCAAAAATGGGACATCATTTCTTATTGACGTCAGAAATGCCAAGTCAGACATCGAAACAATTATTGGCGAGTTCGATTCAATCAAGGCAATCATCACCCTAATCGCCAGTGAATTTCAGCAACAAAGCGTTGAGCATGTGCCAACACCTTTGCACGAGAAGATTGTGGGCATTATTAACAACTGTGTCGACTTAATTGTTGATATTGACAAGTCGTTGACCGGCTATGGGTCGACTCCAGCCCAGAAGCGTCTTAAATGGGCGGCGTCGGGTAAAAAAGACATAGCGAAGGCCAGAGGAGGCTTGAGTGCCCACCGAGTGGCTCTCGAACTTGCCTTGGAGATGCTCAACATGTAAGGATGGGAGTGGAATGGTACATGGACGTGGATTTCTAACCGTATCCTAGGCAAGTTGTCAAAGAAATACGCGATGGCACGATCGAGCTCACATCCGACACACGCGAAACAAAAGAGCAAACGTCACGGATATTGGAGGGGAACAGGAATATAAGAGACGATGTTCAGCGTATTCTGCAAGAGATATCCCGCCTACAAGCACTGTTGCCCTCAGAACGGCCTAATAGTGTCATGCTACAGCGATATTTAGACGAGCTAAGTAGCTATGTCGAATCTGTAAGAGATGGTAGTGATCTAGTGAAGTCGAATAATGACCCCCAGGTGGTAAGCGAAGAACGACAAATGGAGGAGCCAAGAAGCGAAAGTCAAGAACAGGAAAACTCACGTACCTCGTTAACTTCAGACGATCAGATTTCACCAAAATCGTCAATTTTTCAACACAATAAAACGAGTATTCAATGTGTGTCAACATCGGAAGCCGGAAAGTGGCCTTTTAGGTTCACCGACAAACAAGATGAAGATCCTACACCGGCTCAGGTTTCCTTTCTTCAAGTACTTGACGCCGAAGATGACGGCACAGGTATGTAGCGACAGAGACATCTATTAACGTGAGATCAGCTAACAATAAACAGCTAGAGAATTCAGATTTACCAAAGAAGAGGACATACTTATACCTACAGCTCAACTGCTAGAAATTATACCGCGATTTCGGTACATGTATGTAACTCTGATGAAGCTCCAAGATCAGAGACACGATCAGCTAATGTTTCAGATCCGTTGGGCGACCGCACGTAGGTAATTCCAATGGAGTACCACTCAAAGTATCCTCTTATCTACGCTCAATCTACCAGATACCACAATCGTTCTTTGAGCTCTCTGTTTCTCCCCAAAGCTCGTGGGGCAGTCTGAACACTGGGATATCTAGAAGTAAACCTGAAGGGTTCCCTGAGACCTGGGCTACCAAGACGAGTAAACAGTACAGGCTTTGGTATATCCTACGAACAATCAAGAAGTGCGCTTCTTTACCGAAATTCATGTGGACAGTGGAGTCTGTTGCGGTTTATCATTCATTCGACGTTGATACCTTTAGTAGCTTTTGGCTCGCAATCCATGACACCGATGAGACGAAGTATGGCGCCTATGAAGCGTTCTCTGCAGCACAACAGAACCCAGATGCGGTCTCCTGTCGCCCCGTACTTACATCAGCATTGGAGACTCAACTCCTATTCCTTAAACTTACTGAAGATAACTGGGAGTCCTATATTGCGGATCTGGAAGATACTTTCAGCCGGACCATAAAGCAGGTGAAAGCAACAGCCATACATGAGAATATTCCGCGCCATCCCTTAGATACAGATGCCGATACTACCATCTGGAACGATAAGGGCCAAGATATGATACAGAACTTTAATGATTCGATGCAAGGAGTACCATCGATGCTACAAAACTCACAGAAACCCGACAGATCTCTCCGACGACGACGAGTTCATCCTATGAAGATTGGGGAAGTGCACGAAGAGACGACGCGGCAGGTAGGCTCTGAAATCGAGAGTTATCTGCGCGAAGATGCTGTCAACATGCATGAGAAGCAAGAGTTGCACCGTCTTGAGTCTCAAGTCCAAGATGCTCTTCTTAACTTGCAGCTAAATTTGACAGTTCTCCGCGAGACGAAGTCGCATTACCAGAAGATGCAGGACCACATGCTGCCCCCAGGGCCAATAAGAGATCAGGCTCAGATCGAAATGAAAGAGTTTCTTTACAATGCAGGTCAGATCGAGACGAATCTGGCCATCAAACACCGCAAGCTTGAAACCCTAGATCGCCATGTGCAGGTCAGAATATCCTTGGTAGGTGAAAGATCCATCCAACACATGACAATACTCTTGTCGGAACGGGCATTGCTGATATTATTTAGTGCGATGGTATTCTACAATACCACAGTCTCCGGGTTAGCAAAATGTTCAACGAGCAGGCCGTATCTTCGTCAAGGAGTATAGAGCGAATCGCAATACGAACAGAACAGGACACAAGATTCCTACGTATCATTACGGCTACAACGCTTATCTTCCTGCCTTTTACTTTCGTTGCTGTAAGTGGCGCTTCTATCTTACTCAACTTAAAACCCGTTCTAACAAAATATCTTTAGTCGTTCTTGAGTAGTAACATACCGTTGCTGCCACCTTCTACGCTATTCGAGCTGGATTTGTACTATTGGTTCAGTTTCATCAGACCTCTCTCTCGTACATGTGTAATTTTCTCATTTCTGATGAACATTATTTGGGTGACTCAATTTTGGCTCTCTAGTCGAAGAAAAGCAAGTGAAATCGAAAAGCTGCGTGGGGAAGAAGCTTGGAAGTTGGTGTAGTGGGTGGGCCAAGAACAATGAAATAGCAATCCTGCTGTTTCTTTGTGTTTACAACCTCTACCTTGGCTTTGCATTCCGTCAGATTTGGTAAATGTTAGAATCCTAGAGTATAGTAGCGATAGAAAGTACATGTAGATTTATTATTTAAGCATGTTTTGGGTTCTTGTGCATTGTGAGCGAACGGTGTGGTACTAAAATGATGGCTGGTGTTGTGGCTTAGCCAGCCTGTTAGAACGATAAGTACCTAACTTAGTTACTTACCTAACCACACTTGGGGATATACCTACCTAGGTAGGTATGTATAGTTGAGCTTACCAGGTACAACTAAGCTACTATACCTAAAGCTATCACAGTGAGCAGAATCAAAACCTCAGCGAACAATTTCATGTTTTAAAAAGCTTGTTGGACCAACAACTCCCTTCCTCTCCAACTATGACTGGAGTGGTGAAGAGGATTGCCTTGCGCCCGCTGTTAGCGTCGCGAGTCCTTCGCCGGGGGTTTTGCGTCAAGGTTCGGGCTTCGGGGTCCGCCAGTATGTCTCAGATTAGCGAGGGCTGAATAGCTTCATTTCTGGATACGCGAGACAGCCTCAATAGGTCTCAATTCAGCGTAGTACGATCCAGGTGTCTCGCCGAACTATGCGTCTGGAGATAATACAAGGTGTTCAGCACATTCAGCGCGTGTAACACCGGGCCCAGAAGAGGAAGTGGGCCGTGCCATATGGTCTGATCAAAACAGAGGAACTTCTGTAGCAACTTCTACATGGAGAATATCCTTATATATCTGAGGATAATCTAGCGCGATATATCATCTAAAAGCTCAGGCATGCTTAATATGGTTCTGCGTACGAGGCCGCGAACGCTCTTAAATTGGCTCATAGCGTTTGAAGTATTCAGAGCATGCTAATCGACCACGGGGCGTATTTAGGATATTGAAGAAGATGGGTGTAGTGGCACTGTATAGTGGTAGTGCTGTCGGGTTAGATTTGTCCGCAAAATCTTAGATTAGGATGATTGGGTTGCTTTTCTTCTTTATGTCTTGCCATGTTTCTAAAAGTCGCCGATGCTGCTCATTCTGCATAAGCGGTTGAACGATGGCTGAAGGGGCTTAGGAATATTCTATGAGCCACCGGACTTAAGAAAGGTGACCAGCAGTCACTTTCTTAGGGCTTCCAGATTCAACACAGTGCAAAGAGGTCCAAATCTTGTCAGCCTTCTAGAATAAAGCACTTAAACAATAAGGTACATTTATGTAGTAGCTCCACAAAAGTCCCGTCCACGTTTTCTCGACGTCAAAACATCTTCACTACATAGCGTACCAATCCCGCCTAAATTCTCAAGGGAAAAAAAGTACAAAATTTTGGCAACGAATTTTGTGTTCAACGTAGTTATATATGACACTTTCAGTGCTTAAATTAGTCCTAACCAAGTTTTCAATATCGATAGTGAAAGACGATCCGACATCGGCAAATCACTTCAGTTCCATCCCCGCATTCGTTTACCCCAAGCCGAGCGGGTACTGTGTATGAAACCCCACGAAAAATAACTTACACTGTACTCTCTTGGATACCTACTGCGTAGGTATGTACCTACCTACTTAAGTACCTGTGTAGCATTTCCACCGGAATAAACAAAATAAGGAAACCCATCAACAACTCATCAAGCCTGATAAGGCGATGTTTCAGAAATTATATTATTGTTGGCGAGGTATTGGTTAGGTATGGGTTTGGTGTTTTTATCTCAATTTAGTAGTGAGCTTAGTGAAAGATACGTTATACTACTGTCTTATATGCCATGGATGAATTGTTTTTGTGAGATACAGATAGGATTGAGGTGTATTAATCATTTCATATTTGGCTGACGGCGCAAACCTTCTTGATAATGAACTGGACTTGCGTTACCTCTTTTGAGAATTGATTTCAAAGATGTGTAATTCCAGGTCTAGCGAATCTGCCTCGGTAGATGATCTGAAAGGTTGGATCGCTCAACCGCCGCCACTTACAACTGTGGCGTGAACCGAAGGTGTCGGAAGGTGACATTTTCCCCAAAAGATCATTATCCCCGTCATGGCGAATTGCTCATACTGTGTTCGGATGGGGTATAGGTACCGGTATTACAGGTATCGGTGCTACGCAGTGGCAAGATCTCTGCCACGGAAACAAATCACTCTTTGTTCTCTTCGCCACATGGCACATGAACACAGTGCCCGCGATTCCCCACACGTGGCTACTTCCACCTTCGGCAATCTACCTATGTAGGTAACACTCAGCTAGATTATGTACAAGAAAGTCATATGTCTCCACCCTAAATTCGCCTCCGGCCGGTCTGGGGGCCGCATTGGGGAGGCTTCTTCCTCTCTCTCCAAATCCATCGTGAGTAATCGATCGTAGATTAGATCGCTTCCATCAACCCGCGGGGTTGCGTGACATTCACCATGGGCGCATTCTACGAGGAAATCCCCGAAAATGCGATGGACTGGATCGTGAAGCAGAAGGTCTTCTGGGTCTCGACCGCGCCACTTTCCAGACAGTAAGTCATTCGACCATGGCCGCCGACCGCATCCATAAACATCCATCCTAGCTAGCCAGCTACAGGCTTTCTGAGCTTCTGTCTGGGCTAATGGCTTGGTTGCACAACATGTTAGCGACTAACCTGTGATTAGCGGCCATGTCAACGTGTCTCCTAAGGGAGGGGACTGCTTTGGTGTTCCAGATAGAAAAACGTTCTGGTACATGGATATGTAAGTGACCAGTCATGTAACACGGCATCACTATGTTCTAAATCTCCTCAAATCGCGCTAAAATAAGTTGTGCAGGACGGGATCGGGGAGTGAGACAATATCCCACTTGCTGGAGCCCGGCAATGGCCGCATTACCATCCGTGAGTGGCTTTTCCGCGGAGCTTCTAGCTTATTAGTAGTGGACGGCCTTCAGCTCGGCGCCACCGGTTTTGCTGCCACCGAAGTTAACTAACAGTGACTTGATGTATGTAGTCTTTAATGCGTTCGAGGGCCCACCACGCATCCTAAGACTCTGGGGCAAGGGCAAGGTGCTAGAGTACGGCTCGCCAGAATTCGACGAGATCGTGGCGCGCGAGAACATCACAACAATGCCTGGTACCCGATCCGTGATCGTCGTCGACATCCACCAGGTCGGAACCTCGTGTGGGTACCAGGTCCCGTTTTTCTCTTTTGTCGACTACCGCCGCGTGCTCGAGAAGCACTTTCTCAAGAAGGCCGAGAGATTCGAGGCGGGGGATGAGAAGGAGAGCATAGTTCGATACTGGGCACTCAAGAACGCCTGGAGCATGGACGGGCTTCCCGGAATGCGCAGGGGGTTGAAGGCCGGGAAGGAGTTCTCCATCGAGCCCGTCAAGAAGATGGTTGGGAAGATGGCACCGAAGAATGGCAGCCTGGCGAATGGCGAACTTCACGTTGCTTATGTAGTCATCGCACTGCTGACGGTCTTAGTTGCCATCTTGGCTGCGACACATCCGGCATTCGAGTACTTCCCCGCCCAGAGGCGCATGCAAGGCTTACTTTCACAGATAACTTCCGTGTCTAGTGGCTTGCCGAGTGTTGCAGGGGTACCATTTTAGATTTTGACAAGTTTATGCGGTTGGCCATGGTCACGTATGAGTACATAGTACATAGGTAGAATGAGACGCACACACTAGTATATACTGGGACATCTCACCACCTGGGCAAGTGGATAAACTACACCGCCATAGCTGAAACCACAGCCATGACAGCCATGGGATGGTGGGCAACGACAGCTATGCACAGACCACAGACCATAGAACTGTAGAATTACAGAATCATCAGAAGTCCAGAATTACTGCTCTCTCCAGAGGTGTAATTACATAACCTCTACAGCCCAACAATTACAATCAACCAAAATAATAGCAGGCACTCTCGTGAAGGAGTTGTTTTTTTTTCTCTCGTTTTCGGATGACTTGAGTTAAGTATGAATTAGGTTCCATTCCTATCCGCCCGGGCGCAATTCGATGTGGCTATACTCCGTACTTCTTGTCATACATTAGTGACCGAGCCCATAAGACCAAAACTAAGCTACCCGGATATACTGAGATCTCTGTGGTCCGAACAATCGATAGCGATGTAATATTACATAAAACCTCAAGCTCCCTGAAATTAACAATCCAGCATTCAGAGCCATGTGCTTTTCTCCTACTTCCCTAGCATATTCTTGTCAATGCAGATTCCCATTTCGGAGTTAAGCGCCCTCCGCTAGTATTGTAGGAAATAACCGACGTGATCCAGAATACATGAAAGAATAGTCTTATCAATTTCATCGCCGGTCGCGTTGATCGGTCGATCATATGTATGAATGTGCTTCCTCTTGATGAGCCTGACTATTTCCCTACAGTTACAGCCCTTGAAGATCAAGTGGAATTGGGAATTTCCCTCTTTTAATTGGGCACTCATGAGCTTTCGCGAGAGTCCTGTCAGTCCCTCGCCTTTGCTATGCCTTTCTTTCTTAGATATCTTACTCCGACCCCTCCGGCAAAGTGTCAGTCTTTTACTTTTTCTACTTTACCTTTCCCTCCTCCACTTGGGAGACTATTGATAAGGAGAATTGGAATTGGGGTATGACGGAAAAGATGCGAGTCGATATCTAAACTATGAATGATGACTAAAGAAAGCTAATTTTCACCTCGAAATTAGCAACAAAAGTCCCGTGTATGAAATCCATATTAATTATCACTGTTACATTATACTTCCATAATGGGGTCTATCTGCAATGCACATTGTTTCGCCAATGTAACCGATCAGCCCTAGATATAAGATGAACACGTTTTGGGCCTAGAATATACCCTAGCAGATGATACCCTCAACATCATCCATACTTGTGGAGAGCTACAGGTATTCAGACTCCACCTCTAGAGCTATGTGAATTTAGGGCTTAATGGGAATTTCTCTAGTCAGCGGGATGGCCCGCCAGCCGGCGCAATGCCAGTGTGTAGCGTGCAGACGAAATAATGGAGTCATGAAGACGTCTTGTTACATTATCGGTGGCCAACTAGCTGGTATGCAGGTACTATACTATGTAAGACACGGCTTACCCATTGTATGTAAGATTTCCAGCTTCAAGAGTTTCAGGAGGCTAAGCTAGCCTGGATTAGTTTGCTAGTAAATGGAATATGCAGCTTCGAGACAATCATGCGCCATTACGCGATGAGTATGTAATGATGCGGGTTACCCGAACGTTGGAATCCATTGTGCTTTATTATGATATTAATAATCGTGATTATGGAAGAACCGAGGCATTGGCCCAATGACACACCTCTCAATGCTACTAGATACATTAAATGTACGCCTTTAGGAAATGTGACATTGGGGATTGTGGATCTCAGGCTATGATATAGACACAATGTAGTATAGGTTCCTTACTCAATACATATAGAATCAGATGATATAGGTACTCTCCGCGCTCCATCTACATATATGTACTATATAACCCGTCACTAGTATTTAAAAAGCATCCTAGATGTGGGGTAAACACCAAGCCGGCAAACCCTTGCATTTTTGATTCTCTGTTGGTTGATGCCTCGGTACATTCGGTAAGGCTCTCCAATTCTGTTCAGCTCTGTTTCATCGCGCAATTTCACAGAGATTGGACTTCACTTTGCATGCAACGTGCCAAGATCTGGGTGTTGTTCTGTGTATTGTGACAGTTCACAGTATACTACATTTGTAGAAGACATTTCTATTAATTATGCCGTGTAAGTTACCACTTCTTTCTCCTGATAGTTACCCGGAGGGACATTTAACTGATATGCCCTCCTAAAGTCTCAACTGTCGCTGGTGCGGCTGTGGGTGCACTCATAGCTGGCATGTATCTTGATGCGCGGTTCTTGATCCGAAATGATCTCCGTCAAGGAACTCGGAAGCTTGCCGTATCGTTAGGCATGCGATACCTCGCCCAGAAGACGCGCGAGAACAAGCTGCTCATATATCACATTCTCGAGGATCGGGCGGGTACTCCCGCCGGCGACAACGTGTGCCTTATATTCGAGGGTCGCCAATGGACTTATACGGAATTTTACAACGCTCTCCAGCCGGTCGCGAACTGGCTTCTCAAGGATTTGGGGATCAAGAAGGGCGAGGTCGTGGCTTTGGATGGAGGCAACACGCCTGAATACCTCATGCTCATGTTCGCTCTCGAGGCCATCGGCGCCTCGTCTGCTCTGCTCAACTGCAACCTCACGGGCAATGCACTAGTACACAGCGTCAAGCTCTCCACGGCGCGCTACATCATTGCAGATGAGCAGGTTCGGGACTTAGTCTCGCCAGTTGAGTCGGAACTGAACGATGCGGGGATCGAGACAGTCTACTACTGTCCGACTTTCATACAGGCGCTCAAAGACACCGATCCGCTCCCTAGGGAACGCAGTATGGGCCTGAATCCCGCGGATACGGCATACCTGTTATATACCTCCGGCACGACTGGTCTGCCTAAGGGCGTCATTCTCCCCCGCGGTCGACCCTTATTATTGGGCCGTGGCATCGGAGGATATCTACGTCTCAAGCCAGGCGACCGTATGTACACATGTTTGCCGCTGTACCACGCCTCGGGGTTGGCGTTGTGTACTATACCGTGCATTTCCGCCGGCGCCACGGTAGTCTTAGGCAGGAAGTTCAGCCACTCCAAGTTCTGGTCCGAAGTCCACGAGTCAAAGGCCACGCATATCCAGTATGTCGGCGAGTTATGCCGATACCTCGTCAACGCGCCGCCAAGCCCGCTCGACCGCGGCCACAACGTGCGTATGGCATGGGGTAATGGCATGCGGCCTGATGTATGGGAGCGCTTCCGGGAACGCTTTGGCATCGAGTGCATCAATGAGCTATACGGCGCAAGTGATGGCATGACCACCCTAACGAATGCGAACCGGGGGGATTTCTCCCGGAACGCGATTAGTCTGCGTGGTCTGCTCTGGCGTCTGCTGAACCGCGACGAGAGGCGCATTCTTATCGACCCCGACACGCTGGAGGTGATCCGAGGTAAAGATGGCTGGGCGGTTGAGGCGAAGGTCGATGAACCTGGCGAGATAATAACCCGATGTAAGTTTCTCCACGTAACAGTATTGAGCGAAGGGTGAGAGGCTGACTCCAAGTTATCGTAGTGGACCCAGCGGCCCCCGACGTGGGCTCGCCCCAGTACTTTAACAACAGATCCGCTACAGTGAAGAGGCGGATATCAGACGTCTTCCGAAAAGGCGACCTCTGGTTCCGATCCGGCGATCTCTTCAGACTAGACAGTCAAGGCCGGCTATATTTCGTCGACCGTCTGGGGGACACATTCCGCTGGCACTCGGAGAACGTGTCCACGAACGAAGTCAGCGACGTCATCGGGAAATTCCCCCAAGTAGCCGAGACGAACGTCTACGGCGTTCTGGTGCCGAACGCGGATGGACGCGCCGGATGCGCCGCCATCGTGCCTACGGACGAAGTGCTGAACGGGAAAGAGGTCGACTTCGCCGCGCTCGCCGCGCACTGTCTTGCGAGTCTCCCGCGGTACGCGGTGCCGCTGTTCTTGAGAGTCACGAAGAATCTGGACTATACCGGCACGCACAAGCTTCAGAAACAGAAGCTCCGCTCCGAGGGCATCGATGTCGCGGCTATCAAGGAGGCGTCGAGCGATGACCAGATGTATTGGTTGCCCCCGGGAAGCCAGGCATACGTGCCGTTCACGGAGGAAGACCTTGAGGCGCTCAAGGCTGGGAGGGTCCGACTGTGAGAGGTCATGGCCGGGGTGCCGGTGGAATGAATTGATTGAGTTGAGAGACTGACTACGCTCCGCTCCACTGGATTTAATATCCCGCTGTATTATCCCGTCATGGTCACATAAATAGAGTAGCTGCATTGAGAGCACGCACTAGAGAGCGGCATATTAGCCTCCTGTACACATAAAACAAGTCAATAAGAAGACTTTCACAGCGACAACTCAAAGTTGATAGCCTTCTAAACGTGAACGCGTTACTTCCGGCAGTGCCCGGGTCTACACATAAGTGAACAAAAGGGACACCCCTTGCCTATCTGGTCTCTTGGCTGTGGGCAGCCATTAGGTAGCTAGGCTGTAGCACGCAGATGTAGTTGATTGATCTCGCCCATGAGTCATTTGCAGAGGAGGGAGCTACAAAATAGCAATTAGTTTTCAAACGTAAATGATACGTAAGAATTGTTACACAACTATTTTGTGTTGCGTTTACCGCATTTCTAATCCCGTATTAATTGGATGTAAGCGACTCTTGTGGCTTCGTGTGCAATGCGCCTCAAGACGTAAGGGGGCAAGGCATAAAATTTTTTATACTACAACTCACTCGACAGTGGGTCATCATTACTTGCACGTTACACTTGTAGCCCGGTAATTCGGAAGTTATCCATCCCTTTTTTGAAGTTTGCGATGATAAGGTCCAATCAACATTTCGTTGGCGGCTAGTAAACACTGAAATCTACAGGAGTTCGGCAAGATCTTAGGCATCCTAATCGAGTCTTTTCGGTTTGATTGAGCCATATAATAATTTAGAGTGTACGCCATCCTTCATGAAGGGACTACAATGAGTCTAGGGCGAATCTGGGTGAGCCATCCGTCCATGAAATACAGAGCACATCATTCGGAAAGAAGTTCATATTCGTAATAACGTGTAAAGAGGCGGTTAGATTAGAACTCGATTATCCAATTATGTCTTCTCTGCCTAATGAAAATTGGCAACCCGACCAGGCCCAATACCAAGCTGCAAAGAAATATCTGAACTAGTGTAGAACACGATCTGGCCCCCATTCTTAAGCACGACCTGAGACTTAAGCGCCTCGATGAGAACGAAGGTATCTGGATGGCCAATCACGCGGTCTATGTCGACAACGTACGCCAAAGGAGCATGGGTGAGTGGCCAGAACGTCCCCGGGGCGCCGATGTGTTTCATGATCTCGAGTTTACTGCGCCAATCGAGAACCGCGCCGTCTAGGTTGAAGAGGATCGACAGCTGGTCTACCAGAGAGCTGAGGACCTCGGAGGGAGTGGCGGCAGATAGGTCCGGGATGGCTATCACTATAGGACGGGCGTTGTTGTTGTCGAGACCGAATGCCTTGACGTAGGGATAGGCGTGTCTCACGGCCTCCTTGTATGCCTCTTCCAGTCTCAAAGCTGTCGAGGGTATTATGATAAGCGTCATTTCGTTCGCTGGCCTGTCAAAGAAGTTGATACTGCTTGGGATGGCACCCCAGTATACCGCATCGGGATTGCGCTCTAGCCTTGCGGCTAGTTTGTATATATCGGGACATTCTTGAACAGCTTCTAGGAGCGTCCTCGGTGACATGGTGATCAATATTGATGTTAGTAGATGGTATAGAAAGGGTCTGCAACTGAATACGCTTGGATATTTAAAGGGTGCTATAAACCCGAGGAGTTTACGAGATATTTATATAGAGTAGCAGTAACAATTAGATGATGAAGGGGGTTATATATACATAAGGTCATGGGAGATCGGGAGAGCACAGCATACATACGCAGTAGGTATACGTTCTACCGTTGTTTGTCGGACAGGAATGAAAACTTGACATGTTTGTAATGTGTACTGTTACATTTTTAATTCCTGTCGTAATGCCCTATAGCAGGAGTGTGCTTTTGTCTGTATTAGGAAGTGCTCATGTAAAACCAATAGTCAAATACAGATTGTTCAACGTTATGTCACCTTGTTAGAGCATATACACGTTGAGAATTAACGATATCGTGCAAACAAGAATGCACAAAAGCGTTCAGAAGCAAGTGAGTTCAAAACCGTGAATGAATTTTGTCTATAATTCATGCAAATGTTGTCGTGGCTGTCTCTTAGGCGATTAAGCTTTGACAATTGGAAGATTCGACAGCAACGTAGAAACCCCCTAAAATTGTACAAAAACAAGGCTTCATAAGGGTGGTAACTATGGCCCCTCGCTCCGGTTCCAATGCTGATTGTCTCGTCGAGATTTAGATTTGGAAAATGGGTATATCAGCCATGCTTTTAGATTCAACCACATCCAAGTATCGGAAGCGTGGCCCAATGGCAAAAACAAGCTTCCCCTTGCCATTGAAAATGCGTATCAGTGCGTCAACCATCCGCTTAACTTTCGCACGCTGGTCCAAATCGGATTGTGTTGGCTCGGGGAACTTCTCCCTTGGTGCCAGACCATCGTCGGGCTCTGACAAGCTTGTGGTCCGATCGTACGCGCGATCAAGTCCGGCAATGTAGAGAACAGGCTGGGTGGGTGCGAAAAGACTAGAAATTTCTGTGACGGCCTCGATAGCCTTGAGGCATTTGTCGGCATCGTCCCAGTCGTTGACTTTTATCTCCCCGGGGATAAGGAGCCGTAACTTTGCAGCCACGTCTTTCACCAGGGCCTCCCAGTGCTGCTCATACTCTGTTGCCCCCATTCTCCGATTCTGGGCTACGAAGATAGTGTTTCGAGCTTGGCTTCGTAATATCTCTTCTTCGATGGCAATAGTGTGAGCGGCAAGTTGCACGACCTTCCAGGATTCCAGATTCTTCTTTGTGATTCTAATAAAACAAAAGTGCGGAGGATCTTTGATAGTATCGGTCGTGAAATTTTTGAGGGACGCCGCTCCAGTAATCAGCCAGGATGAGTTCAAGTCATCAACTATTCCGTTCTCCGCCGCGAAACTATATATGTCGTAGGCGTCCCTATCTTCTTTCAACATCGCAAGCAACTGCTCGTTAATCATGAGGTCTTCCGAGTCCGACATGGTGTTTAAGATGGAGAAGGAGTGTAATGTTTAAGGGAAGATGAGCAGAGATCTACATTATGATGGGATTGAAGATGATGTGGCGTGATGGAAGGAAAGATATTTATACGATCAAAAATTAAAGATGAATCTACATTGGTTGCGTATGAGTATCTCGATGAGAGTAGCTTGTCGAGTCACAGCTAATTAGACGGGGAATGGATTGAACAAACAATTACTTCACACAAGCGATTTGCGACCCAAGCAATCGCCATTCGAGACATCCATCTCATGACCAAAGTGTGGCAGTCGTTTATGACATAAAAGAAAACGCCAGGATAGCTTACAAGGTCAGTGAGCCTGTGGAGCTGGCTCTAGACGCTACCAAGGGATGAACTTTCCGTAGCACACGCGTCGATTGCAGTATTTGTATGGCTACTAACAGTAACCCGGCAACCAGGGATCTGGTAACAACATAAGCAAGGGGTTCTAATGGCCAACGCACACAAAGACGAAAAAAAAAGAAAATAGCAGCACAATATGTCACTCCTGACGTCTCACTCTCGGCATCTTAATTGGAGTCTCACAACTCCCTCGAAACTCGTTTGCGCTTGACAAGCCTAGAGACCCGCTAAGAGCTCTCGTGAAAGCCGCGGCTATGCGACGAGAGCCTAGACGAGGACTAATGACCTTGGAGGGAGCTAATACAGTTACCGATCCATATTCACAGGAGGACGGACATGGAAGAACAAAAGGGATTGAGTGATCAAGTCTGACCAACTTCTTGGATTCATTTCCATCTTCTCATGAGAAAAAAACAAGAAAACGTTAGAAAACTACACGCTCTCGAATGATGATATGAAAACGCAAATGAAAGACCGTGTGCGATGCTACGCCTAGGAATATCAGACCTGGGATCCTAGCCCCATCATACAAGAAACCAACCAGTGAAATTATCTTGCTCAAACCGTTCAGCAGCTCCTTTAAACTCATCATGTTACAATGGTTGAAACCCCGCCGCCATGTTACCAACCGAGGCATTTAGCCCTATAGAATAGATACAAAGGGGAAATAAGTTGCTTGGGTATGCGTTGATGCAGATAGAAGCTGACAGGAACAGGGTGGGGGGACTCAAAGGCAGCAACCTCCATGGGAGAAGAAAGTAGATCATCTCTCAAGTCGGGGCTGAGGTTGCCACCCATTTATGTAAGCCATTAAACCCACACCTATTAGAACAACACCTATCATTGAGGTATATGGGATACTGTTTACGAAGACTTGATTGGGCGCCAGTGTCCCGGGGGGTGCCAGTGTTGTGTTTGGCATTATTGTGGCAGACTGTGAGAAGGTACGGTGATCGAGAGAATCAACAGACGTTCTTCGGTCTTGCCTTGCAGTTGGCGATGACGAGCCCACTACCTTGGAGCTAATGACTGCTTCACTGTCGCTAGAGGCATCCTCATTCTGGGTCCCCTTGAACGTTTTCTCCTTTTCAGCAAGTTCTCTTGCTTCTGCATCTTGCCTAATCTGTAAAGCCATCTCTGCAAGAGTCTTGCGTTGAGTATCCCTCTCGGCTTCTGCTGTCTCTGCTCGCCGTCTGAAAATGTCAAGCTCTTGTCGCAGATCCTTGATTTCTAGCACTAATGACTCTATTTGGGCGTGTAGCTGAGTGGCAGATGCCTCGATGACCTCGGCATCTGGAGAAACGCCTTTATCAGCGTCAGGCATAGGGGTATCAACAGACTCTATAGGGCCTTTTTCGTCATTAGGCGGCTCGAAAGCTGCGTCGAGTGGTGTTTCTTCTGCTTCCGAGCCCCCAGACGGTGGGACTATGACGCTAGAGGACGCTTCCTCTAGATGCTTTTCAAGCCGTCTGGCCAAATCCTCTGCGAGTTCCCGGGCTTGGCGTTCTCGATGAAGCATTTCCTCTAAATCTCGCATACGCGTTGTTTGGGATTCGATTTCCTTCTTTGCATTGCTCAAAGCTTCCGTTAGCTGTAATATTTGGCTGCCGTTACCTTCATGGCGAATAGGAGACATATTTTGAGGATGAGGTTTAGCGCGCTCGGTAATGCCTCGTTTCAATGAGGGGATATCCGGTTTCTCAGGTAAGGGTTGTTGTGGCGGAGGCGCAGGTGGATCAGAAAACCTAGTCTTGTTGTCTGATCTGAACGACACACCTCCACCATTAACGATAGGTTTTGAGGGTTCAGGAGCTTCTGGCCTTTCAATGTCCTTGACGTCTTCTTTGCTAAGTAAGGCATGGACAAAGTGATCAGTCCTTCCCAGATCTTGAGACTGAAGACGCGCGTTGCGCATCTCATTCTATATGTTGCGTTAATGGAATCCCGCGAGGATTTCATGTAATGGAATAGAACGTACCTGTAGCTTCTTAACAATCTGTTCGGTGCTAATAGGCGAAAAGAAAAAACCACGTTGATGGGCCATCCCGTTGGGCTGAGGACCCATCATCGCTCCTCCTTGAACCATGCGTCCATTATTAGTGACAGACGACTGACTCCCGGTTCGCTGACGTAAGGGTACCGCATTTTGAGGCCCCATCATCATCATCGGACCGTTGGTAGGATCGAGGTCTCCAAAGTTGACGTCCAACAAATTACTTGACGCATTGAAATATCCAGCATGCTCGACCTTAGCGGCGACTTTGTGATGAACAACCGTCTTTTGGTCCTCACTCACAATATCGATACCAAGTTCTAGATGGTCTCCTGTCTGCAGCTCGTGTGGATCTGATTCTCGATTCTCTTGCGACAATCTTGTGCCGTTGACAAAGGTCCCGTTAGACGACTTAACATCCCGGATCCATATCTTCCCTTGGCGATCCGCCCATATTTCAGCGTGTTGGCGCGAGAGCACTTTGCTGTCAAAGAAACCATTCACTGGTGTTGGTACTGTTTTCGCATTTGTTTGACGACCGATCCGGAGAGTATCAGGGGAAAACGGCACGGATATAGTCTTGCGTTCAAAAGTGCCGTTGAGTGACAAGAGATAGAGAACGGGTGGATTACCACCAACAGGTAGAGATTCGGCCATGGGCCGGGACATAGCCTGCTGGGAGGGAATCTGGCCTTGGGAGGGTACGATAGACGGTGCTGCGTGCAAAGGTCCGGACCCATTAAGCCCATTCATCAATTGTGGTCGCCCAGCCGCCATGCGAGCAAACTCGGACTGGGAATCCGGTTTGGGGCTTGGCCAGGGAGCCTTGGGCTGGGGGCGTTTGCGTTGCGCAGCAGTAGCAGCATTAGGCCAGGCGCCCACATCTCCTGGGGGTGCCACGGGCGCGGAGCCGTTGGACTGCGAGGCGGAGGTAGCAACGGTAGACGTAGAGGATGCGGACGAAGTAGACGATATCGACGACGACGAGTTGTTTCGCTGCAGGCTCTTCCGTGGCATGAGCACGCGGTTGAGTTCGTCCGGGTTCATAATCTGACCAGCGTGGCCCCCGTTCATCCCGTTGATGCCCCAGGTTGGCCTGTTGTGCTGGGTGAAGGTGGGCGGGCTTGCGACGGCCGTCATGGAGGAAGCTGGCACCGTAGCCGGGATGACAAGGGCGGGAGAGCGAGAGACGGCGGGCGAGATCGATATCGATGGAGAAGCTGCGGCAGCGTGTGCAGGAGGCGTTGAAGCGGGCAGGTCGGGGGGGCCAGAGTCGCGACTGTGTGGCTCCGCTCTACCCGTTCAGCGACGATGGGAAGGTCGATGTATGTGGCATGCAGGCCGTGCAGAGCGCCGGCGGAGGCGGTCAGACGTCACTGCAGGATCAGTCGCGCAGGCACAGCTTGATCTGGCAGATGTATCAGCGAGAGCGGTCCGGGTAAATGCAGCACGAGATAGGGCAGGATAGGGCAAGATGGGGCAAGATGGGACAGCCAGACAGACGAGAGCAGTCAGTCCTGCAGGATGGATGGATGGATGGATGGAGGGCTGATTGCGCTACACAAGCAACATCGAGAAGGCGGCCACACCTGTCACCGCAGCAGGGGCAAGCATACCAGGTCAATTCGTACAGAAGGCGATGTCGTGCCAGATGACGATGTCGGCGTCGTGATGTCCGGGCGCGTCGCGATGCTGGCTCGGGCTGTGGCAAGTGCAGTGCGGTTGGCCTCGTTAGAGAGGAGGTTGTTCAGAAATCAATCCGACGACGTTGCTAAGCGCCCTTACCGAGATGGGACTAGCGTGGAAACCGCGAAGCCATCCCCTGGACCCATTTATATAGAGCCTCGTCCTATTGGCTGATTCTATTGCAGGCGGTGTCCGTGCTTTTTTCACGTTTCATTCTCACATGTAATATGCAATTAACCGCACATCATGAAGTTATGCGTATTTAGACTTCAGCCTTACAAACATTTGAAGGCCCTAAGGTTCTTTCTTCAACCTTCAAGTGTAACTCTACACCTATGGTACTTACTTCTCTGACTAGAATCAATGGTTGGTGGACATCTCCTTTCGTCCTTGTGAGGATCAGGAGTCAGTTACCTTGTGAAAAATACAAACAGCATATTGAAGAAGTGGCACGTGATCCTGCTTCCCGCAGTTTAAAAAAAGATCCTGGTTGTTTTCGTTTTAGTAAAGAAAATTGCGATGTGGAGCTGCACAGCCACTAATTAAAGCGAAAAGATACTTGCTGTAGTGAAACACTACCAGGTTCGGTAGCAAATGGCCACTGTCACGGACAGCCTGAGCCACAGTTGGTTATAGGTCTTGTTAGCTGCCATATAGCACCGGCACCTACTTAGTACACCTGCCTATTTATTTGCAGGGTAAGTTGCCGCCAAACCGAGGCAGGGAGAGCCGCGCCAAAATCTGGGGATGCTCCAATCAAAACCGCATCATCGCATCACATCACATCACCCTACCCAACACCTCGAACCATTTCCACAGTCAAGTCAAGACCCTGGCGCGACCCGGTGCAACAATTCCACTAAACTCGTGCCCTACTTCGAACGCTCAGTATCTAGCCATCCAGCCACCACCACCAGTCAAGGCACCCGACTCTATATCCTCTACCCACTACAAGCAGATAACCAACTGCCAAAATGCCACCGATGCCAGCGAACCGTGGACCGCAAGGCCCTTCCACGACCGATAAGTGTATGTTGCCGTAGTCCGATCTCTTCCTTGGGGTGTAAGACGATCGGAACTTGACTGACGACATCTCCAGTGAAAATGGGTGCGATGATGGGGGGCAGTAAGTTTGGGAGCGATTCGAACTCGAGTGCGCAACGGATGCCACTAACACTCGTGCAGCCGTGGGCGTAATCATCGGCTTCATTTTCGGTTCGGTCGCCGCCTCCTCCGTTCCTCGCCGTGGCTAACATAGGATTTCTCCACTCAGGCACCGTGAACATTTTTCGATATGGCGCTGGCACCAACGGCATAATGCGAACTCTTGGACAGTATATGGCGGGGTCTGGCGCAACATTCGGGTGAGTGCCAGAAACTATGCGAAACCATTATGCCCGGGATTCCTGAGCTAATCGTGCCACAATGGAAAGTTTCTTCATGGGAATAGGTAGTGTTATAAGAACCGATGCGTCGCCCATCGCAGCCGAAGCCTTTGCTCGAGCGCAACGAAGACCCTTCATAATGGCGGCCCAGCAAGCCTACCGACCCCGCGAGAAATAAGTCCGTCTATAACCGCTGTTCGTTTACCCTTTCTGGCCCTCGGCTGGGGACATATCCGCATCAGTGGCCGAGCATGGATATCGGCGGCCCATTGGTCCTTGTATTAATTGTATAACATACAGCCAGCTTTTTTTCACTCGGTATCGGTTTGAATCTCAGAGGATCAACATAAAGTGCTTCACTCAGCCTGACTGAATCTCCATTCTATCTATGCTGTACTGTATATAACGAAGCAAGCCAATGCTGTGTTACCTGCCATGTTTATCATCACGTCATGATATCGCAGTGTTCTACAGTCATTGCGTATGAGACCCTTTCTCAAGTTTACAATGGGTTTATCTAATGCACCATGCCACTTGAAACCACTGCAGAGGATATGGGACTATTTTAGTCAGGCAAAAGAAAATATCTACCTTGTCAGGGTGTGTTTTTTTTTGTTTGTTGTTTTTTTGGAGCCGCGCGATTTGCACCCGTAAGGGTCTAAGACAACTCAACAAATTAACCCACAATCTCCATCTTGTCTAAAAGAAAGGGCGGCCATGACTTCTGCAGAGCCAACCCTCTGTGGACCGTGACCAAGTCTTTCGTACATCTCTCGCCTTTTACCCGGCGCAGTACCTATTTGGAAAGGGATCGCACCCAAAGCTGCGTAGCTTACGTCATGTACCGTGTTTGTCTTCATACCGGGCTGAAGATGGACATGTCACCAAGACCCCCTTCACCGACACCATACTATAAGTAGGGTGTTGTGGATGCTTTTTGCACTTGCAGCATATCGAACCCCCTATTATTCTCAGCCTAACAACCTCACCTGATGCAATCTCCGGCATAGACTATACACTAAGCCTCAATTCGGGGCACTGTGGGAGTGTCTTCCAGAAGGTGGCTGACCAAAAAAAAAGCAAAAAAAAAACCCCAGCATACCCTACCGTAGATCCCTAGCCTACCATTGCCCTCAACCGCGATCTTCAGTGCTTCCGCCGCACACCCCCGTTTCTGTTGCCTACCCTTAACGGCATTTCTCGTAATCCTGTCCGGCAATTTCTCTTGGCATTGACGCATTGCTTACGAGAGAGCAGCGGTTGCATGAATTATCTAAAGCTACGATGCTGCCCAGCTGAGAGGCTTTGAAAGATGCGGTTCTTGGTGCCACCCCAGAAGCCCTCGCGTTACATGGTCATATACCGAGCGCTTGGGACCGAAATAGCTACCCTTGTTCAACTATGTGGCTACCAACATATGTCCGTGTCAACCATGGCCGTCGCTGAACGTTCTAGACATACGAGATCTAGGGATGTTCCTGCATGATTGTCTCAGCGATCAGGGACCTGTCTCGTTTCTTTCGGAAGGTAGAGAAAGGGCTGGTCGGGAACAACACGCTTATCTAGGATCTGTCGTCTCGCGATAGGCCCATAGTTCTGGTCATATGTCTACCTCTCGTAGCTCGAGGGCGCATGGTGGCTGTTTGTGGCGGCTGAGAACAACCCATCCACCGCCCGTCATATATCATTATCACAACACACACCTACATAAGCCGTGAAAAAACACTGCATCCGCCAAGCCCCCACACAGCTCAACCCGAATTAGGGGTTGTTGCAACCATTTATATCCCTATGCCTAGTTTACGTTTGTTGTAGATAAGCTACCTGGGTATAGGGATAAAGTGCTAATCAAAGGTATACGAACTGTCAATGTTAAGAGACCAGGATAGCTTTAGTACTAGTATACAATCAAGTATAGCAACTTGATTTCTCCCTGTTCTACGACAAGCTCGCATTAACCTACAAAGTTTGAAGAAGTCAGAGCTGTAGGAAAACTGCATGGCAGCTAGTACGTACGCGTTCTTGGCCGATGTAGGTGGGTTAATATATCATGATGGCCACGAACCGTCTGCGGATCTGCACGTAAGTGAGTGACGCTACATGTGTCACCACAAGCCTATCAAGATAGTCCCTTACCCGATTCAACATGGCATCGAAAATCCTGCCTAGTCCGTTCATGCTTGGCCCATATCCATGCTACCATGTGCCCATTTCTCAGCTCTACGGCAAGGGGGTCCGATGAGCCCGGGAGTCAGGATCTCTATGCCAACACTAGAGTACCATATGATATTGATTGTGATGAATGCCCGAAGGGTGCCGACCAAGTTCGCTTGCTAGCGCTTAGGATGCATATAGCAAGACGGTCAAGGACATGGTAGCCCCTTTTCAGCCACCGAACACATCACCGCACGTCGGGTCGTCAGATATCTAAATAGTGCCCTTGGGTCTCAGGCTAACAGATGTCTTGGTATAGCAAACTCAAGCCCTTTACAACTAGATATACACCGCATACTAGAGAATTTTTTTCGTCCGCGATTATCACTAGACTTTATAAGAAGACGCTCTGTGTCTCCCACTTGTTCAACCTATCGATATGTAAATGTCTTATTTTACTTGTTCAGTCTTTCTCTAGGTGTGTACTCGCCGGTTTATTATCAGCATCACCATCTCTCCTATTCTCTCTCTATCTCTTTTGTTAGTACCTTAATACTTGTGCTCGTTCGTAGCCGTCCCTTCGTTCACTCATTCGATATGGAATTCTTGACGAGGTTAACTTGTCTTGCTGCTGCGCTAACCCCTTCAGCGCAGGACGGGTAAGCCTTCTCTCAAACCTCTAATTTGTAGCGTGAGTCTCTAACCAGTAGGTAAACGCTGATAGGAATTCAACATGGGGTACATTTCTCGCACCTACGCTCCCCAGGTGGATAACAAATAGTAGCTCCAAGAGCTACGTCACAATCCCATGGGGCGATAGGACGTCTAGGAGCAGCAACCCTTATACACAGGCGCCGATCACCCAAATTACTCGAAAATACGATTTTAACATCAGTCGTGGTACGATAGCGCCAGACGGATACGAGAAGAGCGTGATCCTCGTCAACGGGCAATTCCCCGGTCCTTTGATAGAAGCCAACTGGGGGGACTACATCGAAGTTACGGTCCATAATAATATCGTCAATGGGCCTCCGGAGGGCACGGCTATACACTGGCACGGCTTCCTTCAGACACGGACTCCCTGGGAAGATGGAACACCGGGTGTGACACAATGCCCCATAGCACCCGGTAAGAACTTCACATACAAGTTCCGCGCTGAAGTGTATGGTACTTCTTGGTATCACTCTCATTATTCGGCCCAATACTCTGGTGGGCTGTTTGGCCCTGTCGTCGTTTACGGGCCGACGAATGTCAAGTATGATGTCGATCTTGGGCCGATCATGATCAATGGTAAGTCGAGGTATACAATCCAGCTTCTCGTGGTACTATCATTAACACCGGTGTAGATTGGTGGCACGAAGCTTATTTTACGACCGTCAAGAAGGTGATGGCGCCTGGTTTCCAGGGCCGCGTATACTCGGACAACAACTTGATCAATGGACGGATGAATTTTAATTGCTCAACCGTAGTCGCCGGAGACAAGACGAAGTGTACCAACAACGCCGGCCTGTCCAAGTTCAAGTTCCAGTCCGGCAAGACGCATCGTCTGCGTTTCATCAACTCGGGCTCCGAGGGTGTTGAGCGCATATCGATCGACAACCATACCATGACCGTCATGGCCAACGATTTCGTCGAGATCCAGCCTTACGACACGAAAGTCGTCACAATCGGGATCGGACAGCGCGTCGATGTCGTCGTCAAAGCCACCGGCAATCCAAAGTCAGCCTACTGGCTGCGATCGAACCTGACCTCGTGCTCGACCGCCAATCAACCCTTCGCGCTCGCAGCCATCTACTACGAGAAGGCCAACACGACCGCGGTCCCCACGAGTGTGCCGTGGAATGTCCCTGATCCCGGGACATGCGCCAACGATGACCTAGCCATCACCCAGCCTTACTATCCCATGGCCCTGCCCGAGCCATCATGGACGCAGCACATGGACATTGGCACATATATAAATGCCTCTGGAAACTATTTGTGGACGCTCGGCGTGAGTATTCTCCTTGCTCACATCAAGCTTAAACAGTGCTTCAGCTAACTCGGCTATCCAGGGCGTGAGTGCCAGAGTAGACTACAACGAGCCGACCCTCCTACAAGTCAAGAACAACGACTTCAAGTTCAACCCCGAAATGAACGTCATCAACTACGGCAGCAACTCGTCGATCCGATTCATCGTCAATAACCCTACCCCAGCGTAAGTTCTCTCGTTGCCCCATCATTATCATTATTCTTCTTCCCCATATCCATGAACAGATATAATTATCAACTCAAATTCCATCTAACACACCCCTACAGTCCCCACCCAATGCACGCCCACGGCGTAAACATGTACATCCTCTCCACGGGACCGGGCAACTACAACGGCTCGGTGATCGTGCGCGCCGCGAACCCGATGCGGCGCGACGTGCAGCTGGTGCAGCCCTTCGGGCACGTGGTGGTGCAGATGGACGTCACGAACCCGGGCATCTGGGCCTTCCACTGCCACATCGCGTGGCACGCGTCGGCGGGCTTCTTCTCGCAGATGGTGTTCCGCCCCGACGAGATCCGCAAGTACGCGATCCCGGCGTCGGCGGCGCAGACCTGCGAGGACTGGGACGCCTTCACGAAGACGGTGGCGCCCGATCAGATTGATAGCGGGCTGTGAGCTTGTTTACCGCCGCCTTGGATAATTTTGTCTCTTCTGTTTCCCTGATTACTCACCTAATTTTTTTGGTTGTGGTATTGGGCGGCGCACTGCTCATCTTTCTTGGATTTTGCTTCTTCCCAGATTTCTTCATACATTCATTTGGGGCGCATCGCGCTTAGACCAGCCCTCCGAACCTTCACGTCTCCATCTGAAAGTTCACGCCGAAAACGGTTAGAAGTTTGAGAGAAGACCAGCTTTTGTTGTCCCACGACAGATTCGTCTTGCATCTAGATACATTCTCTGCATATAATCGCCTGTCGGCCATAATATGAACCCGTTGCATTTAGAAACATTCAGGGGCAGACCTAATCATCTATACTCATCTATACACAATTTAATTTCCCCAATCTCAACATGAAACATCATAGAAAGTCCCATACACGATAATATAAAATGAATTTAATACAGATGAATGAGAAGTGATTATTGCGCTTTCTTTTTACATAAAGTTCTTGTGTGTAAGCGCCATTATCCAAACTCCAGAAACAGATAACATATCTGCCTATCTATTGAAGGTATTATTATCAAAGTAGTGAGTTAACACATTATCAGCCTATGGCCGTTGAAGGAACGAATCCTAGTCTTTGACAATAGCGGTCTTATAACATAATGTTGAAAACAGGACATACTAAACTCACGATTACATCTCCAAAGTTCTAAATAGAATAGACATCCTAAATCAAATATACCCTGTTTAATATTCACTGCCCAGCTGTATAAGACCACGTTGTTGTTATTAGTGTATAACGAGTTCAAAAAGCCTTATCCTACATTTATCATGCGACTACTACTATCCAAAGATGAGCGAGGTCGGGAAACAAGCCGGTAATAGATACTGGAAGACCTTGTTAACGGTTAATGAAGACGTAAATGAATCGGTGAGATGCCGTAGGATTCGGCGTAGGTCACAACCCCTCAGCAAAAGCATGCTGTGAATCAGTAATAATATGATCCCAAAGACAAGTAAGTAAGCAGTCCATCACGAAATGGCTCAATACCCAGAATCTGTCGATCACAAGAGCATACCTGCTTGTTTGCCTGCCTACCAGAAATTTCTAATATTAGAACGTGGGGGTTTGACAAAGTTTGTTTTACTTGTCATTGAAACAATGCGGCTCCGGTTGTATGGTTGTGGTACACGTATTCAGACTTCAAACCTGAGAGAGAGCAAGGCTGGCACATGATTTATTTGGGGTAGGTAGTATTGGGGGTCCTCCGGTTACATTAATCCTGAGGTTACTCGAAAAGTGGAAAAAATCCTTTACAGTGCAGCATTTGATGTTCCACCTTTGCTTAGGTGGTTTTCGCCTCCGTGCACACTAACACGGGAACATCTCAGCTTACCGTGGGGGAAGAGAGGGAGAATAAAAAGTTAGCAACATCGTAAAGAGTCGGTATGTCTAATAATAAGTTGATAGCCCTCACCTCATGTTGTATCTTTCAGGAGACTAGATGCATCGGCTTACTAGCGCTTTTTGTAGGATAAAAAAGTAGAGCATCATGAGGGCAGCTAAATATAAGCTACACCCACTTGTAAGACTGGGATAACCATGTCACAATACGAAGAGAAGAGCGGGTGGTGACGTATTACACATAGCATAGAATTGAGATTTAGTACATTTCTTTCGCTCCCCCACTTTGCTTGCTAACAAGATGAACGCCGAACAGCAGAGCGCGGTATACAACAAAGGAAAGGAGTCGAGGGGATGCGGAGCGAGTCGTCACCTTCGCAAGCCGAGCTGGAAACTCTTTGCCTCGTCGAATTTAAAAAAATCTAGCTGTAGTATGCGCAGTGCGAAGAAGATTCTGTTGTCTTCCGGTACCAATCCGAGGAGCCGACCCTAGTCTGATTAAAATAGTAAAAAGCACAAAAACATGGACGCAGGTAGAGGTGTATGTGCGAAACACCAAACAGGCGGACAATATATACAGGAAGAAGGGCGTTTTAAATGCGGGAGGTCGCTAAAGAACAACAGATGCAGGCCATTTTCGATGTCGAAGCTTGCGCTTCGTCTACTAGTGGCGGAGGGTGGCGTAACAAAACACTCGCGCAAGAAAGGCGAGCTGCATGAACAGGCAATTATGGCGCGTGATTTGCTAATACTGAGACAAGTCTGGCGATGGTCAGTCTACATGACAACGCACTTGGACTCTTGTTCGCCACTGGGCTTGACACTCAGCGCGACACGAGCAGCCTCTGTAAACGCCTCATTGACACCTCGATTCCGCATGGCTGAGCACTCGAGGTATCGCATGGCTTTAATCCGTCGTGCAACATCGAGACCCTGGTTGTACTCGATCATAGGCTTCTTCTCACGTTGTGCACCATCATCAGCAGCAGCAGCGCTGGCACCGCCCTCCTCTTCCTCTTCGCTGTTTTCGCGCAGGTCGCACTTGAGGGCCACGAGGACGAGTTTCACGCCGGGGCAATTCTCCTGGATCTCGCCGATCCATTTACTCTCGACGTTCTCTAGTGAGTCCTTACTGTCGACACTGAAGCAGAGCACGACAACGTCGGTGTTGTCGTAGGAAAGACTTCGTAAGCGATCAAATTCTTCTTGGCCTGCTGTATCCCATAGCGATAGCTCGATATGCACGTTATCAACAAAGATGTCTGCGATTTGATTAGTCGTCTATGGCGTGAACATTGTGCGCGCAACCGAGCAGCCTGGAGTGCATCGTGGGTGTGAAGGAGTACTCGGATCAAGTCGGAGAACGCAAAGCAGAGACGGCAGACTGACCGTGAACGTAGTTTTCAAAGACCGTAGGCTCATAGACTGTCGGGAAGTATCCTCTTGTGAAGACGTTCAACAGAGATGTCTTTCCACATGCACCATCTCCACTAGTATGACGTGTTTGTCAGCCGAGGATCACGGGTCGCGTAGGCGATGTTGCAAACATACAGAAGTACCAGCTTGCGCTGTACTGTCTTGGATCCTCCTAATCCACAGAGCGGCATCTTCTGAGGCGATGAGTGTGTTCGGCGGGTAGTTTCGAGAAGCTTGTAAAAGGGGTAGATGGTAGATAGTTGTCTGTTAGATTCGGAGGCAGTACAGTGAATCGGCGAAGAGGAGGAGGAGGGTGGATATAGCTGGGTTTCTAGTTCGAATGGCTCGGCACTATACGTCTCTGACAAGGACGGCGAGTGGTTGCGTTGGTGTTTAGGTGAGTGCGCTGTTCGTTGGCACGATTGGCAATTGGCGAAGGAGAAGTTAATGGGAGAAAGTTGGAAATGAAGACTGCACCAATAGTGGATTAGTTCGACGGCCTATGTATGCTACGATGCAGATGCGAACTTTAAAATACCTAATCTACAGCATATTAGTACTAGCACCGTACACGAGATTGGTAGTCCGCTAAGCCCGGTCTAGCACTAGACAGGTGGGCTACAGTCGGATCGGATGGGTGGATCTTGTGCACTACTGTACGTACCTAAGTATATAAATACAGCCTACATGTAGGTACCTAGATGGACACCTACATAGGTACATAAGGTTTTACGCAGGACGCTGCTGCCTCTCCTTGCAAGTGGGCGGGCGAATAATCGACCCCCAAACTGACGTTCTTGAACATGGTACTACCGGTAGGTACTTGGAGGTATCTGTGAACATTGGAATCTACATGTAGGCGCAGGAAGGCCAGTGCGCGGCACGGGTACAGTCAGATTTCCCCGGATCCACTCCAACTTGGGAGCCTACTATTAGGTACTTACAGTAAAGTACTATGCGCAGGTACCTACATGTACTTAGTTATAGAGTCTGTGGGTTCCCCCTTAATGGCGTCGTAGACATGATACCTCCTAGTTTAATCAACCTAAAACAAGTGTCAGTGTTTATATATGTATGGCCATATACAGCCTTGGAAGGTAGCATTGATTGGTACCTTGCATATATGTAGGCAGGAATTCGGTTTTTTTCTAGTATTGTATGCTCGAGTAGGAATCATGATGTAGGTACATGGGCTTGGTATGGTCAAGATAAGGTACGCAGGCAGGCTACTTAAAGCGTTTCGGTACCCAGGCTGGTGACACAAAGTATTGTACATAGATGCTCTCTAGTAGAGGGCACACCACCAGAAGTATATATCTAAAATCAATCAGCGCCGTCAATGCATCATGCTCAGACAACAGTAGCCTCTTCCATCATTGATCAGGAGGCGTTCAGCCGCGAGTTTTAGCTATAAAACTCAGTTTTACGGAAGCTAGATTCAAGTGGCGTATTTACTTCGGACCGGCGAAGCCTTGTCTTAGTATCCATTTACTACGCAGTAGGTGCGCTCTCGCACTTATACTGCGTATGAATCCATCGGATAATATCCGTACGGTCATGGTATTATCCCTCGAACCGAGGTACATATGCATGCTATGATACGGATGCATCGTGTGTTCTTCCAGCCCTGGTCCCACCACTGATAGCCTCACTTGCGGGTACAACACTGCAGATAACGTGACAACGCACCATTCCCAATATGCAGGGTCCGGTTCGCAATGGCACGTCCAAACATGGGCGGTCTCGGATTCATCTGCCTCGTAATACTTATATTCATGCTGGCCGATATTTTAGGCCCCTAGCTAATTACTTGTCTTCGTAATCCATTGACAAACTCTTGATCTCCGTATTTTCCAGCACGAGCCCTTGCCTTGTCATCTGCCTCTCTAGCTTGGCGTTCCTGTTCTTCCAAAATCGCTAACCGTTTCTCCCGATCTTTATCCAGGTCCGAGGCTGCTTCTTGCATTGCCGCCAATTTGCGGGCACGTTCCTCAGCCGCGGTAGTATCCGATGTAGCCCCCGAACCATGTGCGCCTCCACTGCGACCGTTGCCAGGGCCGCTTCTATAACCGGATGCGCGGCGATGATCGCGACTATCGCGCCGTTCTCCATCATCGGGGTAGTTCCTCTGACGATCTCTAGATGGTTCGGGGGAATAGTCATGCCGTCGTCTGTAATCTCCCTCTTTGCGGTCACTACGACGCGGGCTCCTTGACCGGCCCCTGTACAATCGATCGTGGTCGTGCTTCTCTTCCCTGTATCCATCCCGTGAAGTAGATCGCCTCCTTTCGTAGCGCCCTCTTCGTGATTCTTGTCTCTCTCTGGAATCTGATCTATCGTCGGAGTCACGCCTATGGTGTCGACGGTCCCTATCCCTTGACTGGTCGCGTTCTCTTGAATCCGACCGCCGATGTCTTCTGTGGCGATGCTCTCTAGAATGTGACCTGTGTCGGTGCCTGTGGCGCTTCGAATGCTTCTCGTCTCTTCCGCGAGACGATTGCTTCTCATCCGTCTGCCCCATAGATGCTAGTAATTGCCTTCTCTTGATAGGGTCATTCATCATGGCCTCGTATGCCTCTTGTTCTCGACGCTTGATGGCTAATAGTGGATCTTCTCGAATCTTTGCTGCGACGTCTCTTGCGTTGACAGTTGAGTTCTGAGGCGCAGCAAGGCTATCATAGGAAGATTGTTTTTTGAGATTATCGCTATCCGGCCCGCGTGTGAGAATTGTATCGATCCTCCGCTTTCCCAAAAGGAAGCCCTCTAGCTCCTCAGTTGTTCCTCCCTGGCCATCGCTGGGGCCTTGGTACATCCAATCGACTCGATCGATACGTTTCCGGCCGCCTGCTGCCTCAAGTTTTTCTTGGATCTCCTTCTTGGCTCGCTCCTCCTTGATCTCTTGAATGCGGGCATCAGTCTTCTTCCTCTCAGCGAGCGCAGCCTTCTCCGCCTCGTAGACTCTAGCCTGGTTCTTCAGGAGAGCCGGGTGGTACGACTTCTTGAGCTGCAAATCTCCACCCATCTTGATCGGTTATCCAGTCGCGGCGAGTGGGCCGGGATAAAAGTGGTTGCGACGCGTTGCGTCGTTATTTCGTACAGCCGAACCGAAGATTCCAAGTTAGAGGTAGAATAAAGCGATGAGATGATGAATATGATCAGATCCGGGGTATAGGATACATGGAAATATGCTGCGGGTAAGTAGAAGCAGAATCGTGTTGAAGTAGATTGTTGTTGTATGCGAAGAAGCAGACTCCTTGCCACCTAAAATCTGCCCAGCCTCACTCAGGTGTCCACATAGGTAGTGCTTTAATCCTGGCTCGCATATTGGATCCACTTAGCCCCGCCGGAAAAGATACCTAGGTACTTTGTTCCAGACCCAGAGCCCAGAGCCCCGCACTAGGTACCTAGTCTCTTCGGTGATTAGATAGGTAAACTACACCTATGATCTACCCACCTACCTACCTACCTACCTTACCTACTTAGACTCATCCAGGTTGCTAGGAGCAATACATCCCGCAATTAGGTGCATATAGCCTTCACGCTTTCACGCTCAACCGCTTCTGCACAACTATTAGTCACTTGTCACGAGGCTTATTCAATGTTCTACGAATTATTTCGGACACCATAATCTTCATTTCTACTTTCAACAGCCTCACCACTCTCCTCCCCCACTCATATTACTTTGACGGTCTGCTACCGATCTCGCCCTCCCTTCCGAAGTACCAAACAACTTTCAGTCCCAGCGTTTATTTACTTCGAGATGTCCGACGACGATTTTATGCAAGAATCTGACGAGGAGCAGTACGCACCCATGATGCTCGAGCACCATTGTGCTTCTAACGGTTCTTTGCAGGTATGACTTTGAGTACGAAGATAACGACGAAGATGATTCCGGCGATGTCGACATCGAGAACAAATATTACAATGCAAAGCAGATGAAGGGCAGCGACCCCGAGGAAGCCATTGAAGAATTTCTGGGAATACCAAGCCTGGAGTCAGAAAAGGGCGAATGGGGATTTAAGGGTCTCAAACAAGCGATCAAACTCGAATTCCGACTCGGAAAATATGACAAGGTGAGCCCTTCGAGCTCGTTCATGTGGCCTACATCCTCGTTAACCATGGAAATTAGGCCGTGGAACACTACACAGAGCTTCTGACCTACGTCAGATCTGCGGTGACGCGTAACTACTCCGAAAAGTCCATCAACAACATGCTTGATTTCATCGAGAAGGAGTCGGAGAGCGAGGCAGCCCAACGATGCATGGAACAATTCTACTCCCTGACCCTTGTGTGTTTCCAGAACACTAATAATGAACGGCTATGGCTCAAGACCAATATCAAGCTGGCCAAACTTCTCCTGGACCGCAAAGAGTATCTGGCTGTAACAAGGAAACTGCGCGAGCTCCAGAAAGCATGTCAACGAGAAGACGGCAGCGACGACCCAAGCAAAGGCACTTATTCTCTTGAGATATATGCCCTTGAGATACAGATGTATGCAGAAACGCGCAATAACAAGCAACTTAAGGTACTATACCAAAAGGCGCTTCGAGTGCGTTCGGCAGTACCACATCCTAAGATCATGGGTATCATCCGTGAGTGCGGCGGCAAGATGCATATGAGCGAGGAGAACTGGAAAGATGCCCAAAGTGACTTTTTTGAGTCATTCCGAAATTATGATGAGGCTGGCTCTCTCCAGCGGATACAGGTTTTAAAGTACCTGCTTCTTACTACTATGCTGATGAAGTCAGACATTAACCCATTCGACTCGCAAGAGACAAAACCCTACCGCAACGACCCACGTATTGCGGCGATGACTGAGCTGGTCGACGCGTATCAGAGGGATGATATGCACCGATATGTTAGCGTTCTCCGGAAGAACCAGGACATCTTGGCTGATCCCTTTATTGCGGAAAATATCGATGAGGTGACCCGTAACATGAGGACGAAGACTGTCGTCAAGCTTATTGCACCCTACATAAAAATGAGGCTGAGCTGGATCGCACAACAACTCAAAATCTCCGAGGCTGAGGTTCAAGATATTTTAGGATACTTGATAATCGACGGCAAAATCCGTGGCAAAATCGACCAGCAATCTGGCATCCTGGAGATTGAGTCTGGTGGCGACACGGAGCGAGTTAAAGCTCTTCATGCCTGGTCTGAATCAATTGCTAGCCTATACTCGACCATGTTCAAAGACAGTCAGGGATTTCGCATAGCAGATACATCGCACGCTGAGGAGCCATTCATGGTTTTGGATCAGGGCTCAGGGGGCCGGGCGCCTCCCAGCAGAGGCAGTAGAAAGGCTGGAAAGCTGAGTTGGGGTTCCTGATATTTGACCATGCCAAAATCGACTGTTGGCCGTGGTTTCATACAACGCATCAGCATAAGAGCGAAAGCACTACACAGGATCTCGAGAAATGAGACTGGAGACGAACAACTAAGTCCTTCTGATAGACACCGCGTTTCATAGATAACCGGTATAGCTATAGAGGATTGAGAGAAGAGTCTGCGGTGAAGGTGAAGTGCTTGACATAGACCAGGAGCCGAGCTGCGACGCTTGTGAGCTCACGCTGATTAGGGGGAGACGTTTTACCTGTTTTATGTCTGCAGTGTAATATTGCCACCGAAACTTGGAACTCCTCTACCTCGTCTAGTAGACTAGGGCCGGCCAAGAAGTGATGATCGAGCTATCTCGGGTTGCATCATGCCACTTGGGACTCAAATGCGCATTTCCACCTGTAATTTAAGTATACATGCGGTGAAGACGTGTCGAGCGCTCAGGGGCTGCAGTACCAGCGAGACGCTGATCTCCACTGTGCTGTACCGCCAAATCATTTGCCCTGTGAAACATGATTCAGTGAACGCCACTACTGAAGCTAATGACAGCAAACAACATTACAGCACATCATCAATTGTATCGATTGTGAGCAAAACAACCCAGCTACCAGCTCCCAGCTACCAGCCAGCTGGTATCCCTTCGTTAGGTATTTTAACCTCACATTTTCCCATCGACCCTCCCTCTTCCAATGCACACGCCTCATGATATTTCATGCCCAAGATGTCCCTCACAAATGGCAAAGTAACAAGCTCTGAGCCTCTCGTAAGTCACTGACTGCCCATCCCTGAATTCTTCGGCGGCTTGCATCGCCCTCTCCCACCAATACACTTGAGATGATAAGATTGGCGGTGTAAAACTCTGCAAACAATCCACGAATCTCAGATGGCGCTGGGTTCTCAAACATGGAAGACAGATGCGCCGAGATATAATCATTCACTGGCCAACTGGCTGACGACACTTTATGTATCATAGGCTTCAACCGAAGGGAAATGGATCAAGCTAGTCAAGTAAGACGCTTTATCTCACTCTTGGCTTACCTTGCTATTTAGTTCGAATAGCTCCCTTCTCTCAAGCTTTGCCATATGAATGTACTGCCACTAACATTCCGCCCGTAGGTTAACCTACAATGATTATAAGAATCAAACACGCACCTGGGAGTCAGCCGAGAGGACAACGCGACCCAAAGGCTGCGGCGTAGACGGTGTAGGCATCCTCGCCATCCTCGAGAAGCCTGCAGGGCCCGAGATCCTACTGCAAAAGCAGTTCAGACCTCCCCTGAACAAGATCACCATCGAGTTGCCCGCCGGGTTGGTCGACGAGGGCGAGAGCGTGCAGGAAGCTGCTGTGCGCGAGCTTAAGGAGGAAACGGGGTTTGTGGGCACCGTGTCGGAGATGTCGCCTGTCATGTTTAATGGTGAGTGGCGAGAGTTCTTTCTTGTTCTCGCGGCCTAGATCTGCTATGGGCTTTCTTGGCCTCTCTGGGATTGAAGCTGGCGGTGTAATCATGAAGCAGACCCTTACATCTCGCTCGGCATCTATAGTTATTCCGTGATTTCTGATCAGGAATTCTATCCGACAGCCATTCCTCATCTGTTCTCATTAAGCCTTGCCGATTGGAACCATGCACTAACGCGAGTAAAGACCCAGGAATTACGAACACGAACACAGCAATTTGTTCTGTTCAAATCGACACAACGTTGCCGGAGAACCAGGACCCCAAGCCAAGCCTTGAAGACGATGAGTTCATCGAGACATTCACAACCCCGTTGGCCACGCTGTATACGGAGTGTAAGAGGCTGGAAGCTGAAGGCTACGCAATTGACGCACGGGTTGGCACCTTTGCGCAAGGCATCGAATTGAGTAAACGGATGAACTTATGATTCCTCGGTAAACGCACTCAACTGATCCTGAACCAACCCCTGCAGTTGGAGGATAGGACTACGATTAGTGATCATACCTTGCGATATCACTCATCTCCTCTTTTCACGTTTACTCATCCTGGCGTTGGGAATTAGACCGAGCTAGAATGTTCTTTTTAAAGAAAATTAGAGTAATAGATTTCATTAGATGTTAGATGTACGAACGATGATTTCTTCGTTATGGTTTCGAGTCTATATATTGCTCCGGTCTTCTCTCTACAATCAGTCGGTTTGGCTACGAAAAAGAAGAAGAAAAAAGGATACAGTTACATTCAACACCACTCTACAAATTAAGCTACCACTTTCCCGAAGAATCGATACGGCATTCAAAATGTCTCCCACTCGACTTGTTGCCATTATCGGAGGAACAGGAGCTCAAGGCGTCCCCGTCGTCCGCGAGCTCCTTAAATCCGGGGAGTACTCTGTCCGCGTCCTCACCCGTAACACGAACAGTGACCGGTTCAAGGAACTACAGTCGTACGGCCCCATTGAGAGCGTCGTCGGCACCTTCGCGTCTGAGGAATCCCTTCGCGCCACTTTCCGCGGTGCCTGGGGCGCTTGGGTCAATCTCGATGGATTCAACAGTGGAGAAAAGACAGAGATATTCTGGACAATAAGGGGTAAGTTCCCCTTTCCCCTTCCCCCCCCTTCGTCGATTTACGTTTTAGCGGTGGAAAGGGGCAATGCCAGGCCTAGAGGTGGTCAAGTGGCTGAATACGCTTCAAATCAGCATTGTGGGAGCCGGGAATGACTTTTTCAACCATTTCCAATACTGACTGGTTCGCAGTTCGTACATCCCCCCCTTCACTTGATATTAGGCAGGGCCACATCCTAGCGAATCCCGAGCTTATCAGGAAAAACATTGGCACTAACACATTTTTACTCTCCCTACTCACAGGCCTGGGAGCTCGCGATCGAGGAAGGCGTCAAGTTCTACGTGCACGGGAACATCGACTACTCGTACAAGACTAGCGGGTTCCGGCCCGAGTTCCACTGCGGCCACATCGACGCGAAGGGGCGCATGGGGGATTGGATCCTGGCGCAGAACAAGGAGCCGGTGGTGCGGGAGCGGATGCGCAGCGCTGTGTTCACGACGGGGCCGTACATCGAGATGACGATCGGCAGAAACACGACGTTCCCGCCGACGGTGGAAGACGGCGTGGCCGTGTGGCGGGCGCCGATCGCCAACGGCGCCGTTCCCTTCACGGCGCTCGACGACGTCGGCATCTTCGTCAAGTACCTCTTCGACAACGCCGACGGCGAGGCCGACGGCAGTATGTGCGACCCTGGAGTCCATTTTCTTCCCTTTGTAGTGGATTGAGGGCCCCCGAATTGTCTCGGGAGCACGCATCAGGGGCATAATAATATTCACCCAAAAGAGTAATTACTGATTTCAGCGGGCATAGTGAATCTGAAGGTCTCGATCGACCACATCACCTTCGACGAGTACGCGCGCGCCTTCTCCGCCGTCACGGGGAAGCCCGCGCGCTGGATCGACGTTGACCTCGACGAACACCTCGACGTCAACTGGGGACCCACCGCCGATAAACCGTCGGGGTATAATGCCGACCCTAACGATCCCGCTACGATGACCCTACGACGAAACTTCAAGGCGTGGTTTACGGTGTTGAGGCATTCCGGCGGGAACAAGGGACTTATTCAGCGCGATTAGTAAGTTATTCCCGGTGTCACTTCCCGTCGCTTCGGCATTCTTTGGAGCCTCCTTATTAAGGCAAACTACATCATCGAGTCTTTCAACGGCTCCAGAATGCTCGAATGAAACGCTTAGAATGGCCATCGCGATAACTAACTGTGGTTTTTGCAGTGCACAGTTAGATAGAATCTACCCGCGGAGGATCAAATCTGTCGAGGAGTGGCTTCGGAAGGAGAATGAGAAGGGCTTGAAACAGGGACTAGGGAGTCTTTGGGATAGGGTCCAGCCTGAGAATTTAGGGCATGTTTTGAAGCTGACTGAGGATCGTCGGAGTGGAACGATTTAAAGGGCAGTCTGTCGCGTAACTTTCGCAAAATTGCAGCCTGTTAGGCAACGCGTTAGTAGTGTCTCGGGAGATACGGGGTTTCTTGATGGCGAGTAGGCAGTACGTATTACATAGATATCTATTCTTTAATAGATCACCAAGATAAAATCGAAAATCGCGCTCCACTACACTAGGCGAAGGGTATGAACCAAAACAGCACTGGGTGGTTACCGCACTAAGTAGAGTATCCGTAGAAGTAGACGAAAACCCACTCCTTATTAGTTTCTGAATTCTAGTAGGCGGATCAAGTTCGTAAAAAGGCACGTGTCCAAATCTAATGGCATATAAGCAAGAACCTCTGTAGAGCGAGATGATGCTGTATTATAGGGAGAGGGGCTAGGCACGTAAATCGAAGATATGAATTGTTCTTGGGTGTTTCTCAGCGACCCCTTTTCCACCAATTCGTGGTATCAACTAGACATGGATATGCTCTGATACCAGCGAGGTCCTATACCGATTTTGGTTATTGATTACGTAGATTACCTATTCTATGTCTTTGCCATAGCGTAACAACTCACTTCCTCTCGATGGTGTGTGACATTCTCAGAGAGTCAGAGAAACCCCGGTAGCCATCAAATCCATGAGCTTTTCACTCCTTGATGTTGCGCATGGCGAAAGTTTGATGCTATGTTACTCACATAGAGCCGCGGAATTGCAAGATGAATGCAAATACGGCTGCTAAATATCTCCCGAGAGGATGACCACAAATCTAACAAACCTCCCTTAAATCATGGCCGGCATGACAGCGTGAGCAATGTAGGATGTAGGTTGGTGGATCTCTCTGACTATTGTAGTCAAAGTAACAGGTAAACTCGGCGTTACACAGGGGGTTTCGGCACGCTCGATGCTTTTTTAATAGTTGGACGCACTCGTTGACGTTTTTTAACAAGCGGACTGATTCCAGGGATTCTCGTTTAGCAACCCATTCTGCGGACGAGAGGCGTGATACGAGCTGTGCTTCGCGAACTTCGGCGTCTACGAGTTTCGAGACGATCGTGGGTATGATGTACGAAGCGAGCCATTCCGCAATACCGCCCTCGTAGAAAATCGGCTTTCCATGGAGCTCAAGGATGTGGTCAGCAGCCGCGGTGCCTAGAATTCGAAGGAACCTTTTATCGTTCGTGTAACCAATAGACTGTTGGACCAAGTCGCAGAATGGCTCGGCAGACCACTCGCTAGCCAGAATTGCCTCCGTCTTGGAGCGGGATAACGCTGCGAGAGCTGGCACGTTATAGTAATCGGCAATGGAATTCATGCGACTGTGACAGATTAAACGGTCAGAAATCCCTTCCAATGGCTCAGGGACATCAGCCTCTGAGCCTAGCCCGGCAGCAGGATCATCGACGCCTTCTTCATCTTAAGTATTGGTTAGAGAAAATTAGCATATAAAAGGAATGGCATCGAAGAGTTCGTACCGGTTTCCGTGTCTTTTGGTTGCGTTTCGGGGGTAGAAGTTTCGTCGAGCACAGTTGACAAGAGGAGCTCTATAGCGGGATCAGGAGACATGTGATAATCCCCCGTGTATATGAACTCAATGAAGCGCCGTACACTCTGGATGTCGAAGGACACGTTTAATAGGCCGGTTTTGGCTTCCTGCCCGCGGTTAAATATCCAGTCTTCCGAGCAACCGGGAGATATAACTGACCATAAAACTACCCTTCAAGGCGGCTGCTATAACGGGTGATTGTGCGCATACATAGGCTCTGTGAACCTTGAACTGTTTTCCATCACACTCGAGAGTGAGATCAGTATAGTCTATGATCTCCAGAAGCTTCGTTTTCAGGGGGATAATGTCGTCCTCATCCACGTCCATGTTGATGCTACGCGTCTCTCTGGGTTATAATCACTTTCGAGGCTCGGGCGGGCGGGCTCAACTTTATAACCATCTGCAGGTGGTAAGTTGTCACACTGGAGGCGCTATTAATGATGTAGAACATTGAATGTTCCAGCGCCCGAATAAATACCTGGGACAAAGCCTTCATAGCAGGCAGAGACAGCTGCAAGGAGGCTGGAGGCAGGTATGGCCTAGCCTATGCACTTAAGTAGGTACCTACTTATATATACCTAGGTATGGTAGCTACAGTGCTAGGACACTACGTCCCCTCCATCACCTCTACAACTTCAATACAATCACAATGGCAAAGCCTGACAGAGGCCTAACAGCATCAAGCCGTACCTTTGTAACCTAAGTCCTTAGCGAAAAACAGGGCTTGCATTATATATCCTCCGGGATCTCAAATCTAGACTCAGTGGAGTTTATGATGCCCTGGTAAATATCGACACGGACACTTCGTCTTTTATCTATATGGGTATATTCAAATCTACCGTGCGTATTATGATTCTATATCTACATTCGTTAGGGCAGCATGTTCTAGCATGCTTGCTTATAAAGTGTTGTTCACTCTAGGGAAAGTGCCGCGACATCGTGCTATTCTAATAAGCACACCCACACCCGTCACTCCTCCTTGTTCCGTTTCTCATTTTGATTAACGTTGCTACTCTGAAATTATGTAGTACTTTGATATAGTTATCTCGTTTGTATTTTTTTGGTAAATGTTATTGTGGAGGCTATTAGTAGTTTCCTTGCAACTGCCTACTTCTAATTGGATTTTCCCATCATGTTTTTGTTGAATCTATCCCTAATTAAGTTCCAACTGGACAGATGACGAGCTAAGACAGCCAGTGAAGGACCTTCATCTTTGCCGTTAATACCATCATCGGATCAATACGTTTCTCGGGGGCAAGGCGCACATTGCCGTCGGGTTTGTAGTTGTTGTTCTATGAGCAGCTATAGCGACTTTTTGGCTCTTTCGGTGAATGAAAATTCGACTTAAGTAGGCGACCTTTGAAAATAGACTCTATGTCACTACCTCTGAGAACAGGGACGCCGCTAATTTCCACAATTTTGAAATTCCGAGACGTTATTTAGGATAGACCAGATAACCAAAGACACCAAAAAGAATGTAGTTCTAGTAACAGAGGGACAAATGATCACACAAGAGGATTCAGGCAACGAAACCTATGAATTGCTTTCTAGTATCTCCGGGGTTTCTAGAGTCTGTTGTCGTCCTTACTTTCGATATCCTTCCGTTGCAATTTTATCCACGTTATTAATGGCGGAAGATTCTGCTCGTTCTTTAGGTCTATTATTACTTAAGAGCTCTCTGTTGGTTGACTGCTTTCATCCCAAAACCCCTAGGCAGATGCCATAGTCCTTCGGACGATTAGTAAACGTCATTCCAGCATTACAATTACGTCTCTAAATTATTCCTTTGGCTCTCTCAAGGTTATTAATACTTATGCCATCCTCTAATAGAATTTTGTGTATAGACACTGCGTAGTTCTTTCTTGTCGAGGAAGTATTCAGCTGGCTTGCAGTCAGCTGGACTTTAAATTCTCTCGGTTTAAGAATATTCTGACGTGCCAGGCGGACCCAGTGTCTTGAGGCGAGCGAAGAGAATTTAAGCTGCTTTGAAGTCTTATTGCAATTGTAGGAGGTGGCTGGTAAGTTTTTGAACGTAGTCTGGACTGTCTTAATAGCGGCAGATATTATGGTGTGGGCTACTATTGAAAGCTGCGACGCGATAACAACGAAAGCCGTGCACGAGTGTGTTTATGGGTGGCCTTGCAGTTTACATACAGGATATAATGTAGGGGGAGTGAGAAATAGCGAAAGTCTGACGTTACTAATACGAATACAAGCCTTGCGGCAGAATGCCAACGTAAAATGTTTAGTTTGAAAACACAAATTTTGCAAACGCCGATTCTAAAGTTGGAAATGGGCTTAGGAGTTGCAATTATTTACGCAGTGTCCGTGAGTTTAACATATGGGAATTTCACTCCTATCAAGCGCGTGTCTTACCTCCTACGGCGCTACGGGCGGCTATCCGGATATCTGTAAAATGCTACTTCAATTGGATACGCGCAAGTCTAGATGATTACGTGCATAACTGTCCGCGAAAGTTGTAGCCCCAAGACTGTTGAGTGCTAAAAACCTGCAAGATGGTTGTTGCGGTGTCCAATAATATTCAAGAGTCTGTCGCAGTGAGCCCGGTCACCGAAGTAATCGGCCCTCCTTCTGAGACATGCACCCCAATTGAACTGGATTTCCACGATAGGGGAAAACTCGAACTCGTGACAGTCTTGTCCGTGACACGAGTTCCGAGGGTCTAGATGGCTGTATTTCTGTTCGATAGCTTTGACACGACGTGGGAATTTAAATGCTTATATTCATGCGCGCCTACTAACCTCGCAGATTAATCTTCTCTTATCTGGGGTCACCCTGCCAGACTAGGGACCGGGTGAGACCCGGGGAGAGCTACAGAAAAGAGAGCTTTGAGCCCCCGAGAGGGTCGCTTACTTTGCTGCGTAGGGAGCTACCGGTACATGACAGGTCCGGGGTATGGGTATTCTCGGCCCCCAAGACTCTCTCCGCCAAGCCCGCACTAGACATGCCTCGACCCTTCTGCTCTGTCTCGCTTCTTCTTTATTACGCATTAAGTCGTAGGTTGGTAGGTAGGGAGTTGCTTGAAATGTCCGATGCTAGAACAGTCCGTGTTCCCTGCCTTTCCCCTTTTCAAAAAATTAGAGAAACCAAGGTACTGGACGACCCCAGTTGTGTTACGATAGTACTTACTACGTGGGAGATCATGGTGTTGCAGTTTTTTTCTTTTAGGGGTTTTTTTCTTTCTTTCTCTAAGCTTCAACTTCATGGCATCGAAGTCACGAAAGCCCCCCAGCTACCTACATGTACGCAGTATATGCAGCGCTCTTCGTGGCCTGCAGAGGATCTACGAATAGTTGTGGTATTGGTAGTTAGCTATTACTGTGCAAATGCCAAGCCAAGATAGACTTTGATGGGGTCATGCGAATCTCTGACGCTAGCAAGCTGTCTTTGCCTTGGATGAGAATCCTTCATTCATGTTCATGATTGGCCATCCACGGGGTATCATGACTTCTCATCAGCGTTGAGAGTGCCCTCCTGATGACCTGAGCTTCACCAAGGTCTGATTCCTGCTTGTGGGTTCTGTGACGCAAAGTATCCAACGTTTAGATTTCTAGCTTGGGCCTCGGTTGGCGTCTACTGTAAGTTTGGTATAACAGTACGTAGTAAGGCACACTAGAAAATGAATGAACATTGTAGATCCACATGAACTAACCTGACCTAGGTAGTCTATCTGCGAATACCGTGGCGAGCGTTCTAAACACATGTCTTGCATAAGAACGGTAGTTGTGTCTTTGTTATTCTCCGAGCCCGAAGTGCGTGGAACTTTCAATAAGAAGTGGTTCATGAAATGACGTCCGCGCGATGCCGTACTCATTGAGGTTAGCAAGTGCTGAAAGCATGTGAAAGGGGTAAGCTGAAAGTTGTCGGGCTTATGTAGGTAGTAATTGGGGTCGTCTCCAATGCGGAAATCTTCAATACTACACTACCCCCTACGCAGTACACTACTGCGTACAAACCGGATGCTACGGTGACGATCTCGCCTGTTATTCTCAAAGCGGTAGGTCGTAAGGACCACATTGTCGTCATCCTAACGCAGCCAACAGCCCCGGAGCTAACATTGTCTGTATGAAGACCCATGTCCCTGAGCTCGATTTTTTTCTAAAATGTCTCCCTCACCTACACGCCCTCTTTACTGAGTTCCCTTTAAGTTCTGTTTCGCATCTCGATTTCTGGTTTTCGTAATAATTTTGGCGATTATTGGCGATGCGGTGCTTGGGAAAACGCCTCTTTTTACCACATTATATACCCTAGACGGAACGGAGTTGAACGAAGCTGCGGCGTTTACCTATCCGTCTGCTACTGTCACCACCTTGGGCGATGCGATGAGTGAGTGACAGAGTCCTCGTCGTGAACATGGTTATAAGGGCCTTATACGTCAGCGTTCTCGCTCTGTGGCTCCTTGCAGACCATGTCCTGAGCGAAATTACAACCTCGGCCTCAGCAACAACTACGAATTCCGCTCTAGTACCAAGTTCGACGTTTGTTTCTCCGTCGTTAAACCGAAACAATGGAGGCTTGAGCTATAACGCCAAGGCGGGCATTTCAGCTGGCGTTACTCTTGCTGCCATTATAATAGTCGGGTCCATTGCGATATTCTGTGTTATTAGGGGACGTAATAGGGCTTTGATGAAGCCGCAGAGACGGGTGCCAGGGTCGCGTGACATCGACGATGAGGACATGGTCATGAGAGGTGGATCCGGGAAGGGTAAAGGGATTTACGACACGAACGCTGCTTCAACTGGACACCACGGTGTGCTTCAACAAACTGCAGATGGGCAGGTATATCAAGGAGGTTATCCGGCGATACCAGAGCACACATACGCACCGCATCAACAAATACAAGCGATGCCATACCAAACTACACAATACGTTTATCCCGGGACATCGTATCCCGGAACTATCGCCGTGGATGCGACTCAGCAGCACGGTTATGCAGCACCGTTCAATGCACAATATCAACCAGAAGCGCATTTACAACTACAGCAATACCAACAGGGGGAACACATAAGTTGGTCAGATCCATCATCAACGTTATCTACAGTGGAAACAGGACCCGTCCAGGATCTCCAGGATAGCTATCTTCAAGATTACCAACACCCGATGCAAGGCTCGGGTTCAGGCCACAATCAGTTCCAGAACGCCAACTCGGCTTCAACGGGAGGATACCACGAGAATCCGTACCAAGTTCCGCCACCGCGGCCGGATGCGAGTGAGCTTCCCGACCAACGGAAACCCGTCGAATTGATGGGGGAGGGACACTGCAGCGAGGTGCCTTAATGGAGAGAAACGATATGTCTATTGTCGTCTGTCCCTTCCACGACTCCGAATATATCCCCAGCATTTGTATATATATATCAACAACGAATTGTCTACCTCTTGAGAAATACCGAATTAAACTCCGACCGACGACAGCGCCTATTTTATACGCGTGTCTCAAATAATGGCAGATATCATGCCAATTACATATCTCACGGACTAGAGGCCATATCAATTCTCTAGCAGAAGCAGAAACATAAGAACCGGTTACGTAATGGCAATACAAGCATGGATAAATAATGACAAAGACAAATGAGAGTTGAATAATCAAATCTCCAGTTTCTATGTTTGGTGGTAAGATATTCGAAACGGTAACCCATGCCACACTAAGCGCTGGTCGTGTCATATAGTGTTCCTCTTAATTAACAATAGGAAAAAAAAAATAGATTCAGATCACCAAATCTAAAAAAAAAATAGTTTATTTCCATTTCTCAACTACGTACCCAGTGTACACTAGATAGAGCACGGTCACAAGCATGACGCCAACAGCTAACATCTTAATTAGACCCTCCACAGTACCTAGCCATCTCCGTCTCATCCGTCTTCCCGCCCGCCTGCCTGGATGCGATGTAGTATACCCAGATGCGGCGTCGCACCTCGGCAACGTCATAGCATGATTTCATCTACGTATACACCGATGATGCCTCGGTATACAGGGATAAGGCAAAGGATCCCGAAATTCGTGCCGGTTTTTATCTGAAAAGGCTAAAACTACCGAAATATGATCTAGAAACCAGGTCTCATCTGAGTACGAATACTCGAGATGAAATAAGCGAAACTCGTTGTTAGACTACTGGCGTGACGAAGGCCAATTGTTTCCGACGCATCGCATTATAAGTTTACAGTTTACTTCATCCTTCTTACACTACACCACACCAATTCCAGGATTCCGAATACTATCTAGTTCAATACAAAAACCAGGATTTGGCCAGGGTCACAACTACACTAAGGCATTATTAGTCTAGGGATCAACGAAACCGTATATACTCCACTTACGAAATTACCAGCCAACAGATTCTACGCCTCCGGGAGTTTGAATGTGTAATATAGCTTGTTTGCGGGAAGAGTTGGTCTCCTAGGGTTCTACCGGTACCGGTATGAAACCTAGTGTATATACTAAGTATGTGGGATATACGTAGTGCTAAGGTATGGGTAGACCCGGGCAAATCTGAGCTAGCCTTCAAACTCCCCGGAATGTATAGGAATACCTCACTTTTGGCCTTTAGAGGGACAAACAAATCTCACGTCTATGAGCCTGGCTAACCTGTTTCTCATTAAATAAGAAAAATACTATAAGTCTATTCAGTCGAAAAGTAACTCTTTAAGTCTAGTAGACCGGATAAAACGTTGCCCAGCTGAAACCAATACTCTCTTAATTCCATTGTTTTGATATCGCCCGAACCGATCCCAATCTCTTAACCCCCTGACTCCAAAATAATGCGCTCTCCAATCCCTCTTTATTTGGTAAGCAGACCTCGTTTCGCGTCCTTGGCCACTAGGCCTTCTAAGTTCTTCGCTGGTGAAGGGTAATCCGCGCGTGCACCTAGAATATCCACGACGGATTTTATATTCATCCAGTGAGCTGCAGTTGGTCGGCGGTTCTTCCAGTCTGTCTCGTTCTCCTCGAGATCTTGCATGGAGGAAAATACTACCGAGGCGCTCTTGATTCCGATGACCGAGGCGCTCAAAGAGTCCTCAGCAATCTTTTCGGGGCTCTCGTAACCCCTAGGTCCATACTTCTCCAAGTGCTGTATACACTTGATGGCAAGTCTTACAGCCCGGCATCTGTCCATCGGCGAAGGAACACCTCCCTGTTGAACGTGCCCCGGAATGCTGTCCCGAGACTCAAATCTGTTATGGGCCTCCTCACGCATGATGTCGGCGATGAGTTTGGCATTGTAGGTCTGACTGGCCTTCTCGTTGATGAGCACCAGTCTTCCAGCTCTTGTTTGGCCTTTATCTTTGGCGAAGACCTCTTTGAGATGCATGACATCTGCGGTCAACATCTGTAGGCTGATCCCCTCCTCTGGAATATAAACGGCACTTGCTCCTACACTGAGACCTGCTAATAGAGCGATATATCCGGATCGTCCACCTTGTGTTTCAATGACAAAGACTCGCCGCCGAGTGGCAGAGGCCGACTGTTTGATCTTGTCACAATATGCCACGAGCTCGTTCAGGCACGTATCAGACCCGAGAGAGTATTCGGTGCCGGGTACGTTGTTGGAAATGGTTGCTGGTAGCAAAGTCATGGGGATGCAGAGCGAAGGGTAGATGCTCCTGGCTTTGCGTAGTTGGGAGACTGCGTGGAAGGCCTCAAAGCCGCCAATGAGGAAGAGTGCATCAAATTTGTACTTCTTGATTAGATTGGCAATGTGTTCAATACCCGATTCCTCGGGTAGTTCGCGGTTTGTGCCAATCTCTGAACCACCTTTGCTAGCCCAGCCATCTACCTCAAGCCAGTCAAAAGATCGAACGGCACCGAGAGGATTGTCTCCGTGATGTCGAGCGAAGCCGGCAAATCCATTATGGATTGCGATGGGTTCGTGTCCTCGGGTTCGGCAGTAAGCCACACCGGCGCGTATGGCAGCGTTCATACCGCCCGCCGGAGCGCCAACATTGATAAATCCGATTCTCATTTTCTATGAAATATTAATAATTATTATTCATGTCTGACACATAGCTGACTCACCTCATTCTCTTTGACCTTAGATTCTTCGCCGAATCCCGTATTTGCTGACATCGCGTAGGACTTGTACTGGTCGGAAAACTCGGTATCACGGAGCGCCATGGCTTCGTTGAAACGCTGTGCTTCGATCAACGTCGCAACTTCTTTGGTCTCCCTGACAGCAGCCATCAAGGGCTTCCTTGTGATCTTGTTCTCGGTAATGGCGATGAAACAAGTTTCGGTCTCAGGGGTAGCCTCAAGCACAGCCTTGACGGCCTCGACACCCTGCAAAGTACCGAGCATTCTATCGTAAGCGACAGCGGTTCCTCCTCTCTGAACGTGGCCTAATGTTGTGATGCGAGTATCGAGGCCGAGACCGTTCTTATCCGCTAGGAGATCCTTGACCATGGTGGGGGTGATCTTTTCTCCATGTTTATCTAGAGCACCTTCGGCAATGATGACGATAGTCTTACGTTTCCCCATACTTCGGTGCTAGACACGTGTTAGATAAATTGGCAAGCGCCCGAGATCAGGAGAGACTGCTAACCTCTTTTATGACTTGACACATTTCTTCTCTCCAGTTATCTTCCCTAGGCTTCTCTGGGATAAATAGAAAGTCTGCGCCAGTAGCAACTGCTGCCATGAGGGCAAGCCAACCACAATGACGACCCATTACCTCGATGACAAAAGCACGGGAATGAGATGAAGCGGTAGCCTCGATATAGTCGACCATTTCGCAGATACGTGATAGGGCAGAGTAAGCGCCGATGGTAGCGTCTGTTCCAGACAAGTCATTGTCAATGGAGCCAACCAGTCCGACAATATTTAGGTGTTTGTATGGTTCGATCTGTTCTTTCTGTAAGTCACCCTTCGAGACGAGCTCTTCGAGGAGCGATGGCCATTCGGCACGGAACTTGTCAGCACCAGTAAGCGAACCATCGCCGCCGCAGATGATGAGTGCGTCTATGCCGTTGAGGACCATGTTCTTTGCTGCCTGAATACGGCCTGCGCGTTCAAAGAATGCCATACATCTGGCTGTGCCGATGAGGGTGCCGCCTTCGGAGAGGTATCCCCGTACATCCTCCCATCCCATCTGTTTGATGTACTTGCCACCGCGGACGAGACCTTCGTATCCTTCATACACGCAAAAGACATCACAGTCCATGTGAATCGACATTCGAACAACGGCGCGGACGACGGCGTTCATGCCGGGGGAGTCACCCCCGGATGTCATGACGGCGATCTTCTTCTTGTGCTGCGCCATGTTGAGAGGCGGAGTTTGTGGTAAATAGTAGGATATAGGAGGGTAACGATAGGAAAATAGAAGAACAATTTAAAGAGCTCAAGGACTCGGGTTAAATGGGATGTAGGATGGTTTATGAATAACTATGATGGTGTGAAAATGACTGGGACTGAGCCGACGATGCTCTATGTCGGCCACTCGCGTCGCTTATATGCAAGGTAGCAAGAGACGTCAAGTGACGCAGAGGGTATTTGCAGCGTTGGTTGTAGACTAGGGAGGCTGCGTGTAGCGGACGATGGGTCGTGTTATGTCATGTAATTGGGTGTCTCGACGACAGGAAAACACTCATCCAAGAGCGTGAGAGCGTGGTGGGATGGTGGGATGGTGGGATGGGACGATGTGAGCTCTTATCGGGCTTATCAATTGGCTAGGGTGCGGGGGAGCTACAATTGTACTATGTCCATACCTAGGTACCCTGCATTGTACACCCTGATGCTTGTAGGTCCCGTGTTTTCTGCTCTTTTTTTAAGTGGTGCTGCTGGTAGCACGGCCGGTACCTACAGTAGACAGTACCTAGGTAGGTAGGTAGCTGCAGGTAAGGTCACAGTTGATACTGCGAGGTTAGCACGCCGAATGCCGGCCGAGGCCTAAAAGCCCCTCCGGCGGAGCTGAGCGTAAGGCTGTGCGTCATTATGGTGGATTAGGTACTGGTGGGGTGATGGAAGGACCTATACATACCTAGGCATGTATCTTAACCATGTACACATTTCCAAGTTGCTTCTTTATCGTACGACTGAATTATTGTTGATGCAGCTCTTTCTTTGACATTCTAGTTGCTGCTCTATGCAGCACTGTACAAGGTGGGTGCATCAACAATTACTCCCCAACTACAAGTCCGGAAACCCTGGTAACGCCGGACAAGGACCTTGTTAATGAGCGACTTTTGGCAACAGCTTACAGATACTTCTTCAGGTTGTGTAGTACATATGTATGTAGGTAAGTACAGTCGAAACTAGGTACCAATTGCGAGCATTGCTTCATCCCACATGGCCCATGAAATTCCCGCAGCGCTATTTTATGTACGCTTGTTGTATCCAACAGAAGGTCCAGGAGATGGTAAGTACTAGGCAGTACTACGCGATGTTATGCCCAATTCAGTGCGGGCCCCCCACAAGTAGCCTGCAGCATCATGCGATTTATATACCTTGTCTAGATCCCTATAGGCCAGGTACATCCGAATTATACAAGATAAGTTAACTGTACTGTAGCGTAGGCCTGGAATTTGCTGTGGTCCAACGTCTGTAGTATAACCATCTTGCTCGTCTTATCCCAAGGAATTTGTCTAGCTCTTATACATAATTGTAGAGTATGTAGGTACTATTCTGAGTTAGTTCTCAGGTGTTCATTCCTAGATCTTTAATTCAAGAGATACATTTAGACCACTGGCTTTGTTGTGTAGAAAGAGCCACACCATCAGCCTCATAAGATTCCACAATAAGTTTAGCGTATTGTGGCATGCGCCAACCACCAGTACCTACCTGGGCAGGTATCCTGGAGATACTCTGAATCTACACACAACTGATAGATCATGGATAACATGCAACATACAAACACCAAACAACGTGATTTGTCCACAATCTCTAGGGTATAGCAGCGGGATGACAGTACACGATGAATGCTGATTACCGCCACCGAACGATAGTCGCTCCACACTACTCTGCGTGACCATCCACCCCAGAACTCGGCCCTTGGCAATACAGCTACAGCCACCATGACTGGCAACAACCAGACACCCTTCTCCCTGCGCCCGTGGCCGACTGGCGACAAGAAGCCCCAAAGCCTTGCCGAGTTTATCGCGCGTGTCAATTCCCAGCCTGGTGGTTTCCGGAACCTGAGCGAGTCACAGTTGCGCCGAGAGATCCAGGCCCAACAACAAGGAACGCACGGGGACGATAGTGTTGGCGGCTCCGATGAGGAAGACGACGACGACGATGACGATGAGGACGACGAAGTTGAGGGAGCGAAGGGCAAGACTGCCATTGCCGCGCGCGAGGAGTTCTTGAGGAATATCGAGTCAGTCTTTGTCTACATAGCACCAGTCAACATGCACTAACCGTAGATGCCACAGGTTTGCACATCAGTCTGCCATGCTAGCCCTCGATTCCATATCCCTCCTACTCTCCAAAGAAGCTCCTGTCCAGGCGGGTACTACGCTGTCTCCGGCACTACGCGATCTTGTAGGCATTGGAACCCTAGGGGCTTCTAAACTCAGGGAGCCCAATGTTACCGAGGCACAGATACAGGACGATCTCTCTGTTGCCACAGGCTGGAGGGTCATGGGTATCAATGACATGGTGGATTCCGTCCTAGCTGCTGCCGAGCGCTTGGAGAAAGAGATCGAGCTTGAGACCAAATACTGGGCCGACATACTGGCTGTGAGCGACGACGGTTGGACAGTTTGTGCACTTCCTCAAGAACCCCATACCTTAGGTGTTCGTTTTGGGTTTGCCGAATCAGCAGCAGAGTTCAGGAATAGTAGCATTGCGCCTTTAATTCGGAATGATGATGGTACTATTAAATTGGGCGTTGGGAAGATTGGAGGTGGGTCCCAGAGAATACGCATCACCGTCAAAAGAGATGGCGTAGTTACCGATCAATCGCCTCTCCCCAGGCGAATACCGGATGACGCACCTTTGAAGGATCGGGTCCGCGAAGCGCGGAATACTATCTTCCATCAGGAGCTATGGTACGAACTCAATCGAGAAGCTCGCATTCTACTCGCTTACGATGTCTACTACGACGGCCCAGCCATTACCTGGAAGCAAAATAAAAAAACGGAATTCATCCTGACATTGGAGGATCTTGATGAGCAGGATGAGACAAGCGCAAATTATACAGAGGGTATCCGCTCTTCGACTGCGGCATACTCTCTTCTGCAATTTCTCCTTTTCCAGAGCCACCGGCAAAACTACCACAAACGAACTTCTCTATCCCCTTCGGTACGGCAAACTGATCCCAAGAACTCAACGTTTAACATGCTACGGAGTCTCATATCCCGTTTTGAGTACTTCAAAAACTCCGCAGACCTCGGTAATCACCTTGACAAGTTAGTTCATACTTTACGACATGCTGGCATTACGACAGCATTCTATTCAGTTCTTCCACACCCAAATACTCTTGCGTCCGGGGCAAACCAAGTTCGTCATACCCCCACCACCGAACTTCTTTGGGTTCAGCAACTCGTTTTCAATTTGGTGTCTCTATACACGTTCACCATCACACCAGAAGCGCGAATCTGGTGCTTCAGCCGAGGCTTTGTTCGCCCCTTTATTGGTACATATTTCAATATGACTTTGAAACCCCCGGCTGCTGAGAACAAAGATCTGCCACCAAATCCACTAGAAGCCGTATATCCACCGGCAGACTATTGCGCCAACGTCCAGGAAGCAGTATATTATCTTTGCCAAGCAGCCGTTCGAGTCGTGGCGCAGAACCTTGCTCGGACCGCAGCTGAAAAACTTGGGGACAACGACATCCAATGGTCTGAGAGCATTGCGGGCATAGGAATTAAGAGTAATAAGGGCAAGGACACAAGGATCGAAATCGATGTCGTAGAGAACAAAATAGTGCTAACCCTAAAAGCAGACTGGCAAGCTGACAAGACTAGTCATACACGTACCTGGACTTGGGAATCGGAGAGTCAAAATGCAGAAAGCGAGAGTATTCAGGATATCGTGCTGAAACTCATGAGAGGAGATTTATAGAGGTACAAAATATAAATCATCAAAAAAATATCGATAAGATGACACTTGCATTTGGTAATCTTCGCGCTATTCAACGTCGGCTGAGACGGCAAGGGATAGATGGCGAATCGTCCCCATTTGAGCAAATAAGGATTCGGGATATCCAAGTTAGATCATGTCAGGGCAGGAATGGGCTTATGGAGGACCAGCTTGCTACCGACTAGGAAGACGAGGGTAATGAGTTTCCATCTCTGCCTTTATTCGGTTTGCAATGGGGGGCGCTCTCCGCACTGAAATGTTACCTGCGATTTGCTATGGGTTTCTACCTGCTGACATTACCCTTAGTCCTTTGGTGGTCCTATCCTATGAGGAGCACTAGTTGTGATGGGGTTCGTGGGAAGACACTGTGATGATGTATGAATGGAGGCTTTGAGTCCTCACGTGGACTTCTTGGCCTATCTACTACCATTTACACTAGATTTACCACACACACAGAAGCACCCTAATGCTTCGCTCGCAAGTTTTCAGAGGACGTATCTATACCACTACCGACGAGCTCGTGGTTGGCTTTTTGATCTAATGAAGCTTGCTACCTAGCTAACACCAACCCTCTAGTTACCCACATGAGAGTGATCCACGGGATGCGCGTCTTTGAACTTCAACATATCCTGCCATACCTTCTCATTCCCAGGCGCGTTAGGGACTTCATTTATACCCTGCTTAGCCCAATCGTATATCTTGTCAAATTTCCTACACTGTCTCACTTGATCCTTCTCTGCGATGTAACTAAGGGTCGTTGCGTTCCACCCCACGGGTTCAACCGTTACATCGCCGAGACACATGATGATCTGACGAAGGTATTCAATGCAGTGCACTGTGATTCGCATTAGTATGACATCTCGGCTCATCTCGTCGGAAGCTGACACGTACATATATGCTTGTTCGCTAGGCGCTCCCCGTCGAACTGCTCAAAGCGATCGGGAAAGAATATGGTATATCGAAGACGACTCTGCTCAGAAAACATAGACATATAAGTATTGGTTTGATATCATATGGTAGGGATACTGACTAGACAGTGGAGCTGATGGAACATTCCTAATATACCGGCATAGGAGTCAGTCGTATTCCACTCCCTGGTGGTCTCATCTCCAAGTCGACTAGCTTGGTCGGCAGTCAACCGCATCAGTCCAGCTAAAGCAGCAGCTCTAAATTAGCATATCGAGGAGTTTGAATAAGAGCAGGAACATACTATTGAGGACTCTATTCCAGGCCACATCGGCCTTTGTCCCCGGGGCGCCGAAAAACTCCGTCACATCCCCGTTGACAATGCCGGTATGAAACCTCCGGCTTTCGTATTCTACGGGCGCCTGAGCCTGGCCTAGATACTCTATCCCGGGCCGGTTGTAATAGTCGTCCATCAGCCACAAGCTCATGCGGTGGACGGTGCTAACCCACAGGCCGAATGTGACGATGTTGGTTATAACGAGAGAAGACACGAGAGCCACGACGAAACGTGTTCTGGAGCGTGTTTTCCGCCAACTCATTGGCGGATCTCCGCCGTCTTCTGATGCCCTTGATGAGCTAGGTTCCGAGTCGTCTTCCATTACCAGTCTCTTGTGAGATTCTGCATCGTTGTGTTGGCTGTCGCTATTTGCGTATGCCTTGTATCGGCGGAAGTAGGCGAACATCTTGTGACGAAGTGGAAGATTACGACAAGAATAAGGACGATTCAATCAGTACTCTCGTAGTCATGACGTGGATATGGTCTCGCCGTCCAATTTCTTCATGGCCGGTCAAAGCTCAACAGAATCAACTTGTGGTGAATACCATTCCCTACGCCGAATTTTACTATGGTAGTACAAATGCGGAATCTTGACAAAGAGCCTACTACTATCTACTCATTTGTTACCTAGGCTATGCAGGTCTCATGGCACATCGTGGGGTAACAGTGACACGCGGTACATAGGCAAGGATAGGCTATGCGGAGTTATGTATGCATGTAGCACCCGGGGTCTCGAAAATAGCACCAGAGCCGAGAACTACACCAGCTGAAACCACAAACAGAAGATACGTTAGCCAATCCTCAATCTTGGTGTGAGTAGCCTGAGCACCTGCGACTGTAGGCTATGCAGAGGGTTTGATTCCCAACGGCTAGTTCTCCGCCAGAGAGAGTATCACCGACATATCCCGGGCACGGGACGCCCGGTACAACGGAGCGCAGGCGACTTAGCCGTGACCTTTGTATGTCACCAAGTTAATGGCCCTAGTATTTATAGACTTGACTCAAAGTCCCCCTTGGCCACTACACAGATAAGCATTCGCAATCTCACAGAACCAAGTCAGATCCAAGAGACCAATCTTCAACCCCATACCTTTTTCTCTCTCTCTAAAACCACCAACCCGTCAACATGAAGTGGCAACTCTCCCTCCTATCTCTGGCCGCTCTGCCCGCCGTCCTCGCGGCCCCAGTTGAGAACCCTGGTAAGCCGCTATGCCTCTTACCAGAATGGCACTGCTTCAAAGACTTCAAGTACACCAATATTGCATGGAAGTACATAGATTAGGAGCATATCTACCATGTAATAGCGGTCTTTTGCTATTCGAGACTTTCAAGACTCGAGTGGACGAAACAAGCAAGCTAACTGAAATCTCACTACAGCCCGCGCGGCAGTCGACATCAAGGCTAGGGAGCCTGCCCAGGTGGAGTCGCCTGAGAAGCGAGACGACGACGAGGTCGAGCTCCTCTGGGGCTCGGGCACCTGGTCTTATGGTTCTAGCAAGCGTGACGAGGCGAAGGCTGCGATAATTGCGAAGATTAAGCGTGAGGTGACGACTGCCGCCAAGCCTGATGATGATGAAGTTGAGCTTCTTTGGGGCTCGGGCACCTGGTCATATGGTTCTAGCAAACGTGATGAGGCGGAGGCTGCGAAGGCTGCGAAGGTTCAGCGTGAGGTGACAACTGCTGCTAAGCCTGATGACGATGAAGTTGAGCTTCTTTGGGGCACGGGTACCTGGTCATACGGTTCTAGCAAGCGCGATGAGGTGAAGGCTTGAATCGAATGATTATTTCTCTGGAGGTATAGAAGCCGGCCTACCTTTCCTAGCCAACGTTATCGGTGGTGTTGGGTATGGGATGAGTCTCATGTCACGTTCATTATAGTTTTCTTGGTAGAGTCGAATTTCAAGGAAGAGAGTATCGTACTGCCTCCAATTCAAACAACATCGTATACTATTAAAGGTCCTGATCTTGTCAGGATGCTCATTTTTAAATAATCACAATTCCAGGTGAGTGTAGTCTAGTCTATCACTAAGACACAAGTCCGGATTCACCAGCCCCTATTATTCCAAAAGAAAACAAAAGTGTCTACAGTGCCCGAGGGAGCTTTGATGATTGTTATAGTAGCACTCAGAATCGCTACTGAATTCTTGAAGTTGGTATCATTTATTAACGGATAATGGACCTACTCCAATACGACTAGCAAGCAAATCCTGATTGTCAAATTAAACTCATTATTTCTAAGTGATTTCTCCGACTACAAGCTATAGTCTATTGAGCACCTTCTCACACATCCTCAGAAACCTTATGGTCCTTATCCAACGCCCAGGCACGTATCTTCCCGAAGTTCCTGCATTGTCGCGTAGCATCCCAGTGAATGGCGTACTCGCGCTTCCTCTCGTTCCAGCTGATCGGAGCGATATTGACGTCTGCGAGACACATCAAGCTCTGCCGAATGTACTCAAAACAATGCGCTGGATCTCCTTAGTATACGAATAAGCCGCTATCATCATAATTTTCTCACCTGTGTGGCCGGGATCGGCAAATTGGACCTCCGGATCTTGTGCGAATGCGCGCAGTCGTAAGGTGTTCTGGTCCCATTATCAGACAACGACGAATTAACGTACTAGGCGTTGACGGCGAAACTCTCTTACAAGACAGTGTAATTGATGGAACACCTCCAGTATCCCAACGTATGAAGTAGGGTCCAGTTGATCTTTCGCTGTAGGTGCGCTCAACGTGTCGGCTTGCTCGGGTGTGAGTTTGATCAAACCAGCTGACAAGATCTAGTAAGTGATAATCCATGTATAAGACAGGCGTATAGAAGGCTCCTCACCGTTCAGTATCGTGTTCCAGGCAGCGTCGGTAGTAGCATTGGGAGGGCCAAAGAACGGTGTGCTCTCTCGTACGCCGGTTTGGAATCGATAGAGCTCCATCTCAACTGGTATCCCCGCTGGACCGACAAATTCCACATTGTTCTCAGTGAGCTGGTAGGGTACACGTTTTGCGAATCCGATCCCAAGCCATACCACGGCGAACGATATTAGCACATTCACTCCGGTAAGGATGATAACGAGGTGTCGGTAAAATCTTATCACTGCGATGCTCGATTTATCCGTGCTGTTTGTCCTGTTTTCTCCGGAGGATGGCGTAGCGGCATCAATGGTACCACTGTCTTCTACCTCATCATCATGACTAAGGTTAATCTTTTCGTATTGTCCATGTTTGTCTGTGCGGCTACTAAAGCCTAACATCTTGATTGAATGAGCAGATTGCTATGAAATCGAAGTTTGTTGCACAGAAAGAACTTTCGACCATCACAACCTGCTTCGCCCAGTTCAAGATCAGAAGGAAAGAATGAGTAACAGCCTACTGTATTGAAACTGTCGATATCCTTGAGCCGAGCTTCGCGCGGGTAGAGCAAAGGAGACTCCATTGACCCCCGACGGCCCGTTGTAACCCGGATTGCATAGCCAGTCATATCCCCGGGCCGGTCCGGAACTCGCTGTGCATAGCCTATGCAAACATAAGTATCTATCCGGTGCTACATACCGAAGCAATACTAGCTAGACATCACAAGTCGTACGTAAATTTGACGAAGCTGATATTCGGCTCAGTCACAGTACGGGTCTTGATGTTTTCTTTACCCAACTTGCATCCCCCTGGGATCTATTCTTTCAATTTAAAATTAGTCACAAAACATGTCCTACTATTCAGATATTGACTCCAAGTCTTCAGGTTTAGGCGATGCTCGAGGTAGTGATGAGAGTGAAGAAACGATAACTGACAAGATCTTTGAAGACAATGTTGTCATCAAACCGAAGGCAAAACGACGACATTCTCTATTCTCTTGTTCATCGCTGGCATGGATTCCTCATATCATCCTCCTTGTGGCGTACTCAGGCGTTCTATTCACGTGGTCTAGCTTCCGACCTCATCTACGCAGTCCGTCCCCCCTTTGCCGTATCTTTGATGAAGACTAACTCGACGACCAAAGGTACCAATTGCGCGTCAGAATCTGAGCGTTCCACTGAGCACTGGGAGGCCAGATTTCTAGGCACGTTTTCGGAGATTGGAGATTACTTCAACGTCTCCGAGTCTTCAGACCCGTCTCCCGGGGGTCAAGCAGCCTGGGAACGTGTTCAGAATCGTATGACACCCGATGCAAACAGTACGATCCTAATCTAATCGTTTTTTGAGCAGTCCAGATTACTCCCGTAGAGAGGAAGAATGCAAATTACATCCGAATCAATAGGGCGCATATAGAAAGCCCCAGTGCCGGTGATCCGCAGGCGCTCACCCATGTTCATAGACTGCACTGTTTGGTGAGTTAAGCTCCATACAACTACGACGCTATTCGGCGTTAACGTCAATAGCATGTGCTTTGGAGGCGTTGGCACGGGCAGATCACAGATGAGGAGACAGCTGATGGCATTGCTCTCCCGGTACACGATGGTACGAGCCCACATGTCTACGTAGACCCGAAATCCTAATACTACGCAACTGACTAATAGTGTTAGACCATTGCTTCGAGATTCTTCGGTATGCATTGATGTGTGAGGGTGACATCATCATCAAACAAGTCGGCTGGACAGAAACTGATAAGATTCGGGAGGGCTGGATTGACGTTGAACAGTTCTGCGAAGATCCTGAGGTTACTGAAGGAGTAGAAGCCGGGAAGAAGAAAACAAATGCGGCTGGAGCGTCAAAGAGTAATGGAGCACCAAAGAAAGGGTACTAATTAGGATTGCCGCTGTTAACGCTTGAATATGATTCTCTATTATGTGTCCCGCTCAACTACGCTCCAAGATCTCCGATCCTGAGTAAACCGGCTTAGTAAAGTGGCGTCTTAGGGTTCAGCTAGGCTTGGCATTAAATGTAGATTAGTCATTCAATTGAGCATGAAGGCATCAGATCAATAAACACGATATAGACCCAGAGTTACGGTATCTGACTGTAGATTGAAGAGGTCATAACCCAAAATATCCATTTAATGTCGACACCGCAACTACCTAGGTACTTGTCGGAATAAGTCTGTGTTTAGGGTAACCTTTCCCAGTAGGGGGCATCTTGCATAGCCTATGCGGGCCGAACCCCATAATCCAACTCTACATGTGCCGGGACAACAAACCAGGCTAGGTATCAACTTCAATGTTAGACAAAATGTGAAAGAGGAACATCGGCTGACTTGGCATAGGAACCTGCGAAACAAAAACAATACCTTACCATGTTTCCCTTATCAATAAGGAACTTTTGCATTTCACCGCAGGTGCAGAGAGTATCGTCGTCTTCCTCACCCAATTCACCGACCTTAAACATCTAAGCCTGCCTACCCCTTAATTTAGACATTTCAGCGAAGCATGGCATTTCCAGGACTCAGCAGTTCTCGCACGACGCCAATCCTGGTAGCCGTGCTCGGGACTCTGCTCGTTGGGCTGCTCTTCCAGATTTCATTCAAGATCTCCACGGCACCGCTGCTCCCGTACCGGATCTGCCGCGTGGATGAATGCTCTGGGGGCCAGACACAAGCCGTGCCCGAGGGCACGCATCTAACGGCGCCCTTCCTCTTCAAACATAACAGGGTCATGCTCAACCTGTCTCACTCCATCGACGCAGAGGTCAGAGAACGACTGCGCCCCAAGGATACAGGTGTGTTCTGGACCAGGCACAACGAGACGTTTCGGCTGGCAATGGGGATTAGTATGTTTCATGCCGGACATTGCCTGCTTTACTTGCGCAGTGTATTGCAAGATCATATCGATGGTCGCGTGACGGCAGATACGCACTCGTTCGCTTACGGGCCGAAGAATGACGAAGAGAAGCTTCACTTGCAGACCCACGTGGCGCACTGCTTTTCTTATGTTACACAGGTATATTCAACTCTAAGCGTCTTTGGCGTTCAATGGCTATGTTTAATATTGATTAACGATATTTTAGCAAGTCATGTGTCTTGGAGACAGCACCATCGAGCCGCCGTGGATTGATACGGACGAAGCCGGTAATATCAAAGAATATGGTATTGATGGCTATGGTGTGCATCACAAATGTAAGGATATGACGCGCGTGATAGAAATGGCCCGTCGCGGACGAACTGAGACGTTCGAGGACTGGGGTTGGAAGGATGGTGATACGGTTGAGAGTGTTTTCGGATACGAAGACGGAACATCAAGTAATAGCAGATAATCAGCCACACTCTATATAGAATGAAAATCAGTGCAACGCAGATTTATATGTCTATGAAGACGTGTTCGAAGTAAGTCTAAGAAGCCGGCTCATCACAGCGCGAGTGAGCATGATAAAGAGAATATTTAAGTCTTAGCCAACAGAATGCCTGCCGCAATCGAAATTCGGTCGCAATAGCTCCTCATAAGTTTCCCACATCTCCACCAATTAATATACAGTCAGAAATCCCATGAGAGCACGTATGCTTCCGTGGATGGTCCACCACTGCTCTCGGAGAACGACATGGTCAAAGAGTTGCGCCTTTCATCTGGTGTATTTCCCAGATCACTATCCTGAACAGGGGAGGTAGTTTCCGAGAACAGACAGCTAGTGCTATTGGCGAAATCATCTGTCAGGCTTATCTGAGGGCTGGAATGAGTTTCCTGAGAAGGATTGCCTAGCTCAGAGTATGATAGACGAGCCATCGCTTTAAGTGCCTGGGCTTCCTGTTTCGCGGCTTTCCACGTTTCTCCCAATTGTTTAAAAATCCCAAGAATAAGGCGTAGATTGTCTCTGGCATGAAACCCGGGATCAGTAGTTAAAGAAGTGCAAAGATTGGACATTGCGATTCCCGATAATAGAGTGATATTCAAGGGGCTCATATGACGGAGACAAGGGTGAAGGGTCAAGAGGCTCACTGCACCCTCGGCCGCCTCCCTTTTCCTGCGTCTATGCAACAACTCATTGCTGCCCCTTGTCTTACTAGGTATGGAAGTGTGTACATATATGCATAAACTATCACCTTTTCTCAGTTTGTTGCCAAATGTAACTCGGGTATATAGGACGAATACCTGTGAAACAGAATATGAGACTGGAACATGACATCATCCATCTCTCCATTTTCCGTGAAAATTTCTTCTTTATCTGACGGAAGGTGAAGTTTCCAGTTCATAAGCAAAGCATCAGCCCAGGCCACTGTTCGGTCTGGTTGATCTTTTGACTGTTCAAAAAACCTCTTGATACAACGACCTGTCCTCACCAGAGCAATTAGATAGGTAAGGGACGAGAAACCATGGCATTCGTCCTCAAAATCTGCCCTGTCAAATTCTGCGAGTGTCGCTTGCTGCGAAGTATCTTTCTCGCAAGGCAGCGGAAATTCTGACAAAGGCTCGGACCTGCCATCATTTAGCTAGTGTCTTAGGAGCCAAATATAGCCTTACCGCAATCCAGAGTCGCTGCGCGTCAGAGCCGTTTCAACGATGTAAAGGTACCAATATATCCGCTTCCATATTTCTTTCAACTCACTATTATGGAGCGAATTAACCCAATCAACACGATTCATTCCCATGTCAACCGATAAGGATATTGCTCTTCCTAACAGTTCACTCGCTTTATCTAGCTCTGCCAGTCCATAGGAAGCAATGGCAAGCAACAGCAGTACAGAAATTTGATATATCCCTGCTGGACTCACATCACACTGCAAGACCTGAGCAGGTTGCATGTATTGTAGCGCTAACCTTTCGAGATCTTGCCTTGGCGGAGACTGGCGATTAAGAGAGCCTACATAACACATCGCCGCATACAGTGGCTTTATGGCCGCGTCATTGATGTTCATCTGAGAAAGCACGTACGGCTTTTCCGGGGCGAAGGGGTGTGCCTTGTGGAAGAAGCTGTAATGCAGATGAGCGTGTTACTACAATCGGCCCTTGGACATGATTCAACACTGGTCGTATTTGGCTTACCGGTAGTAGGAGTCGATGAGTTCATGACTTCCAGGGTCATAAGCCAATCGATCGAAAGCATCAGTCGAACTAGCATCTGCAATTGCTGCATTTGGTGTACCACTAATATGCGGCGTCAGGGTAGATAGAGGAACGATTTCACTCGGTTCAGCTGTTGATAATCGTCCAGTACCTGGCGTTTCCGAAGCTTGTGTACTCAGGCTCCCCGCTATATCAGATGCGGGAGATGGTAGAGGGTACTCTAGTGTACGCCGCCTTCGAGATTTTGGATATCTGCACACCCTGTCTTCCTCTTTGCATCGGTTACAGGTGGGAATTTGCCCACCACAACGCGCGTGGAGAGAGCGACACTACATGATCAGTAGGAGTTCCCTCCGCTTCACGAGTCTTATAAGAAAGAGACAAACTAACGGAAAGACAAGCCAAAGCTGCACGATGTCTAGTATTCATGCTCCCTCTGTCCGTCGGGCCACTTTGATGATTAAACATGGTGTTATCATTGTCAGACCAGCTGATAAGACCTGGTAACATAATGGCGAGATGGATTTCTGAAGGACCGCAACAACTCGACTTGAAGTGGCAAAGTTGAGTAAGCTTCTCCCCTGTGAAGCAAGAGGGCTCATATAAAGGTTATACATCTCATCGATTTTGCTCCCCGCATATCCCAGTCCCATAGTCCCAGTCATCGCATGCAGTAAGACAGAGCCTCAATCCAATCAGACCTGTTTAGGACTTAGCCCGCAGGTCTCAAGGACTGCTGAATCAACCCCTCCCACTATCTGTCAAGGTGGACTAGGCAGCTAGCCGTATACAACACATCAACAGCACATCATGAGACCCAAGAGGTTAAGGGTGTGCAACATGCAAGCTGACAACCGCATAAAAAACGACCGGATGTGGGATTGGATGCAAACAATGTGAGCTGAACTGCACATTAATGGGTGCCGGTGGAGACGGTTACATGCATTGTGATCGGGGGATTGTCTAACGACCTGGTTGCAATAGGTAACGCAACCTAACGCACTGGGCCGGCAAGTAGTGTATGGCTCGATGAAGCCCAAGTGTTACGGCGGGATGAGGCCCGAGTTAGAGGGCGAATAATGCAAGCCTGAGTGTAGATATGCCTTTCTCATATGCACTATTGATGCAAGATGTAAGTCAAATCACACAACCTTGACGTGATAAGAGAAGGTGATCATGCCCCCCGTTCAGATATCCAAAGGTAAGTCATGTTTACCTGAGTAATATACTAAGCGTCTGCGTAGCCAGTGCCACACTTTTATCCCCCTCACTTACCACATCCGATGCCTTTTTTTTTTTTTCATTGCTTTGCTTGATATTCTCAAGTCCAAGACATGGAAGATACCAAGTACGAACGTTTGTCTATAGAGGATAGGACGAGCAGCGGGCTACCTCTATTAACCCCCATGTCCCTGGCCTTGAAGGACACCGGCTTGATCAAGCGCAAATCGAACTGGTTTACATCGTCCACGGCTCACATACTACTGATCTATTGCGCGCTATCTACAACTGCCGCGATCATTCTAATGAGCATTATCCTCGGCCAACTGCAAGCAAATGCATCATGCACGGACAATGATCAGGGTGAACATGCTTTCCAGGCGGTATTTGGCGGTGACCTGTCATATATGTCTGTAGACCACAAGTATGATCACTTGTGGGAGGACCTTGGAGCAAAGGGTTTAATCATCAAGCTCCCAGATGAGAAATACGACGGGGAACTAAGACCAGGCTCCATCTCCATGTAAGCGCTCCCTGAAGCGCGATGCGCGGGCTCGAAATTAATATATTTAGGTTCCATCAACTTCATTGTCTTTCTTCTCTTCGTCACGCGATCCAGCAAGCCCGTGAGGGGAAAGACCCGGGGCTCGACTGGCAGGATAACGATCACTGGCCACATTGCATGGATTACCTAAGAAAGGTTAGTGTACTCACCCAATTACGGTAAAAACAATTTAATTCTAACAGAGCAATTAGACTTTACTTTGCTGGGCTGATGATCTGATTGAACGCCCGTTCGTCTTCGAGAATGGGACAGTCTCAAAGTTCATTGATGGCGCGCAAGATGTAAGAAAGTGCGGCGATAACCGACGACTCATTCAACTCATGCGCGATAATGGGAAAGAGGTATATACTCAACCATTCCCGTATTAATAGAAAATTTTGAAGTTTGAGCTTAGTTACCTTGTGGGTAGAGTTGCTGGACCGTTGAACATGAGGGCTGGTTATGCTATAGACATCAAAGTCATTCTTTTCTTCAACTATGCTATAAGATGTTGCCGATCATAAAACAGGATCATATCGCAGACTGTAAGAGGCCGCAAATGAGAAGATGGTCAACTTTCGCTTATGATTAGGAGCATCTCCTGCGTAAAGAGCCGGTTGTGATGTACTAGCCGTTGTGACAATGTCCTTAGACCCCTTGTTAAGACCCGATTAATGCCAACGTAGTCGAAACTCTTTAATAATGCTAAGGAATAACAGCCGCTTTCAACACAGTTCGCACAATAGCATTTTTTTCGAGCGTCACTTTGAACTACCATGCTATTCCTTGATAATTCAAACAATATCCTTGAAAAATAAGAACAGAGACAAGGTCAAAGGAACGATTGCTATGATTTTAACCGAGATTCGAACATAAATACCCAGCGGCGCCGCAAACTCCTAGGCTTTTTCTAAACCAACCAACGAGCCTTAGCATAACCTCACAATAGTCATATTACTCATATTCCGCTTCAAGCATCCCCATCAACAATGTCTTCAGAAAACACCAACACTAGCTCTGGAATGCAGAGCCTGCCACCCACTCTTGAAGCTTATGTTGCAGCGGTTGTCAACCCAAACACCTTTGATCAGGAACCTTTAGAAGTCCTCAGAGTTTATCTAGACACCGCCATTGACACATATTACAGCAACAACACAAGCCTATTAGGGCTCTCCAGTCTCGAGAGGCAGCTCCTCGAGGGCTCAGGGACCGAATCCGTTGCGGGCCAGGCGCTCCAAAACGTCCTCGAAGAGGTTGAGAACCTGATGGATGTGACAGAGGAGCTTTTCTGCGAATGGGCGGGGATGACAAGTGAAGCGGATCGAAACGACCCGCTTCGCGCCAAGATGCTCGAGGCTCTGAGGCTTTGGCAGGTGCAGTATGCCCATCTCGAGTGGCTTTGGCTACTCGCTCAGCAGAAGGAACCCGAGCTCATTGCCCAGTTTATTGCTGATGCCCGTAAGTTTCCGGCTGTTTCTAGTATTTGAAACGACTCTCACTCTGATGTATTAAAAACTACCATATGCTGCAACTAACATAGCAATTCTGTTCTTCTGGTCCCCTTTCTCCTTGTTCCTGTTTTTCTTTCCTTTCTTTCCTTTCTTTCCTTTCTTTCCTTTCTTTCCTTTCTTTCCTTTCTTTCCTTTCTTTCCTTTCTTTCCTTTCTTTCCTTCTATTTCCTTCTATTTCCTTCTATTTCCTTTCTTTCCTTCTATTTCCTTTCTTTCCTTCTATTTCCTTTCTTTCCTTCTATTTCCTTTCTTTCCTTCTATTTCCTTGTTCCTTTTCATCGTTTCAAGATTTTAACTGGGATAAAAAAGGATTCCTCTCTATCAAAAAATGGCAATATAATTATGTTCACTCCATCATGAATTGAACCATTATGAGTGATTTCAAGCATGCTTTTCTAGCTTTCATCTTTCCGTGTAGCTCAATGCCTTCATAACATGCCATAGGTTAGTTCAGGTTATCTACTTCTTGTAAACTCTTAGAAAATTTGACATGATTTCCTAGAAGAAGCAGTCATTAACTCTAAACACATAGACGAAAAGACTTTGTTAGGAAGGGAGGCAAACATAGTACAAAGATATTGTCCTCTTATCTATTCTTTCATTTTCTTAAGTAGCTATCACCCACTGGGAAATTCCATTATTGTCGCGTAGTAAGGATGTGTATAATATACACCTGTCTATAGTTTGACTTCTCTAAAAAAAAATACAGATAACACCTATACACCTAACTTAAGCTACATGTGGTCGGGTACCAAATAAAAGAACGAGGAAAGGGTCAGATACGTACTTCCAGCCTAAGAGCCGAAAGATAGGTGTGTTTTAAACCCTGCATGTAGCGACGGCAATGACTACTTTGACAGGTTAACAAAGTGCTCAACACTAATACCCACCCAATACAGATCTGTATTTGTTCCTCCCGATCCGTACTCACCTTGATCGCCCGCAATCATCCTGGACGAAGACGACCTCAAACAGGTCTATCGGAATATTGTGTGAAAGAGCGTAGTGCGACCCCCTAACCCCCCCCCCCCCCCGGCGAGGAAAAGAGGAAAAGAAAAAAAGTAAACAATACGACAAGACTCAGAATAAAGAAGCGATCTTTTAGAAGAGACCTTCCTAGTCTAAACGATATGACTATAATTTCTAATAAAGAAACTAAGACAAGCTAGAATCTCAACCTCTCCTTGGCAAGTGCTTCATTTCGACATCACCTCCCATCATACCATTTCGACTGGGTAATTAACAATTCACCACCTAAAAATCTAAACCTAAAGAAAGAGATCGATATAGAAGGTATGATTCATCAAGTCATTAGTCATTAGTGCACACTACTCGCTGTCTAGATACAAATCCCCTAATTTACCGATCCATTGGCATCCCTTGCATTGCTCATTCACTCCGTACTACGCACACCCAATGCCAAACATAAGCGAGACATATATTCCAATTCTGGTCGTAAAAACAAAAAAAAAGGTATATAGAGGGAAATTCCTTCAAATCAACTGGCCGTTGCGTATCTCAATATGGATCGTCCGCTTGCTCTCGCCCTCGCTTGTCGCTTATTATGATATGCCTCAATCAGTCAAAATGAACTAAATGCCCTTTGTCCGATAACAACGTTCGAAAATAAAACAGCCTGATTTAATTTTATTATGTTTAAACATAGATAGAACGCTGGTGACAGCTTCTAACGGTAATAACGAGGTGAAGAGTCGAAGACGACTTCGCGCTCTACGATCCGTTCGTCGTCAGTTCTGTCCCATGGTACGTGTCTATGTGCGTGATGTCGTCGGCTGAATGTATAATGGTCGTGCTCATCCAGTTCACGAGCTCGACGTCTTCGGGTTCGGCGGATATCCTCCGTAAGGTCGGTAAGTTCAAGGACATCCTCCTGTATTGTTGTTAGCCCCTCCGTACTATGAAAAAAAAAAGAGAATAAGAGGATTCGCTACTCACATAACGCAGGTATTGCATGATATAGAAAAACCATTCCGTTTCCTCATAGTCGTATCCCAGGCGCTCGATAGCTTCACGGTTTACGAGGTCTTTTGTGATTTCTGTCCACATGCTATCGCGTTTCTTGGCTGGGGTCCGATCACTGTCACGAATCGAGATACGGCGATCCCGCACCTCATCCACTTCTACCTCGCGATCACGGCCTTTCGAGTCGTATATCTGTACGCTTAGCCGCTCGCGCGAAGAGTCTGGAGCCGGTTCAGGCAGAGCCGCGACCGGGGCACCGGCAGGGGAGTCGTCTCTATCAGGAATGAACTTGGAACGCCGAACACCATTGTAGCGCTGCCAAGTGACCTCGGCGCCGCCACCACCTACACCGTCCATCTTTACACGCTCAGTTCCCGGAGGAACGTCGACGATGGTCCAGTCCTTGGTGGCACCATTCCAGGCTTCGCCCATACGCCCTCGGGCGTCAATCCTGCCGGTGATATACTCGGCCTCATCATCCCAGTCTGGACGTGGGGCTGCGGAGTGAGCGCGGCGTCTTTGCACATCAGAAACCTTGAGCTTGTCACGGTTTCTCACAATGACCAAGTCATCGTCGTCGTAGGAAGGCCGATGTTGCGCGCGCGGCCGCTCACGAGGGCGGGATTGAGACCGAGCGCGAGAGCGCGAACGAGTGCGTTGGCGAATATCAATATCAGTCTCATTACGGGAAATATCGATGTCTATGTCGGTCTCGCGTTCCCGGGCTCGAGACGGTGCGCGGCGTGGTGGTGCCGGTGGCGGAGGGGTTGGCGGCTTTGCTCGCACGACGCCTACGGTATATGTTAGTAAAGATTAACATGGTGGTTGTGTGGAAGTGAAGCTTACCATGGTCAATATCCCGATAGTGAGTGATGACCTCTCGTTCAATGGTAGGCCCACGAATGATCTGAGGCTCTGGTGGAGGAGATGGTGAAGGGCTTGGCGACGGAGTCCGCTCCTTCTGTCTCTCGCGCTCAATGCGAAGGCGAATAAGCTCTCGCTCTCGGTCCGGTGTTGGCGATCTCTCTCGTTGTCGGCGCTCCACACGCTCGACAACCTGCACACGAGCGGGCGGCGGTGAGGGTGAACGCTCAATGAACCGAACAGGTCGTCTTTCAGGAAGCGGCGAAGGCACCCTCTCACGCTCGCGCTCAATGAAGCGCTCTCGGTAACGAACCTGGGGGCTCGGACTGCGGGGTCGCCGTCTGTCGACAGTCTCGACTTCTCGCGACCGGAGCACGAGAGGTCCGGCTTCTGTACGTCGAACGTCGTCGCGGAGGAAGGCAGGTGTTCTGTCTACCCGCTCGCGTTCTCGCACATTGACGTCAACACTGAGATCGTCGTCATATTCGCGAACAGGTGCCCTTCGATGGGCGTAGTCCCGTTCACTGAGCTCAGTTCGGCTACTCCTGTAAGCCATCACAGCAAGTCCAAGCCTAATGAATGTTTTTTTTTTCGCGGGCCGCAGTACAGATGACAAGACGGGCAGGCAAGTAAAATGGTTGGTGAAGGTGAATGTAAATGTGAATGTGAATGCGGATGCGGATGCGTGTGAGTAAGCCTGGCTTCACAGATGTTGTCCTACGACGGACGACGGGTTGTTGCGGCGGGGTGGCCAGCTAATAAGAAGAGGAGCAAGTGCTGAGCTGAGGGGAAACCTGAAAGATGGGATGATGACGCTACTGCAATATAGCGTCGCCGTCCGGCCCGCTGTTCTGGTCGCTTCTGCGGCGCTTAACACTTTGGTGTTTCGTATCTCGTGTTCTGTGTACTGTGTTCTGGATGCTGTGTTTTGTATTTTGATTGTAGATGTTTGAAATGCGGTATCTAGGTGGTATTCTAGATAGAGGAAGCGAAAGATGTCAAACCAGAAAAGCCCGAGTCCAGGAGAGATGCCGGTCGTCTAAGGACTAAAGTATGGAGATGTTGTGATCTGGGAGGCGGGTCATAAGGTTCGAGTGGTCAGGTACAAGCAAGATGTAGTCTAGTGTAGGGCATTAAAGGTCAAGTGGACATTATGCCGGGAGTATGAAAAATGGGATGGAAGAGGGTGAGTGGTTACATAAGGTGACCAGTCACCCCTGCAACAAGCCGACCAGTGGGGTGGTCTATAGCCAATAAGGAATTAGAATTTCCCCCCACCCGACCAATAGCCACCTACTTGATAATTTTAATTTTTTAACTTAGAAATTCTAAGTATAAAAAAAAATAATCAATTGATAATCGATTGATAATCGATTAAAAATTAATTAAATATAAAAAAATTAAAAAAAATATTTTTTATTATTTAATTAAATTAAAAAAAATATTTTTTAATAAATAAATAATAAATAAATAAAATAAAATCTTTTAAAAAATAAAAAATAAAATTTTAAAATAATTAATTAATTGTTAATCGATTATTAATCAATTGTTAATCGATTAGCTAACTAAAAAATAAAAAAAAGTTTAAATTACCTGACCAGTACTAACGTTTTAGCGCTGTAGATCATATCCACTTAATGGAGTCAAAGTGGAGTACTGGTCGTGTAGATCTTAGGGGGACTGGTCATGTTGTCAGGCCCCTCAAGAGGGTGCGCTTGCAAAGTCAATTGCAAGCAAGTTAGCAGGAAAAACCAACGTCGTCATCCCACATAAGTAGCCTGATACTTACGCCTGCAAACCCCACTAGTCTAACCTACGCATAGACCCTACTTAGCAGTCGCGAATGCCGTTGTCGCCGCATCATAGGCTGTGGCCAGATCGAAGTGGGTTCGTTACCATACCCATCTGCTACTAGTCTGTCTACCTATGTATTTGGTACTTATTTGTACGTCTCGTAACGTGATGGAGGAGGGGCTGGGTTGACTGTCTGAGCAGCAGCGTGGAAGTACCTACTGCATGTACTCCGCACTCAGGCTTCTTTACTCAGGCAGTGCTCTGGAGTCCTCAAAATCCCACTCTCATGAAGTCACTTATCTACTCCTCTCTGCCAGACGGTCAAGGTCAAGGGTAGTAGCTACACTAGAATGGAAAATGGGGGGCAGTGCTGTCTGTTCTACCTGTTCGGTTGGGTTGTCGCCCGTAATCAGTCATCAGTTAGGCAGCGGCCACGGGCGTGATGCAAGAAGGGTATCTTCGCAGGAGGGTTTTGGCCCCTCCAAAAGCTCCAGCGTTCGGTGAGAGCACAGACGAGGAATTCTGATTATTACACATCACGAGCAGTGGGCTGTCTCATCCGTGTCGACAAGCCCAAGACCGTGGGCCCCACAGCTTGCTCATCAGCAGGCTGGCTAACACCCAGCTTACTCTATGCGCACTCTCTCCTCGGGGCTGAGCCGCGTCAGGTGTCTGTCTCGTGGGTCGTTCGTCTTTGCTATCTACACTAGGTACCGCTATACCGTCTTGTCTGCGGTTGACGACCTACCTACCTACCTATGTATGTATGTATGTATGTATGTATGTATGTATGTACGTACATACCTACCTCGGGGTTTGCGACGTTGGGCATTGTCGGCCAGTTGGGCAGTGCATATACGCATAGGTAGTTGATGCGTAAGCGACAGATGGAGATAAATAAATGAAATGAAATGTGTACCCTGCGCGTTTGCTGTTTGCCGCTTGCCGTTGACCCTCCGAGTTTGGTGCGTTCGCGAAGAAAGGGTCTTAGTCTACATGGTAGAAATGCCGGCTACACGTAGAAAAGCAACGCTGACGCAATTATGCATAGACGGAAAGACTCACAGCCAACCACTCCGCAGGTACGTTCCCTCGGCCTCGTCAGAATGCCACCGCTCTTTTACCAAAGCCCTTTTTGTGACGGGAGAACAACATATCAGGACAAAGTCAATTCGAGGTATTTCAGTGGGAAAATGGTCTTCATTCCTAAATTTATTGAGCAAAGCAACAACAGGAAGGAGGCAAGGCTCTTCCCAGACTCGATTCAGTATGGTGGGCAGGTAAATCCCCACTATTAAGCTTGAGCAGACAGCATCCTGTCAATCCCACAAGTATAAGCTCTATAGCCGTGTTATAGTTGTAGTGCTCATCGTGGATCAGCTTCCGATGGGATACCTATTTGTTGTGGCTGCGTGGAGCTACCTAGGTAGAAGATTAAGAGCTAAATTTCAACTCATGATCAGAAGATTCAACATCGGTTGCCCCTAAAGACCATCAAGAAACGCCGTTGCTGGTATCCCGTCTTTCCACAACCTAACGCCAACTAATGCATTATCAACCAGCGCCACGACTCCCGAATCGTGGCTCCTATAAGTCCTTTCCGGCCCAATGAATTCACGTTATGATGATGCATATCTGCATCTATAATGGCCGAAGCCGAGCGAACGAATAAAATGAGAAATCTTCAGGCCTCGCCACTCTGTTTCTTTTTGGCCTCCTCGAATTCCTTCTGCTGGAGTTCGAATAGTTCCTCCATCGTCATACCGCTATCCTCGAACTTATTACCCCTCTTCTCGCGTACCTATCGTCATTTCAGTAATCTCGTAGTAACAAGGGGGGGAAGGAACATGAGCGCTAACCCTTTGCGTTTCCTTGTGTTGAGCAGCTGCCTCTAGCACGGCAGGAACATAGTCGCCGAACCCGAGGGTGTCGAGCGCTTTAGTAATGTGGTCGCATGCAATTGTCTTCTTGGCCTCCTTTTCTGAAATCTCGTTTGCTTCAGAGGATACGAGAGTAATGAACTCCACACAGCATTCTATCAAAAGATCCCGTGCCTCTTTTGAGAAGGAAACTCCTGTCGAGGGCGGGAGGATCTCACTGACGATCTTCTGTACCGTTGCTGGATGATGGTTAGCCTAGATGGGGATGTAAACGCAATATGGGAAGAAGAAAAAATAAAAGCCATATTGTTGAAGGATGACTTAGAAAGGTCATGTATTTACCTTTGGGTAGAGACAGATCGTCATTGCCTATAGCAGACATGGAGTCAGCAACTTTATCGGTATCATAAGAGCTACGAATAGATATACAAAGGAAACGAGGACCGAAGCCATCCAGTATGAAACATAGAGATAAGGTCGTTTCGGTCGGGATGCCGCCGGAGTATAAGACATTGGCGTGCCAAATTAGAGTGTTTTGAAGGATAAGTTTCGCAACAAAGAAGTCGTGCCAACTGGTAAATTGAAAGCAGCCAAAAGATTATCATGATAATGCTAGGACGGTGAATGACGATGGGACAAGTGACAAGTTCGGTGATTGAGTCGTTGCATTATCCATAATAGATACCGAACACGAGATGAGTATGTGTATCTCGAAGGGGCTCAAGAGAAAATAGTGATGATACGTTGAACATATCGACACTTTCATGACTCTCATAGCATATGAAGATGATGAAGGGGAAAGCTTGGTATTCCGATAGAGGAAGCTCTCTCGAGGGTTTAGTGATATCGTGTGGTGCATGGGATGAGACAGTCCGGATAAGGCGAATATCTTAGAGGCCAGCTTCGCGATATTGGGGGGTATTAATACCACGGTGTTACTTCCGTGTCGTCCGGACTTTCGGACTGATCAAAAACCAGTATGCAGCAGAAAAGAGGCCTTGGGACATGATTTTGAACATCATTAATTTTGTTACATACCTCCATATTCATGGTCCGACATGGTGAAGCAGCGTTTGATAAAGTTGATAGCTTAGGAAGACGACTTGAGGTTGAGAACAGGCCACCGTTTCTCGGGAAGAGACCAGATTAGCTTTCGTGGCAAATATTAGGTTAACAACTGCCACAAACGTATGATCGAGAAGACTCGGAAGCTCGAAATGACACTTGTGGAAATGGGAACAAGGGATGATGACTGTTTTCGTTGTAGGCATGTGCATGCAGGCTGTGAGTCGCGAGGTTACCTGGTATTAAGTACTAAATCAATATGGGCCTTTATTGGTTGCTAGGTAATGCGGATGCCACCCTGTTGACGCCTTATCGAGCTCACTGAAATTGTGGCCTGGAGTGACTTGATTATAGGTAAGTAGCACCTACCTAGCCTAACTTTGGTATAGTATCTAAATCTTGGCCATGGTCAGAAGCCTACGCCACATGGTACTCCGTACTGTGGCGCAGTAGAGCATTTAATTCAGCTATTAAAGCTCTTAAAATTTTTATCCCAACACCTTTTTCCACTTTGTGCTTTGCTTCTCCTACCAAGTTAACCACGTTCACCTATACCTACCAATGCATCTTGCAGAGTAGTATTTCTCATATTTGACATTTCAAGAGTTTCACGAACTGCGTTGCTACGAATTCAAGTGCCAAATTGGGCGCACGCATCCGACTGTCAGTCCGGCTTCTTCGACACTACTACTTCTCCACTGCTTTTCTACCTGGAGCAAAGGAGTATCCCGACACAGGTCTTGTTAAGCGATATAGGGTTTTGTAATTCTACGCGTTCTACGCAGGTCTCCTTTGGTATGTCTTTTTGTTACCATTTTTCCTCCTTCAATGATGAGTCCATTGTCGCCCCAGTCTTACTTTGCCAAATGGCAATATGGTGATCGACACGTCAAGCCAAACAGACATAACTGATTGAAGTTCACCTGCTCGCTTATACTGAAGTGGATGATCGGGCCATTCGCTAACCGCGCAACTAGACTAGGCCGAGTGTACGGTATGTAAAAACGAATCTTGACAAAGACTTACCGAGCACTATGATGCCAAACATCCAAAACGTACTATCAAATACCGATTATACATGACGGAGTATCTCTTCCCTGATCCTCGTCTATTCGACAGCACTACGACATTAGTCCATTATATAATCACGGAACTAATAAGAGGGATTATTGCAGGCGCAGCTGAGTAGAGTATATCGTGGGTTGCATATTTGTAGCAAACACAGTAGTAAGGTATGATATATGCCTTTGCTCCCCACCACCCCTCCATCGCTTATGATGACCATGCTATACCCGAATATCCCATGTAGAATTTTATAAACGTCTTTTCATCTTTCGACTGAAGCACCAACCCTATCGAGTACTTACTTAGTTATTCTCGTAATGAGGACTAACGTTCTTAGTAATTTTGTCAAAAGTTTACTTTGACTGGAAATTAGCAAGCTCCGCCGCATTCCACCTGTTGAGATGTTAGTTGAGACAGCCTGTTCAAGGAGGCTCTTGGTCGCACCTGTAGTGTTTACCAGTCAAAGTGTTCGTGGCGCCAATTGCCAGTTTAGCAATAACCCTACCCGGTTGATCTGGGTTGAGCAGTCGACCATTTTCATGTTCAGCTATAAAACTCGCATGGACGTCTGGTGACATGCCATGGTGTCCCTCTTCTCTAATTTGCTTTTGCATAGCAGTGTCAACTTTGCCTGGTGAAACCGCGACAGCGGTGATAGAGGGCTCTTCGACTGCTAGATGCGCACAGAGGTGATTCAAGGCTGCCTTGGATGTCCCGTAGGCTCCCCAGCCCATGTAAGCATTGCTCGACGCTCCAGATGAGATGAAGATAACCCGACCGTTCGATTTGCGTAGTTCCGGGATAGACTCTTTCACCTATAGACTAGTCAATATAGATGCCAATTTTTCGCAATCACTTCCCCAGACTCACCAATGCCACTGCGCTAAAGACGTTGATATCAAAAGCTCGCCTCCACTCTTCAGCGTTCGAGTCACAAATCTTCGTAATTGGGGACAACGAGCTATGATTTAAGACCAATCCATCAATTCTTCCAAAGGCTTCTAATGTCGACGCCACAATTTTGGGTGCCACCTACGCCACAGTTAATTTTCATGTAAAGACAATAAAGAGAAATGGTTTCGATTTCACTTGCTTTTAAATCCGCTAAATCGGCACTCGTGTAATCAACCGAATTCCCATGTTGGATCTTGAGCTTCCGCAACTCGTCATCGGACCTAGCCACAAGGAACACCTTGTGGGATTCCCTGAGCAGGGCCTGTGCGATGGCTAGTCCCAGACCGCGGCTCGCGCCCGTCACGATGAAGACTTTGGACATTGCTACTTTTGTCGTGAAGAGTGTCGGGTGTCGATTGCTTAGCTATGGGCTTCCGACTTTAACACTGGGGAAGGTAATGTAATGTTGGACGTGAGGAAAATTGTAGATAAGTAATGACTTGTTGAGCTCTAGGTTAGTGGGGTTTGAGGGGCACGACATCATAGCTACCTCCGACTATCTAAGACCTACATACATCTACCTAGGTACACATAAGTAGATAGTAGAGCCGCATTGTGGATGCTTGGCTCCACCGGTCTTATAGGTACTCAGTAAGGTAATATAGAAAGTCATAAGTACTCGAATAATTGAAGCGGGAAATAACGGTGATTACTTTGTGATCGACTTGTCTTATGTTAACCATCATTTCTATAAAGCTGATTTCACAATATTCTGCTTCATGCTTTAAAATCTAACAAGCTATCAGTTTCCTTCTCCACCGTTGAACCGGGAGCGTCCGCGTTTTAGTATTTACACCTAATGATCATGAATATTTCTCTCCGTTAACACCAATATAGATGTAGGTTAGTAACAAAGATGAGATATAGATATTTTGAGAGGCTCTGAATATTGTAGCAAAATATCGAGTAAACTAGTAACAATAATAACCTTAGCGATACCACGTTTATCATGGCGGACTGTAATGGTGCTTCGTTGAAGTAACGAGTCATTGTTTGACTATAGTTATTGGAGACTTATACCAGTACGCAATGCCTTATGCAGTATATTCGACCTCTAAGCATCATTCCATAGCATCTAGGGTACAGTTTGTCTACAGTGAACCTGGGATCAAGGAGGATAATCACCTTACCACGTTACGTGAGAGGCCATGGTTATAGAAAATGCGGAGCAGCTGGCACACGGAGTTACATTGTGGCTTTCCAGCACCCAAGAATAATATCAAGTCATGAGAACATAAATTATGCAACATGCCTGATCTGGTACTGCCATCAAGCGCTGAATGTTCCCTGGGCTTCAAGCTGCGCCAGAATCTAAGAGATTCCTATTGGCAGGGTTTCTTCCCCCGAGCACTGCCTCAAGGTAGTCTGGCACTGTAACTGTGAATCCATGAAATATCTTTCTAATTGTATCCTTTCCATATCTATGAGTTGGGCTTTTGCTAGCCTTATGTTCCTGTTGTTCCTGGCTTCTACCACACAAACCCGAACATAAAGATACGTTTCAGATATTGCCATAGAGGTCATCTCCATACTCATACTGATCCTTATCATCAATTCACTCTATTCCTAGACACTACCGTCGTCCAACTGAAGCCGGTTTTGCACAAATAAAATACCTCTGGCCCCATAAGTGCCTCCTTCTAATGAGAAGTCAAGGTATTAGTCCTGTGCTTTCCGTCCTTCACCATTACTACTATTAGTAATTTCAAGCACGCGATGCAGTGCTGCTTTGGCATCAAGCGCAAGTCGAAGCAGCAAGCGAAAGATGGCCGCCCAGGAGCGACTCGAGCGAGCGCAGAAACTCCACCGAGGCCGTCGTTCGATAACGCGGGAGGTCCACAAACCTTAGACATCGACCTCAGTCCAGAAACTATTATATCCCACCCCGTGCCGCCCATCCCTATCGCCTCCCGTCCCGTTGCAATTGAAACCTCGCTGACCCCAATCTCGAACTATGATCCGCCACCAACTAAGGCTGCAAACTTTGATATTTGGGCTGACGCATACGATAAATTCGCTAAACGAGAACCGGAGCTAGCTGAAGGTTACAAGACACACTTAACTACCCTGTCTATTACCGATTTCTCGAACGCCGACTGGGTAAAGTCGACCGTGGAGCAACTGCAAAAGAACCGGGAGGATAAACAGTGGCACGTTACTTTCCACGGCAAAGACATTAAATTTAGGACACAAGCCGAGAGGCTAGCTAAAGTCCTCGTATGGTGTGACGGCATTGTTAAGAATGCCTTAAGTGCACAACCCTACGCAGCACTGGCTTGGTCCGGCGTCTCGATCTTCCTTCCAGTATGTGAAGTTAACGAGAGGTCTACATAGGTGCTAATGAGAATACAGCTTCTTACAGCCGCATCAGCCCAGAATGATGCTATGCTCGACGCCTTCGATGAGATTAATCGTGTCCAGATATACTGGAAAGCCTATCAAGACATATTCACCGAGCAAATTGGTTCGGACGGCAACGACGTGGTACGGGGTGGTCTGGTGAATTTGTATTCCCACATCTTCGAGTATCAAGCCCGGATCATTTGCCACCTATCCAGCACCCAGCTCTCTCGAGCGTGGGAGCTAGTTGCCGGCTGGAATAAATGGAAGGACAAAGCCTCTCATGTGTACCAGCTGAGCGAACACTGCAAGAACTGTGTGGGCCTCGTTCAAGCTCGAGAGACCCAGGAAAAGTGTGACCAGCAGCTCAAGCAAATGGATAGATCACGAGAAGCACTTCGGCAAATCTACGAGATTTTAGAGGAGGAAAGGAAGCAACAGAAGAAAGACCACCAGGATCAGCAGGAGCGGGAACTGCTTGCCGATCTAGCAGCAGATCACGAAGGATACAAGAACTTCAATCCTCCGAAAGTCGAAAACACGTGCGGATGGTTCTTGGAGCACGAGAGCTTCAGGACATGGCGTGACAGCGGAGAATCGAGCTTCCTCTGGGTTTCAGCCGGTCCCGGATGCGGAAAGTCCGTACTTTCACGGTCGCTGATTGACGAGTGGCAGCTTTCTACTAGCGCCGCGACCTCTACCGTTTGTTACTTCTTCTTCAAGGATGGTGGCGAGAGGCGTCAGAGCAGCGCTAATGCTCTTTCTGCCATTCTGCATCAGCTATTCATACAGGACATGACTGGCAAGTTCATGAGCCATGCCCTACACAGACATAAGAATTACGGCAAAGCTCTAACTACGAATTTTTCTGAACTCTGGAACATCCTACTTGATTGTGCCACCACTCCAGACGCCGGAGAGATCGTCTGCGTTATCGATGCCCTCGATGAATGCAACCAAAACGATAGAAACAACATCATCGGCAAGCTGAAAGATTTCTTTTCCAGTACCGGGGGAGCATCTCGCCGCACATGTAGACTTAAGTTTTTCGTCACAAGCCGACCTTATGATACAATCGAACAGTCAATCGGGAGCTTCCTGAATTCTTCGTGCTTACGAATTGATGGAGATGATCACTCTGCAGCTGTCAGTGAAGATATCAACCGTGTCATTGATGCTAAGGTCCCGGACCTCTTGAAGTATCTTTCAGAGGATAACCGTCGCCGCATCTCTGAACGGCTCAAAGGCATGAAAAACCGGACATATCTTTGGTTGCGTTTGACATTCTACCTAATCGAACAGAATCCAGTCGATTATAACAGGCCCTCGGATGTCGAGGCCTTGCTGAATAATCTCCCCAACGAGCACTCCGAGGCATACGAGAAGATCCTTAACCAGAAGAATTCAAAATATACCCGTCCTCTTCTTCAACTTATACTTGCTGCGCAAGTACCTTTGACCGCTGCCGAAGCGAACTATGCACTTACAATAGCTACGGCTGATATCCCATTTACATCAGGTCCTAAACTCAAGAAAGGCCTCTGGGATATTGAGAGCTTTCAAGGAGCAGCAAAGAATTTCTGTGGGCTCCTCATCGATTTTCACGACTCTAAGCTGTCATTTATTCACCAAACTGTGAGAGAGTTCCTAACAGAGTGCCCGCGGGAGGATGGCGAGTGGAACTGGAGAGGACGCTTCAAACTGTCTGAGTGTCACAGGGTGATGTCATTTTCTTGCATCCATTACCTATCTCTACTAGATACACACAGCGGCGATAGAGCCAACTACCGTTTCGATCCATTTTTTCTATACGCGGTTGGACATTGGGTCTTCCACTATAGAGAGCAAGATCACAATACATGCGCGGATATGATTGAGAAAGCGCGCAATCTGTTTCGCCCACATATGAGAGAGCCGATATGGGCAACTGATTTTTGCTCGAATGATACAGAGGACGACCTAGTATTAGCGACTCAGGTTGGGCTGGTATCTGTGGTCCGTTCCATTCTTGATGAGGATGTTGATGAGGGAGGAGTTCATGCTGATGCAAATGATAGGTGCTATAAAGCAATGAGTCTAGCGGTACTAATTGACTCTCCGGCTATGGTTGATTTGATTCTTGATACTAGATTTAAGGTTGACGGGCGGTCTGGACGGTTTATGGAATTGCCCGCACGCCTTGCAGGAGAAGGGTACCTAGAGACCAGGTTAGTTAGGGCGCTTTTTGAGAAGCGGGGCGAATATATTAAGGTTACTGAGGATTTTATAATAGCAGCGGCGGAAAATATGGATTATGGGTTGGCGATTATGCGAATACTTCTTGTAGATGGGGGAAAGCAGGTTCGGGTTACTGAAGCTGTTATGATAGCAGCAGCGGGAAACCTGAACTATGGGTACAAAATTATGGACCTACTTTTCGAAAAGAAGGAGGAGCAGATTCAGGTCACTGAAGCTGTTATGATAGCAGCAGCGGGAAACGTGAACAATGGGTACGAAATCATGGACCTACTTTTCAAAAAGGAGAAAGAGCAGATTCAGGTCACTGAAGCTATTATGATAGCAGCTATAGAAAATAGGCGGCATGGGATCAGGCTTCTAGGTTTATTTTTCGAAAACAAAGGAGAGCAGATTCAAGTTACTAGCGCAGTTATAGCTGCGGCGGAAATGAACGAGTCACGCAGGCAAGAGATCATAGCTCTGCTTAAGGAAGGGAAAAGCAAGTCTAGGTTGTCGAGGCTATTGTAGCAGCAGTAGTAGAGAGTATTGTATGCAATACTGCTTCTCTTCTATGAGTGAGCTAGAGGCTAATGTGAACGCCATCAAATTGAGAACCAGTTACCCACCGCAGAGTAAAAGTAATCCTGCGACGAGTCAGACGAGACAGATCAAGAGTATCCTAGAAATGGAGGACAATAGTTCGAAAAAGGCAGCGATGAGATACGACGAACTGTCTACTCAAATACAAAGACAGCAAACGGCCAAAAGCGGTTTAATAGTTGGGACTTCTGCGATAAGGGGGCCCCCAACGGTTCGATCACCACGGCCCTGAGTGTTAACCAACTTATTACGGTTATGACGCTTCGTGATTACAGTAATGATAGGTGTTCTTGTCGTCCGGGATGGCTCCGGTCTCCCGGGCTTGGGTTCCGTTACACTGAGGCCAAGACGGCAGACGAAATAGGTAAGAGATGGTGAGGGATAGATCTTAGTCGGAATTATTCTCCTGTATTTTTCGCGTCTACGCAGGTGGCGTTCTGTCATCTATCCCTTGAGACAGACTTTTGAGACCAGCGTGGTCATCTGTCTGAGTCTACTCAACCCGCCGATGACAGGAGATAACTTTACGCCTTCACATTCACGTTCACATTGACGAAGAAGTAATGATCCAGGACGGATTTGAGTGTTCGAGTGAAAAAAATATGATTCAATTTTAACAGACCTTGCCCATTTTGAATTGGGATAATCCGAGAGGTTCCCACCACCTGCATGCATACGCCATTTTGTATGCTAAAATTTTCAAATTGGTATCTTAACCCAAACCCCTGTCCCTTGCGCGCCGGCTAAATGCAAAATCATAACAGATTATATGTAGATAGATAGATGGAAGATATCCCGATGGTGATGGTGGTACAGAGATTGTCTTGTCTCGAAAATGACCCGAGTCTTCCGTTGTGTTCCTCTCCTAGATCAAACCGTGCGCCTCGTGTATAACATTAGATAAGATGTGATGTCGTGTTAAGAAAATGGTGATACACATTGGTCGAAGAAATGGTGAACTATGTTAAAGATCGTATATGTGTTGAGGTCGTTATGCCGTGTGTGTAAGTGGATGGTCTCAAAGTATTAGATGAATAGATGGATAGATGACTAAGAGTGAAGGAGTAATGTGCATAGTCGTCTATTCGGGTAGTTCGAAATGCTGCTCTTGCAGTTCTTCATTCTCTTCGTTGAGTTCGAAGACGATGCCCCGACGCTTCCACGCCCCACGCTTGACGAAGACATCGCTGTCGTGCATCCAATCTGCGTTTCGTCGCCGGGGAATATCGGCTCGAGTGGGTGATGAGACTGTGGATGAGTTTGCTGAGCCGGGCTCAGATAAGCCGGGTGGGATGGTCTGCCAGTCCTTTAAGGGCCATTGGGAGTCCTGATCGTATTGATAGGGTCTGGTCTTCGAGCCCTCAAAGTAGCAGTTTTTGCCCTTGATAGGCGAGTACTCCGCCAGGTCTTGGATATGATCTTCGGCATAGCGTGTCTGGTTGAAAAAGCGGGACTCGCGTTCTTCGTCTTCTTGATATCGCACTATGTCATACTCAGGCGTGACATGGGGGGAGGTGTTGAGATTAAGTGGCGGATGTAGAGAAAGAGGGTTGAAGCTGTCGGCTCTGAGGCGACGAGGGCTTCCGGAGGAAGCTTGAGAAATTGTGCTGGAAGAACTCCATTTGCGTATATGAGTTTGTTCTTCCGGGTTGCTCGGCTTGCAGAAGCCGTTCTTTGACTTCTTGTGAAAGAACGATGACTTCGTTATGGATGCCATTGTGATGAGGCCAGGCGGTCAACGCTGGGACCAGCACAAGCTAGAGAGTATCTATCTTTCTAGAGTGAAAGAGAGTACATATGGCCTGACTGGATCTCACTAGAGCCAGAGACCAAGGGCTGGGGAAACGGTCTCGATAAATAGAGGAAAAACCTGGAGAACTAATGTCTAGACGGTCCAAGTCCGAGAGACCATGTCCACCAGGCAATGGGGGTGGGTTGGTTTATTAATATGCCAACCGAGTCTGTTAGGATCGCCTGGTTCCTGCAGATATGCCCTTGTCCTCTGTACTCGTGAACAGGCTAGATAGATATAAGCCGAGTGTGTGGAACCCGGTGCCTTGCAGAACTGTTATGCTGAGGGTGAGGGGAGGGATGGTGCCTTGCAGGGGAGATGCTGACAAACAGAAGCGTTATACTTGCGCCATGGAAGTTAAAAAGTTACGATTTCTCATCCGAGTTTTCGATCGCTCGGTCTGCAAAGCGAGACTGAATGCGTCATTGTTAACCGAAGCTGGCGCCCTGTGGCACTCGGCATGCCTTGCCAATGACTTCAGCTGGGGCTACGTCGGGCACCAAGAGCAGCTTATCTACATACTTACCTACACTCAGTTGAACCACTTATCTCAAATGCTTGGCTCATCCGCCGTGTGGTTCGGGCATGGCGCTGGCGTGGTAACCTGGTAACCGTCAGAGTAATTACCTACTTATAGAAGGTTTGGGACACTACTCCCAATAGTACGAGACCAACATGTATCATGTTAGTACAGCCGCACCTGTGCCGTTCTTTTTACGCCCCAGTCCGCCGGAGCCGAGCTCACCGGAGACGGTTACATGAATAATACATTAAATATGTTTGGGACTCCTCGTTGAGGCGTCTTCTGCCGAAATCATTAAGAACGTACCATCGAAGCTACCGAGTTTGTCTTTCCGTGTCCAGCACACCACATACCTAGCCCGTTACTTGGTTTTATTCTTCTCGCACACAATTGCCTGGCTTGTTTCTCCTTGGCAGGCCCGGATGCTTGGGAATCCCCCCTGGTCACAATGAGCGCATGATCCCAAAAAAACCACAGGCTAGGCCGCATCTATCATGGCGTCATCCCATCAGTGTGGGAGGGTAGATCATGCAGATCCCTGTTGATGGAGAACGATGGTTGGGCGATGTGGGGATGGAGAAGAGTCCATTCTGGAACCTGTTTAGCACCTTCGGCCGTGACCTTGAGACTATTGTCCGTCTCTTCCGCCGCCAAGATCAGACGTGATGACCACCATCGGCCTTAACCTGGCCGCGCTGCAGGAAAAGACCTATTGTCACCCACGCGACGATGACCTTCCCTTGCGAAACACGTCGCAGACGATCTTCGCGATGATGATATAACGAATTCTCTGCTGCAACGTGGGCACGTAATGTGCTGCATACCGTATGTAGAGTGCGGAGCTATGCAGATGTCTGCAGGATTGAAGTCATAGGGTCTGGCTATGAACTACACACTGTAGTGATCTACAGTACGTTGGTATGCTTACCCCTCCATATCAGAGAATCTGAGGCGCTTGAGTTTCATAGCCATTCCCTCATTCAGTGGGTAGAGGCGTCTTGCTGATGTCAGACTGAGTGAGTGAGCTAGGTAACTAGTGAGTCGAGTTCGATTCCTGATAACGCTATTGGTACTCGCTGGATATTTAGCGATAACTTAGAGACAAACTAGATAGATGGGTCTTTCGGCACTTTTAGTTGGTACGAGGTTGGTGCGAGAATCCGAGCATGCACTTGGGTCCTTTCCGAATAATAGCTTACTTGTAGCTGTAGATTAAGTTGGTAAGAATACCAACCGCCCATAGTGGTTGCAAGTCTATTATAATATCTACCGCTTACTACCACTACACTACCTCAGATAGTGTACACTAGGCTGAACTATACCGAATAAACGATGGGTTGCAGAAGCTTGCTAAAAGATGAGGTGAGGACGCTGAAGGACGTTACAGTAGGTACATGTGTAAGTCCATGATAAAACCTTTGCTGCAAAAAAATGCGGCTAAAGAAACATGAAGCGAACGAAAACACCTCTACTATCATATACCTATACTGGTACAGTAGCAGTGCATGAGCAAGGCTGGCATAAAGATATCTATCAGCTCTATCCACGTGGCTATACAACTCTTTGATAAAAGACTTGTAAGAAGCTACTCCATCAGACGGAGATGTTGGGCCACGGGTAAATGGGTATAGATAGGTTCGAATCCTATTCACACTAGTCCAAGGTTCCGGTGGTCACCCACTTACCCGGCACACTTATGGGAAATACGAGTCGGGCCTTGCGTTGGATTAACAATCCGATGTTGGTTACAAATCTTGGCAAAGCTTATTGCTTATCAGACAATGTTCATGATTCAGGATAGCCGTCTATCTTGTTAAATCTAAATCATGATTACATGATCACATCCGTTATTAAACCTCCACACAAACGGAGCACATACCGAACACCGAGCACCCCCGGCTGCCAAGAAAAAGGCAATAATTGATGCCCCAAACTCGGCGAAAGGTTTATCTGATTAGTGATATTCTGACTAAGTCGCTGTATAGCGGTATAGCTCATGGTGATTGAATATAGCTATGACTCAAGCTCACTTTCCTACCGCAGCTACTCGTGTACTGATGACGATGCGTGACGCAAAGTAGAATCTGTTGGTATAGAACGAAGCTTTGGAAGACAGTTTTATGATACCGGGGAGTCGATGCACTCTCAAGTTATGGATATCGTAAATTGTACCATGATGAATAGCTGAGGCGCTTAGGCTAGGCAGCTCTGAACCTTCAGCATACGACTATAACGGCGTCAGAGATATTAGACTGATATCTCGTCTAAATGATTCTTAGACTCGCTGCGTGTCTTTCGTATTAGCCCACCGCCAAGTGTTGACACACCGAAGGAATTGGTCCGAGGATCATATGCGTACAGGACGTGGTTCGAAGCACCTCATATGATCCATTAGAATCAGCTGACGCCTCTCGCTTTTGATATTGGTGCATCAGAGATAAAGTCCTGCATTTCGCAAAGATTATACCGTCGATATGACTGATCAACGCCAGCAAGCTCTGATGGACACGACTATTGTACGTAATGGAGAACGTTCGAAGTAGAACCCCGCTACTGAAGAAACGCGGCCCCTAGGACATTTATAGGATGCCGTCATTCTCCCCTGGGAGTCTCTTGACGCGTTTCTGTTCCCAATCGTCGAGGTCCTTTGCAGCCAGTCTCTAGAAAAGCGCGTCGTACGTCAGCGTTCTGCAACCCAGGCACATCTATAATGGAAGCCCTACGTAGTATTCGTCTTTGATGTTAACTTTCCTCCCTCCCTTGCCGACTCCCAGCTCCTCGTCTCGGGTGAGTTGTCGGACTTTTCGGTCATGGCGTTCGTACCGGACGGCCGTGGCGGGGGTGAGCATAAACGAACCCGCTACAATTACGGACATGAAAGGCAACCCGAAAAGAAGAAATGGGTGTTTAGCCATCATTATGCGGTACTTGGCAGCGAAAGTGCCTGCCTCAGCGGCACCTCGATATTTCTTCGATTGGAAAATGGCCATCGTTGGACGATTGGGCGGTAAAAATAGACGGGATATCGAGATATCGGGATGTCGAGGATTTACCAAGCGTAAAAGGGTTGTGGTATAAATAGGTAGGTAGCAGAGAATTCGCGATAGGTATGCTCTGTACACAGTTGGAAGGATGGCAGCTGAGAAGTCGATAACAATCAGATCATCATTAGTAGCATGTTAAGAGGGGGGCAAAAGACCCACAATAGCTTCGGCGGCAACGAGCTCTACCTACTAACTCAGTTTAGCAGTGACACCCGTGACCGGCTGCCAAGAAGCATCGTACCACCTGACAAGATTAATGGGAAACCCCCCCCCAATTATCGATTTCTCACGTGGTTCCGTGACACCTGGCTCGCGTCTAAACGCGTCTCGTCCTCCGCCAGCTTGATGGGCTGCTGTATATAGGAGCCGTCAGCGTCTTTTGTTTGTCCTAGGTGCTGACCTCGGCATCTTGTTGCTGTGGGAATAGGGAAGAGTAGGGAAGAGTAGGGAAGAAAAGGGAGAGGAAAAACAAGGGTCATAAAAACATGGCGCCCACATCTCACGGCAGAACCATGCTCAATGGTCGCGAGACCTTCAACAACGGCGTCATGGATCATAACGCCCCTCCGCCGTCGACCTTGGCTGCCCAATTGGTCGAAAACATCTCGACTTCTGCTAGATCTTCTCGCCCGGACGAGACCGCAGAGCTTCGGACACTGTTTGCTGCCATCGAGAAAGTCAAGAATGAGCCTAGTCTTCTCTCTTCACATCAAGACAGGGTTGAGCACAACCACATGCTCATCTACGTCTATGCTCGTGTTGTGTTAGAGGGCCTTAAGTGGGATGAACCTTTTGCCAACACGTCACAGCTTGTCGCCGATGCTGTGAGGGCCATTAATTTCCTAAAGATCACTGTCAACGAGACCCCCGAAGTCCTCCTCTTCACTGTTAACAACGGCGCATTTCTCTTCCGGGGCCGCGAACCACTTTGGATTTGGATATTTCCCAAGATCCTTAAATTGCTTGGAAATAGCTTATGTGCCGATTTGGCCGTCTCAATCAAGGGATTTTTTGGCGAACTTTACTTGACAGCGGCCCGATCAAATAGCCTGTGGCCACATCTCCCCCAGTTTCTGGCTTATCTTCGGAACAATTTTGACAGTTTGTCGACCTGAATAACTTTGTGCTTTCGTTAGCTAATGAGTGCGGAAGGTATTCAATCTTACCTAGCCGGATTGCCTTGTTCTACCAATCGTGACCCTCTCCTTAAGCTGCGGTTACCCCAGGACGGTCTCCTCGAGTCTCTCGGTTGCGGCCAGCTCCGATCTCTTCAAGAGCAGTGCACTTACTCTATAAAACTTGCGTCTCATGCGCTGCGGCATGCCTTAGACCTTTTATCGCTTTTATCCATTCCTTTGGTGGAATATCAGCTAAGCTCTAATACCCCCCCTTTATTCCAAGAAGCGATTCCATGGATGATAGATGCTACCATACGTCTGAATGCCACACAAAATCGATGGCAACAGTTTTCTAGCTCTTACTTGCCACAGTTCTTGCGCCATACAATACAAATCCTCGACACTATGAAACATTTAATAAACAATGATATGCTTGTTGAAGAGAAGGCTTACATCCTTCTAGTTCACCTCTGCGCGGAGGTGCTTAGTCAACGACAAACAGCCCCCGAGCTTGCAAATATGACGGGCGTTGACGATCAATTACTAAGTGTAACCGTAATAAAGATATCAGAAGCATGTCTGTCATTCAAGACGGTGTCTCACCTTGCAATATCGCATATAATCCCGGTCACTGAAAAGCCAATAAGTTACGAGAGGATTATTCCCACCGAAACCGATCTATGGGTAAGTTAGATAAGAACCCTGTACATATCTTCAAGTGCTAAACCGGCATAGAGGAGCTTGGAACTACTACGTCGGATGGCGCGTGATCCTCCTCCGGCGTCGTTAGACCCCATCGTCCAACCAGATAAATTTCTCGATCCCGATATTCGACGCTGTATAAACGGGATGGCTATCTGTTCGGCGGAAGCCGTAGACTTGGAACCCCAATCGAAGCGCAGGAAGACAGGCCCTCCACAAGTATTACCTAAAATAACCAGCCTCTTATGGAGACTTGTCGGGACAGAACCACGGAACACTCTAGCCGACTACTCAATTGCCCTTCAGTATGTCAATCGCTTGACTTTGTCATGGAGATTCGATTCTCACGAAGCTCACAGGTCGACTTACCCGGGCCTTTCTGATTTAGATAAGGTTCGTCTCATTCACCTAATTGCCGACGTATGTTGCGCAGCCGACGAAACCCTCACAATGACCGCCTCTGAGGACGAGGGTGTGCCTCGATTCAATTGCCCTGCTTGTCGGACTTTGGAGAAAAATCCCGATGCGTCGACATGTATCGACGTGGCAGCGAAGAAGTTTGCTATCGAGATCTTTCTCTGCTTATTACAAACTGAAACATTTTCCGAATCGCGAAACCCAAGAGTAGCGGCAATGGTAGCATTGAGACGTATAGCTAAGCATTGCAATTCCTCGGAATTCATTGACATGGAGACCTCTTTAGCCGCGCAATGGTGTTTGAAGTCGCTTCATAGCTCACAGCGAGAGCTACGTATTGCTGCAGGGTAAGATGCACTATTGGTTCGCAAGCTCATCGCTAACAAAAATTAGACGAACACTTGCTGTTTTCCTTGCTTATCGTGATCATCCTGGTATTAAGTACGCTGTCATCCAGAAAAACAGAGGAATTGCGCTCGGCATCCTAAAGAATCTCTCCGATCGAAATGAACCCAAGTTTACGGAGTCATGCATCCTAGCTTGGTCTCATGTGTCATTGTAGGTAGGATTATGCGCAAGTGGAACAACATATGCTTACATGATAAAGAGTGCTACCCGACGATGAATTGATACTCGTTCTAGTCAAGCTCGTGGAATACTTGGGCCACCCAAGTGCAGTCGCCTCCGCCGCTGCGTTCACAGAGGTAAGTCGATGAGAAGTGTTTTTTCCAATCTTTATTTATTAAGTTCATAGTTAGATCCTTCAAATTGCACGACACCGTTCTCTCACCCCTGGACAACTGTTTGAACTTTATTGGAGCTCCTTAGCCTATTTAGCAGTCAGGGATATAATTGCTCAGCCAAAGCTCGCTCGACTCCTAGCAGAAATGCAGGACATAAGTCTTGACCAGTTGCTACTTCATATCCAGACTTACGCTCTTCCATACCTTGTTCTGAACAAGAAAAAGGATGTTATTCAAATGATTACAGAAGTTCGCAACGAGGCCGAGCCATGGCAGCCATGCCTTGATAAGGCCAATCTTGGCCGCATATTAGCCCTCTTGCTCACCCAGGAAACAGCAGATATTCAAGAATATACAATGTCTCTGCTAAGACATATTTCCCCACACTTCGATGAGTTTAGCCTTGCCGACCTTCTTCAGATTGAACCGTTGGCGACTACGTTTAATATATTGAAAGCTGCAGCCGACGCAGATGAAAGTCGCAAGCCACATGTAAGGTCCAGCAACGTTACCTGGTTTAAGCTACGACCGTCTAACTAGGACTTTTCATAGATTCGGAACGCACTGAATCAAATGGCTAGCATGATCCTAATTGCTAATGGAGGGCCCAGAAAGAAGACCCATTCAACTGGCCGTTTTTTGCACTACCACGCTCTTGGCTTGATGGCTCAGTTAACACATGTTATTAATGACGTATCAGTGATACGAGCTCCGTTTCACGAGCGGAGGCGGTGTATTATAGCAATGGAAGAAATGATACGGATAGGGAAGAACGACGTTCGCATCGCACGTCCACAAGTCAGTAGTAATTCTATTCAGACGGGCTCAACGGGCGTTATACTAATGCGTGAATAGATCTCTGCATGCATACTTGCGGCGTTGTCACATGACGAACTTCGCACAGCGGCTTTCTCATGCTGGGCTGCCATGATGTTCTTCTTTGAGGAATCTGAGGTTGATATTCTAATTGAGACGACTTTCTATCTCGTTAATCAGTATTGGTCTGTCTTTGAGGAAGCCTCGCAGCGACTTGCAAAAGACTTGATCGAATTTCTTCTAGAAAAGCAGCAGCCAACAGTTGAGAAATACATTGGCAAACTACCATCCTTTAGCCATATCAAGGAGCTGTCGAGTGTTGAATCTAGACTTAGCAAATTACGAACCCCGGTGGACAATCGCACTGCCTTCTTTTCATTCGCAGAACGGATATACCATGAAACTGAAGGCGTCGTCTTGCATGCCTTAAGAGACCTTGCCGAATATCTGCAGAGACATCAGGGCTATCTACAGGCGTCTGCTGTTAGCGAACAACCCGACTCCATCGTCTCTAATCTTGTTAGGGCACTCCTGGACTGTATCTCGAGATATAATGGCTTTCACAGGGAAATCACTGACCTATGCGCCCAGTGCATTGGTCTGGTCGGATGTCTTGATCCAAATCGTATTGAAGCTGTTCGAGGAGAAAGCCAAATCATCGTTACAAGCAACTTCGAAGACTCGCACCAGGTTACAGAGTTTGTCTTTTTCCTACTAGAGAAAGTACTAGTGAACTCTTTTGTCTCTGCTACCGACACTAATCTTCAGGGCTTTTTGTCGTACGCAATCCAAGAGCTTCTCGATAGAGGCAACATTGCAGAAGCGGTTAAAATGGAAGGGCTTATGGAGGGCGAGGCGGTGTATAGGAGATGGTGTTCGCTTTCACAAAGCGCACAGGAGATCTTGACCCCCTTCTTAACCTCAAGATACATGCTCGTGCCTATGAATCAGAAGCAAATTGGATACCCGATATTTAGCCCAGGAAAACCATACGGCATTTGGATGAGAAACTTCACGGTTGATTGCCTTAGGAAACCCCAAAACCCCTTTGCCATGCTTCTATTCGAACCTTTGTGTCGATTGATTCGAGTGAAGGATTTGTCAATCGCCGAGTTTCTTTTCCCTTACTTAGTCGTGCATATACTCCTCGGTGAGGAGATTCAGGAACAAGAACGGACGATTGTGCTTCGTGAGTTGCTCAATGTTTTGCAACACGAGCTTCCTGCTGAGGCGTCTTTTACCGAAAGGGAAGATAGGAAGCTTTACTGCGAGGTGAGTAGTGGATTATTGAGACTTAGCCCGTACTAATAATCATCAGGCCATCTTCGGCTTCCTCGATTATGCTATGCGTTGGGTTCATCTGAAACGGTTGACCCCTAACCCGTCCAGTAGTGAGACCGCCAGAATCGAGAAAGTGTCCAATTTCTTAGCGTCTTTCCCGGCTGAGCTGATCTCTCAACGGGCAGTAGACTGTTCCTCATATTCTCGTGCGCTTTTTCATTTAGAACAACATATCCGTCAAGTCGACGAGTCCAAAGAGGGCACTCATGACAGAAACCGACTCGTTCAGCGAGTACAAGATATTTACACGCAGATCGACGAACCAGATGGGCTTGAAGGTATATCAGCACATCTTCAAGTACTTGATATCGAGCAACAAGTTTTGAGTCACCGAAAGGCGGGAAGGTGGGCCGCAGCTCAAACTTGGTATGAAATCAAACTTGCCGAAGAGCCGGATAATATCGATGTCCAAATCGATCTGCTTACTTGCCTAAAGGAATCAGGACAGCATGGTATGTTCAAGTTGAGATTGCCTTATCTACTCTGTATTAATTACATTTTAGATGTACTACTTAACTACGTCGAAGGGATTGAGAAGCATACGGCTGCCGCCACTATTAACCGCGTAGTACCATATGCGGTAGAAGCTGCTTGGGCAACTGGCAGATGGCAGACAATGGAGAAGTTTTTCAGCAAATATCAAGGAGATCCCTCTGAAGACTTTAACGTGTCTATAGCTCAAGCACTCCTATATCTTCAGAGTGGATGGACGAAGGAGTTCGTCCAAGCCGTGAAGACCATGCGAGACAGAGTTGGCTCGTCCATGACCTCTTCAAAAACTGCATCTCTACAAGCTTGTCATGAGTCTATACTCAGAGCGCATGTACTGACCGATCTCGAACTCATTGCTGGCGTGAATAATGATGGAGATCAGCATCCTCAAGACATCCTAAAGTCACTTGGCCGACGACTTGAAGTCCTCGGATCTTACGTGAATGATAAGCAGTATGTGTTAAGCATTCGCCGAGCGGCCATGGAATTATCACGGTAAGGCTCCTGATATTCTGTCAATTTTGCGAATAACTAATTTTGAAAGACCTCGCTTTGGCGACATGGACATATCAGCGCTTTGGTTATCTAGCGCTCGCCTTGCTAGGAAGGCCAATTCAATGCACCAATCCTTTAACGCTGTTCTTCGTGCCTCGCAACTCGGCGACGAGTCGGCTACCATAGAGAATGCCCGTCTTTTGTGGAAGGAGGGATATAATAGGAAGGCTATACAAACCCTCAAGGGTGCTATCGATGGCAAAGTTTTCTCTCAGCACAGCTTCAGTGAACATGATGCCTCTGATAGAAACATCGGTACGCAGCAGAACATGTTAACTGCTCGTGCGAAACTACTTCTCGCAAAGTGGCTGGATAATGCAGGCCAAACCAATGCTTCAGCGTTGAGGGAACAGTATCGAGCAATTCCCCAGATTTTTAGCCAGTGGGAAAAGGGTCATTACTATGTTGGCCGACACTACAAAAAGGTTTTGGAGTCCGAAAGGGCTTTGAAGCCGGATGACCAGAGTGACGAATACCTCACAGGAGAGGTTTCAAAGCTTGTGATTGAGAACTACCTGAGATCTCTCAATTACGGAACCAAATACTTATATCAAACTCTACCTCGAATTCTAACTCTGTGGCTGGAGCTTGGCGCTCAGTTCGACAAAGCACCTGAAGGGAAAGTGTCTCTTTCCCAAGAGCTTCTCCATCGCCGAAAGAGCCAACTCGAAGCCCTGCATAGTATTTTACGCAAGCATCTCGACCGCCTCCCCGCATATGTATTCTATACAACACTACCTCAACTCGTTGCAAGGATTGCCCATCCTAACCCGAATGTTTTCAGGGTGCTACAAGCGATCATCTTGAAAGTCGTTGAAGCGTATCCTAGGCAGGCGTTGTGGAGCCTATTTGCAATCATGACTACTAAACAGGCTTCCTCGGAGCGCAAGGCGCGAGGTCAACAGATTCTACTTCATGTCAAAGACCGTAATGTCAAGGTTGAGAACGGCACTTACAGTCTCCCTTCACTACTACGTAAAGGAGAGAGATTAGCAGAGCAACTCCTCCTGGCTTGCAATAATGGCGATTTTCAGAGTAATCGAACCACAATGGCGAGCATCACGCGAGATTTGCGCTTTAATCATAAATGCACACCTTGTCCTTTGGTTGTCCCTATTGAAGCATGCCTTACCGCAACACTTCCCACGCTGACCGATGGTTTAAAGCGGCATAAGGCCTTTTCGGGAGATGTGATCACCATTTCCTCATTTCTTGATGAGGTTTTAGTCCTCGGTTCCCTTGCGAAACCTCGGAAGCTTACAGCTCGCGGTTCGAATGGCGTCAATTATGGACTCTTGATCAAACCCAAGGACGATCTTCGAACCGACCAGCGACTCATGGAGTTCAATGGTATGATTAACCGATCGCTGAAACGGGATGCAGAGTCAAGCAGACGGCAACTATATATCAGAACATATGCAGTCACACCACTCAACGAGGAGTGTGGCATTATTGAATGGGTCGACGGTCTCAAAACATTGCGTGATATACTCTTAAACATCTACCGTTCACGTGGAATTGTTCCTAATTACCACAGCCTGCAGCAAATGATGGCAAATGCCGCTACGGGGAATAAGAATCTCAAAATATTCACAGACGAGGTATTGGGCCTATTCCCATCAGTACTACCCAACTGGTTCATATCGCAATTCCCCAACCCGTCTGCTTGGTTTACAGCCAGACTCAGATATACTCGGTCGTGTGCTGTCATGTCGATGGTGGGGACAATCTTGGGGCTTGGTGACCGTCATGGCGAGAACGTACTTCTTGAAGAAAGAAATGGTGGTATTTTTCACGTCGACTTTAACTGCTTGTTCGACAAAGGCCTTACCTTCACGCAACCCGAGCGAGTTCCGTTCCGACTGACACACAATATGGTGGCTGCAATGGGCGTATATGGATACGAAGGGCCTTTTAGAAAGTGCTCGGAGCTAACGTTGAGCATCCTTCGGCAGCAAGAGGAAACGCTCATGACGATCTTAGAAGCGTTTATCTATGATCCCACTCTAGACCTTCAGAGAGACAAACGTAAGAAGCATGAGGTGGTTAGGCTTAACCCTCAGAGCGTGGTGCAGAGCATCAAGAGGAAAGTCCAGGGCTTACTTCCCGACGAGAGCATTCCTCTTAGTGTGGAGGGGCAGGTCGATGAGCTTATCAAGCAAGCTGTTGACCCAAAGAACCTATCGGCTATGTATATCGGCTGGTGTCCTTTTCTCTAACAGCAGGTTAGGTGTTAGACGTACGTGTTCGGGGCTTAGGAAGATTCTGTGGCCGAGGGTTCGGTCTTTGCATGGCGTAGCTACGGTAGGAGGGACCAGAAAATGTGAAATATGATAGCTCTATTCGGACGTGTTTCTTAAGGTTTGGGCTGGCAAGTTGTCATAAGTTAAAAAAAAAACCACCTCCTTTAAAGTTTGAGAATCTAATAGAGGCTCTATTCAATCTAAGCTCATAAGATTATTTCGAAATTGGCGATCTTACGCAGCACCATCAGTTGATATGCGGAGCCGTTGGACTACTACGGTAGTTATAGCAGCTGTGGCGAATTTACAGTGTGTCCCAGGCGCCCTATGCACACCTGGACAGGCATCCCTTGGCTACCTTCTTCCACCATCCTACATTTTCTTTCCTGTAAAAAAAAATAGACACTGATGCCGTCAACAAACATCACGTCATCATTTTTCGAGCCCAAAGGCAAAGGGAAGTGAAAAAGAACGTGACGTTCGGTTAGGTTATATGTTGGCCGTTAATTTGATACCCACGTATTTTTACCCAAATGAGGACCTATATACAGCACCGAGAGAGGTCTTATCGGCCGCCGGCAGGCACCTGTGTACCGCACTTTATAGGTACATATAGGTAGATTAGGTATAGGTTGTTGTTTATCCACCAGAAAAAACGCGTCTCGTCCATCCAAGTATCGAGGTATCTTTACCTCCTTGCCTGTCCAACACCACCGCTTATCTACCTACCTTAGGTAGGTATGTAGGTATGTAGGATAGGTACCGTCTAGGTAGGTAGGTAGACTGACACCTCCTAGACTGTCTTCTCAGGCAACACGCCCCGGCATTTCTTTCTTTGGCTCCTCCCAAAACGCCAGGCCAACAAAGTCATTTTGCCTCTTGTTGCGACCTGCTCATTTATTAAACGCTGGACTGATCCTGTTTTCTCGCACATCAACCGACTTGTTCTTGTCTTCCCCAACCAACCTTAGTCACTCAGTTGTTGTTAGCACCCTCCCTAATCTTCTTTGTCACGTTTCACACCGAAGTCTGATCTCCGCCGACCACTCCATCGTCGATCGCAACGCGACTCCATCATCACCCCATCCACATCTGACATATTTTACCTGCTTTACATCTCACATCTCACATATCGTACCTCGCAGCTCTGCTGTCTGGACTTGGGACAAGATGTCTTACCGTATCGGTGTGTTTGCTTTTTATTTGTCTAACATCAGCATTGTTTCGTTGACTCTCATGTCGCGTCCGAGCCCTTCCATCTTATAGCCCTTCTTCCGTCTCTTCGAGCTCACTTCGGCAATCTGCGCCGTCATGTAACATTTTCGGGCAGATTCAGCATTTACTTGAGCATCTGATACGCTCACTCATAGACTCGGATCACTAACGCTCTTTATAGAGGTCTCTCCCAACAACCGCGCCGGGTGCCAGGATAAGGTATGCAAAGACGCCAAGACCAAAATCACCAAGGGCGAGCTGCGCTTCGGTGTCTGGTTTGTTATGCCTGGCACAGAGCACGGATCTTGGAAATGGCGTCATTGGTATGGTCTACTGGTCTACTGGTCTACTCGATGGTAGCATCTTGGTTTTGCGTTCTCTTTATTGACTCTTGTCTTGCAGGGGCTGCGTCTCCGGCAAGACTATTTTGAATCTCCAGGAGTCCATCAAAAAGGATGATGGTTACGACTGGGATTTGTTGGACGGTTATGACGAAATCCCGTATGAACAACTCATTCTCATGCCATGGCCATCTCACGCCTTACTGATTGTATAACAGCAACCCCGATATCCAAGACAAAATCCAGCGCGTTGTGCGCCAGGGTCATATTGATGCTGAGGATTTCAATGGCGTGAGTCTCACTCTAAATTTGTTTTTCTTACTGCATATCCTGGAGCGCTATGCGAATATACGGGATCTACTGTTTCAATGCCCATCTTTATGGCCATCATGTGCGTGCTCAATCTTTCATCCTATGGCTGCCTAACCATGATATTAGGATCCCGAGTTCAACCAACCTGGCCAAACGGCAATTCGAGGACGTGCTAAGAAGGCCAAAGCCGATCCGGACGAGGTAAGGTTGTCCATGTCTATTCTACTTTACACTTCACTTACTTGCTGAGTTAGGCCGATGAAGATGCCACGGCTCCAAAGAAGGCTGCTCCGAAGAAGGCTGCCGGTGCCAAGCGTGGCCGCAAAAAGGCCGAGGACGAAGGAGAAGAAGACGAGGAGGAGCCCGAGCCGGTAAAGAAAAAGGCCAGAGCTGGCCGTAAAGCCAAGAAAGTTGAGGAAGATGAGGAGGAAGAAGTCCAACCAGTAAAGAAGGCTCGAGCTGGCCGTAAGGCTAAGAAGGATGATGAGGGCGAGCGGGAGAAGAATGAGGTGGCAAAGCCCGTTAAGAAGACAAAAGCCGTTCGCAAAACTACCAAACAGCTTGACGAGGATGATGATGAGGAAGTTGAGCAACCCGAGGAACCAGCCCCTGCTAAGAAAAGCAGAGGTAAAAAGGCGGCCAAGAAGGAGCCATCTCCTCCCCCTGAAGACGAGGAGGAGCAAGATGATGACGAACCGATCACCAAGACGGCAGTAAAGGGCAAAGCTAGTCGCAAGTCGAAGGCTGCTACCGCTACTACTACCCCGAAAGGTGGCAAACGTCGCAGCTCCAAAGCGTAAGTCTAATGTCGACTTGCGTTTGTCCTATTTCTAACCTTCTAAACAGTAAAGCCGATGATAGCGAGTAATTGCGACGATCACTCCTTGTACCTAATACTTTAGCCTCATTGCCTTGTTTTCTTTCCGGATTTCCCTGTCATGTTCGGATGCCCGGACGCTTCATCTTGTCTCTCCGTGGAAGAGAATGGGATCTGTCTTGCTAATAATGATGAAAATTGTGTGTTCTGCGAGTGAAGGGATTCGACACCGAGCAAGACGGCAGGTGATAGTTTCGAGATATCTATGTGTACACTAATGATTGACTACGAATGTCGTGCTGTTAGATATGGTCTCTGAAATCATATTAATGACCTCACAGCAACGAGCATTTCATCTGCTAGATCAATTTCACGTTAATTATATCACAACTTGACTTGTTTTATTTTATACCTGATAGGATGCATACATAAATAGAACTGCTATGCCTACTGTAAGGAGCCAGCAAGTCAGCAGCTGGTGTTGACCGATAACAACTGGTAGCGATAAGGGATAGTGAGCATCCCCACTGTCAGAACGCCAAGCAAAGTACAAAGCTGCTGCTATCGAAAAACGTCACTGATTACTTGCTTAGCTAGCTTCATGTATCTACATCTCAACTGTTGCGCTGCTTGCCTGATGCCACGGCCAATGTTCGGGCGTTTTGTTCAGCTCTCTTCTCTTCAACCACCACTATAGTAATATTTGCGCCCTTGCACATGACTCCGTCTTAACAAGATGTACTTATCCTTCCAGGCGCTCTCGCTGTCTGTTCTCCTCGCCCTGCCCGCCAGCGTTCGCGCCGTCTTCCAGGACGAGGTTGGCCATATCGACTACCACCACGAGCTCCTCGGCGTCCCCCAGCGCGAAACCACCTTCTTCCACCGACCTCGAACAGAAGAGAAGGCCAGCCTTCTATACACCCTTAGCGACCTGGGCGTGCTTGGTGCCGTCAATCCCAGTAATGGCGCCCTCGTATGGCGACAGTTGCTCGCTGGCAACGTCACCGACGGCGGGGGGTTTCTGCGCGCCGCCGAGGACCAGACATGGTTAGTCGGCGCATACGGTAGTTCTGTGAGTTCGTGGGACGCTCTGACTGGCCGCAATGTCTGGTCCCTGGACTTCAATGGTGCGGTTAAAGATGTTGAGGTCATGGAGATAACCGAACGAGGGGGGAAGGATGTATTAGCTCTCCACCAAGAGCTTGGTGCAACGGTCACGAGAAGAATACGCGGGACGGAGGGCCACGTCGTCTGGGAACATAGAGAGGTGAATAAGGACGTCCCTTTACAAGTGAGCACCAGCTTGGACAAGGTCTTCGTCGTGACTCTACATGGATCGCTCCTCTCGTACAGTTTGAAAGTCGTCGTGCTGGACACCGTGACTGGTAAGAAGTTAGATGAGATCCCACTCGGCACTAAGAATGAGGTTCAAAAGCCCGAAGACGTCATGTTTGTGGGCGCTAATTCGGCTGCCCCTATTGTCGCGTGGACAGACAACGCGATGACTCATCTTAAGGTCAATGTCCTCGGTCTCAAGAGCAAGCAGGAATTCGCCCTTCCTACGGACACGGTAGACGTGGAGATCCATGCCCCACATACTATTCAATCATCACCTCATTTCTTAGTACATAGTCGAACACAGTCTGGCAACAAAGGCGACGTTTTCCACGTTGATTTGAAGAGCAGCGCCATCACGAAGGCATACGAACTTCCATTACTTCAGGGTGGAAGTGCCTTCTCAACAAGCTCATCCGGCGCCAACGTATACTTCACCAGAGTGACGGATGATGAGGTTACTGTAACCTCGTCTGCTTCCCATGGCCTTCTCGCTCGCTGGCCACTGAAATTGGGGGCCGAAAAGCCTCACGCTCTATATGGGGTCTCCGAAGTCATCAAGAAATCCGGGGACAGCTACGCTGTGAGGGCCGTCATCGTGACAGATTCTGATGATTGGACACAGATTGTCAATGGCGAACTTGGCTGGACACGCCTCGAGGGGTTGAGTGGTGCTGTGGCTGCTACCTGGGCCGAGATTCCTGAGTCGGAGGATTTGGCCAGGACGCTCGAGGCCGAGGCTCACAGCAACCCATGGTCGGCGTACGTACATCGTGTGAACCGACATATCAATGATCTCCAATATCTACCCACCTACCTACAATCTATCCCCAAACGTCTTCTCAGCAGTGTGCTCGGCTCCGAGAGCACAGAGTCTACGGATAAACTCGAGAGGGATAGCTTTGGATTCAACAAACTTGTCGTCTTAGCAACTAAGCGTGGAAAGCTATACGGTCTCAATGTTGGTAATCATGGAAAAATTGTGTGGTCGAAAAATGCCAATGAGACACCATCCGGGAGGCATTGGGATGTAAAGGCCATCCATGCCGATAATGTCAAGGGCTTCGTCACCGTTCGTGGCTCTGAGGGCGAGTTTATTATTGTAAAATCAGATACGGGCAAAACCGTTGAAGCTATGCCATCCAGTCTATTCCCACCGGTCGACGCTGCTATCATCGTAGATAGTGATGCTGGTCCCTGGCTTCTACCTATCGAACGTAACGGGAAACTTAGCGACGTTCAAATCGCTTGGGCTCCCAAACAGACTATAGTCACTCGCATGAGCGAGAACGAAATTCAGGGATTTGATTATATGGCGAAAGATCAGCTAGCCTCTGCGGTCCCAGTCTGGAGCTTCTCCCCTTCTGCTGGACAACACATTGTTGACATCGCGACTCGCCCACAGCATGACCCCATCGCCTCTATTGGCCGGGTCCTCGGTGACAGGACAGTCAAATACAAGTACTTAAATCCCAACACAGTAGTGGTTGCTGCTGTCGACAACAAGACCTCCGTATTATCTACCTATCTTTTGGATACCGTGTCTGGACAAGTTCTAGCTTCCTCGTCCTATGAGGGTGTTGATCCCGCCAAGGACATCGCATGCACCCTCTCCGAGAATTGGTTCCTGTGTACTTACTACGGCCAATACCAACTACGTGACTCCCAAGAACAGAACCTCAAGGGCTATCAGGTCGTCATCTCCGACCTTTACGAATCCGAACTCGCCAACGACCGCGGTCCCCTAGGTGACGTGGCCAACTTCTCCTCTCTCCACCCGGTTGATATACCCACAGGTCCAGCCCTCCCCTCAGTCGTCTCGAAGACCTTCATCCTATCGGGCCCCATCACCTCCCTAGCAGTCACACAGACGCGGCAGGGCATCGCCATCAGACAGCTGCTGGCGTACCTGCCGGAATCGCACTCCATCATCGCCATCCCGCGCATGCTCCTCGAGCCCCGCCGCCCCGTGGGCCGCGACCCGACGCCGGCCGAGCTCGAGGAGGGCCTCGCGCGCTACGTCCCCGCCATCGAGCTCGACCCCCGCATGACCGTCTCCCACGCGCGCGACGTCCTCGGCGTCCGCCGCATCATCACGGCCCCCGCCATCCTCGAGAGCACGTGCCTCGTCTTCGCGTACGGCGTCGACGTCTTCGGCTCCAGGGTCGCACCCTCCCAGGCCTTCGACATCCTCGGCAAGGGGTTCAATAAGGTCACGCTTTTGGCTACGGTTGCAGCGCTATTTTTGGGTGTGCTTGGGTTGGGTCCTATGGTAAGTTTTTTTTTTTTTGGGATATCCTAAACCCACATCCATTTACATCCATTTGCATCCATTTACGTTCGTTTACTAACAATCTATCGTAGGTTCGGAAAAAGCAGATTAATATGCGATGGCAGGCTCCCATGTAATGAAGGAATGGAGTGGCCTTTATGGAACCAGGTATGAAAATGATTCACGGTGTAATATAAGAGATAAACATATACGATGCTGATTAAACTCCAATCATACCCAACCTCGACTGAACTTATGTGTACTTAGGTAATGCAGGACTCTACTGAGTCATCTACATACATAGTGAGCTGGGTTCAATGGATTCCTAACAGCGTTACTGGTATTCGCTACTAGGGTAAGTACCTACTTAGGAACTTAGATGGCTCATTTGGTGCGCACACCTCACTCCAACTCCATGCTGCATGTGTGAATGCCTTGTAGGTAGCCTAGGTACCTGGTATGTATACAGGCAAGTGCCCTCAGGTTCTGGTTGCCTCCCGTTTCGACTACCTACCTTCATTCGGAAGCTACAGGCCCGGTCATGTCCGTAAGTTTCCTCGCATGACCTGCCTTTTTTATGCTCGCAATCGCCGCTTACCTTCAGGGATGCTACCCTCCTGAGTCCATTACTGCGGGCTACCTATGCAGAAGTACATTTGGATACGATGTTTTACGACGTCTGGGTATTTCTGCCTCTCCAACCAGTCATGCAAACAGTGGCCAAGTAAATTTTAGTGGCTGGGACTTGCTTTCTGTCCAAGCCCATGGTCGATGTCAGACATGTATTTCCCAATGTCTTCAATCTCGACTGGAGGCTAGAGACTATAGAGCCTTTTGCGTTTTCATTTCATCTTTATTTTTTTTCCTGAAAAATAGTCTCCTATTTTCTTCAATTAACAACAGACACAATGAACTCAGCGTCTAGCTATAAGAGATGCGTAGATCAGCATGATGTCGCCGGACACCAATCGAAGCGAATGAGAAAAAACCGGGAGCGGAAAAGGCTCGCGCACGATGACTACGCTTTTGGCTGGATCGCAGCGCTCCCCAAAGAGCAGGCTGCTGCCAGGGCCATGCTGGATGAAATGCACCAAGACCTACCCCAGAAGGAGGGCGACCCCAACATCTATACCCTTGGTAGTATTGGAAACCACAACATCGTTATTGCAGGTCTACCAATTGACGGATATGGCACCGTCAATGCTGCTACTGTGGCAAAAGACATGCACAGGACTTTCCCCTCTTTGCGGGATTATCTGGTGGTTGGAGCTGCTGGCGGTGCTGGCATTGCTGGGAAGGTTGATGTGCGCCTAGGTGATATCGTAGTCAGCGAAAGACTAATCCAATACGATTTGAAGAAAGACCTTCTCTATGACGACTTCGAAACAACGGCAATTCCACTCCGACCGTCTCAGAAACTTCGAATGGCCGTTGGCAAATTAAAGGCAGGGCATATGGAGGAAGAATCTGAAATACCGGAATTTATTCGTCAAATAGCCGACAAGAGTCCCAGAATGAAAGCCTTCGCAAGTAGAGAATCGCTCCAGGACCTGCTGTTTGAAAATACATATGAGCACTCTGGGCCAAATGACTACTGTCACGGGTGCAGTCCATCAAAGCTGGTCAAAAGAGCACCTCGAGAACATAACGATCCTGAAATCCATTATGGTGTCATAGCATCTGGCAACTCGCTCATCAAATCCCCAAAGAGAAGAAACGAATTAGTGAGACGATTCAATGCCCTGTGTTTTGAGATGGAGGCGGCCGGGATGATAGAAAGCCACCAATGCTTAGTTATACGCTCTATCTGTGACTACGCGGATAGCCACAAGAATAAGCAATGGCAACCATATGCGGCCGCTGCTGCCGCTGCATATGCCAAGAAGCTCATTCTCGCGATACCTGTCTCAGAGAGCCAAGTGTCTGAAGTAGGTGGGTCTATCGCTTCACAACTAGACCGTCTTTAGCTTTTAATTATGTCTTAGTTGGAAAGAAACTATCTCCAGATCAAAGAACAGCCCTAATGAATTCACTAAGCTTTGGCAGCATTGTCTCTCGGGAATTGAATATAAAGCCACCACACGACAAGACCTGCGAGTGGATTGTATATCACTCCGTCTATTTAGCATGGCTAGAACCGGACAACTATCATCAGCACCATGGCTTTTTATGGTAGGTATTGAAGCCCCACCTGCCTGATTCCTTTATCTTCTTTTCCTGTATGGACCAGCACGCTTTAGAAGATTGAACTTACAGGTCTCGACTAACACGTTCTATGCACACAGGATACGGGGAAAGCCGGGTGCTGGCAAATCAACACTAATGAAATACATCTACACAAATTTGAAAAACAATCATAACGCTATCTCATTTTTCTTCAACGCAAGAGGAGATGATTTGGAGAAGTCAACTGAGGGGATGTACCGTTCCCTATTGCTCCAGCTACTTCAACAGTTACCAGATCTCCATCTAGTGCTTGAGGATCGCCTGCTTCGTGAAGTTTCAAAGGGCAATATGAAGTGGGATAACGGGACTCTTCAGGACATTTTCCTCAATGCAATAATGCAGCTTGGCCAACAGAAGCTGATGTGCTTCGTTGATGCTCTTGACGAGTGCAATGAATTCGAAGTATATGACATGCTTGAGTACTTCGAGCGACTTGGGAAGTCTGCTTCGGAAAAGAACGTGAAACTTCTCATCTGCTTCTCAAGCCGCCATTATCCATCCATATTTATCGAGTCTGGTCTAACGTTGACGCTGGAAGCCCAAGACGGCCACAGCCGAGATCTCGAAGAGTATGTGGTTCATACGCTTAATGTTGGTGAGGGGAAGATTGTGCCGGAAATCAGAGCCACGCTTCTCCGGAAAGCAGCTGGTGTTTTCATGTGGGTTGTCCTAGTCGTTGCCATTTTAAACAAGGAGCACCGACGCGGCCGGATCTTTGCAGTGAATAAGAGACTCAATGAGATCCCTACGAAATTGAGCGAACTGTTCAAGGAGATATTAAAGAGGGACAACGAGAACGTAGATGAGCTTTTGCTGTCTATACAATGGATACTTTACGCCAGAGAGCCCTTAAAGCCCCAGGAATATTATTACGCACTATTAGCCGAACTTGATCCAGAAGAGAATGACCTGGCCGAATGGGATCCCAAGGAGCTCACAATGGATCATATGAAACAGTTTGTCTTGACCTCCTCGAAAGGACTTGCCGAGGTCACCAATTCATATCGCCCTACAGTTCAGTTTATTCACGAATCTGTCCCAGACTTCCTTATTAAGGATGGCGGTATTTCTGAACTCTGGCCTGATCTTGAAGACAAATTCGAAAGTCGCAGTCACGATCGATTAAAAAATTGTTGCTATGCTTATATCAAAGCACGGTCGGCCGATGTCGAGGGATTGCGGAACTACCCGAGTATCGCGGTGACACATGATTTCATAGCAAGGTTCCCCTTCGCTGAATTCGCCACACGTGACGTTTTATTTCATTCTAGAATTGCCGCGACTAGTTTCTCGCAGCACTATTTTCTAAAATCATTTGATTTTAGAACCTGGACCAGATTATACCGCGTATGTGGAAAGGGGGGAACTTCTACACAAGCGCTGTGTGAAGACCTATACTCCATGATAGCTAGTCAAAGTCCTGCTGCGTGTCGTGGAACTGAGGCTTATTATGACTACGCCCTATACGATCACGGTAGAGAGAATATATATTCTTTTTCCGCCGCCTCGAATAGCGACGAAAAAGAGACTGCAACCCATCCGTACTCAAAAAACCATAGTTCAGATGCTGTTTCAGGGCTACCTTCCGAGATAGAACACCCCTTTCTTTTCGGATCGACGCCGTTAGAGACGGCTGTAAGAGTCGGCCACTTAAAGCTAGCGCTGCTGTTGCTTAATAGAGGGGTCAATATCGATACTAAAGATGAATGTGGTCAAACGTCCCTATTCCTAGCAACGAAATATAAGAATAGCGAGGTAATACGATTGCTGCTAGATAGAGGCGCTAATATCAACGCAAAAGATAACTTTGGGCGAACATCTTTGTTTCACGCTGTAATATTTGAGAGGACCGAGATAGTACAACTACTACTCGATAGAGACGCCGAACTCAACATCTCTGACAGTAGTGGCACAACACCATTACACAAAGCTGTTGAGTTAAAAGGTGAAAAGATAACTGAGCTGCTTCTTGCTCGGGGCGCCAGGGTCGACATATTTGATAATTCCGGTATGACACCATTACATATAGCCACTAATGGGTACCATACAAGATCAGTTCAACTGCTTCTTACAGGAGGCGCAAAGATCAACATACGCGACAATGACGGTATGACGCCGTTACATCTAGCTTCGGGATTACTGATTGAAACATTAGTTGAGCTGCTTCTTGCTTGGGGCGCCAAGGTCGGTGTACTTGATAATTCTGGTATGACACCATTACACATCGCTGCTAATGGGCACCATACAAGATCAGCTCAGCTGCTTCTCGAGGGAGGCGCAAAGGTTAACATACGCGACAATGACGGCATGATGCCGCTACATATAGCTACGAAACAAGGACATACGACAATAATCGAGCTACTTTTAGCTCACGGTGCGAAAATCGGCATATCTGACAACGACGGTATGGCACCGTTACAATTAGCGGATAAGGAAGGCTTCAAAGAGATCGTGGCGCTTTTACAATCTTACACTTGTTAGATTTCTGATGTTGTCAGTAACGCGGGGGCGTTGGACACACCGTTGCTAACGCAGCGGGTTGATGGTCGGGGAACGAGACGCTTTGGATCAGCCCTCCCATCTCCGTTGTTGCGTACTTGAGGACCTTGACATTCAATGATATACTGTTTGAAATGTTGACGTATAGGTCACCAGAAGCAGCGCTAACACTTGTTAATCAATAAGCACTTCATGAGACTATCTCGTATCCCTGGCTACAGGCGCTCCATTTGAGTGCCTGATCTCAAGAGTGCTTAGAGTAGTTCGGCTAGCCTACAAATATGGACTATGTGTGTTGAGTCACATTCAGCCGGTATGTTACCTAACCCGCTACATTCTTACAGAACTACGCTAAACTAACTATATTGAGAAGTCTCGACAATACTGTTTCTCATTCTTAGGCTGTGTCGGATTGCTGTACTTTTTTTGCAGGAAATACCAGGCAACGGCCGTCAAAAGCGTCGTTGGAACGGCGAACACCCAGTACACCCAGAACTTATCGGAAAGGACCCATCCTGAGTCGGTGCTATAATTAAAGAACGACATACTGAAGATGGCGCACACGAAGGTTGGCGGTAGAAATGTAAGTGTGACAAGGGCAATCGACTTCATAGTGAGGCTGTCCGACTGCGTAGCAAGGCCAATCTTGACGGACGTGCTCGCATCATGCTGTGCAACAGTGTTGAAAGCAAGCTGGATCTCGTTGAGCATTCGTTTCTCGTTGGAGGTTGACCGGGAGCTCAAGCTGCTGATATGACTCTCAAGGAACTGGAGCTGGGAATGGACTCCTTGTTCCCCATCCTGATTAGAGAGCGATGACCACAAATCTTTATGACGCTCTATCATGCGCTTTATGGTCTTGGTGGCCACCTCAAGTGTTTCGGAGACGTGGATGGCATGTCGGGCGATGTCGTGCAGATGTCTATAGTCGGGCTCCGGCCTCCCCTTAGATGGAATCTGTCTTTCAACTTCTCTCACTTGGTTGCGAATAGCCCAAACTGCGGCTTCTTGATGTCGCGCTACCTCCCCTAATAGATGAGGGTAGAACCAAAAGGGAGATTCGAGACTACTAGGATCAGGACTTGCGAGCAGTGTTAGGAAACTCCGTGCAATGTCTGGGTGCATATCGAATGCGAGTATCACAGTCTGATGAGGTACACTGTCCCATCGTATGAATATGTTGAACTTATACCAGCGGTACTGTGCCGCTTTCTCTAGCTTCTTAATCTCGAAATATGCCCATGTTTCTAAGTTCTCATTTAGTCCGATACAGGGACCAACTCAATTTAGAGGTGTAAGCGTACCGAGCGAGTCGTGGCCGAGCGAGTCGTGACCGGTAGGGCTACGGCTGCGCTGACAACCGAAATACCCGTTCGATTTCCGGCTATAATCTGACCACCATACCTTCGGCATGTGAAACTCATCGATTAAATAGCTCCGACAAAGATCGCAGTTACGAATCGCGCTAGCACTCGCGAAGCTGTAAGACAGTTGGTGAGCTACTACTCTCGGCTAGGAACACGACATGGCTGACATGATGCAGATAGCTGACCGGGCAGATACAAGTCCTTCATTTCCACCTGAGTTATGTGAGAGCATCTGATGTAAGTCGGCTGCTCTACTATTCCAGCCTCGATCTATCTACTTCGTTAACGACGGGTCACACAGCCTTGGACAGAACTCGGTACTTGCCTGTGTCCCACTCAGATATATCGAGAGCTGGACAGCATTGCAGATTTACTTTGGACATGCTAGCACTGAATGACCGGCTTGCCACGACTGTCATTGTAATTCCAGGATTTGGATGGTATAGAAGATGTATTGAAGGCCTAAGACTGTGTTGATCGTCGGTTCAGTCAAGCGACACCGGGGGTCATTACATAGCCACCGAATGCTGCCTTACTGCTCAAGCAAGCCCCAACGGGGTGCATAATGAGGCTGACTTGGGTGTATTGGCGGGCGGTCGGCGGTCAGCACTTTTCTGCAAAACACGAGGAGTTGTTCTTATCAAGAGTACATGGTATATATCAACACCATATGCAAGATGACAGCATATGGTGGTATTATGGACACAGTAATTTTACATATTGGCCGGTTACAACATGGTCAGTTGTTCAATCAGATTCGCTGAAATGAATAACCGTCGGCGCATGGCTGCTGTTGCCGTACACATCCCCTCCATACGTTAGATACCCCTGGACTTCCGGGATCCCGACGGTGACGATATCCTTCGTATCGCCGAAGACAAATGGTATCTGCATACCTTGCACCATATGCTGCAAGATGTGGCAATGCGCCATCCACACGCCTGCATCCTCGACCCTCAATCGCCAGGCTCGCCACGAGCGGACCTCGTCAACCCCCGTCGTCGCGTCGTACCTGAATAGCATGGTGGTGTCTCTCTGGATGGGCGTCGTGCCTTTCAGCTTCTCCTCTGCCACGGCCGGATCATACTTGCCCTCTCCAGACCCGATGTCGTAGTAATGCTTCCCGTGCATATGCCAAGGATGAGTATCCAGACCTCCGCCGGCGGAACCATCGTACGTATGCGCCCCGACGTTCTGTAGCACGATTTCAAGGACCTCGCCCAGCTTCGCAGGGTAGGATTTGGTCTTGGGATCGAGTCCTCCGTTGGCAACGGCGGCTTGGTAGTTCGGGATATAGCCCGTCTCGTTCAGGTAGAGAGCCACGAGATACGGTACCGAGGGCGTCGCGTGCTGCAGCGGGTCGGTCGCGTCCTCGGTCCAGCTGACATTGTTGTCCCGCCATTCATCCCACACGTCCACTATCTGTTGAACATTGATGACGATCCGACGCGTGACCTCGGCCGCTGTGGGGAAGTCGTTCGGCTCAAGGGGTTGCAGCACGTAATCCAAATAGCCGTTGACGGTGGGCGGGAGAGCAATGGGCGGCGTGGGCGGGTTGGAGTTCGTGGGTACGTGGACGCCGTCGCCGCTCAGGCTGGAATTGCACTTGCTCCCGTCGTATCGGAGGATCGCGTAGTTCGTCACCACGGCCGCACGGTCTCGGCTTTCGATCTGCAGGTAGAAGTCCAGTTTCCCGAAGGACTCTAGCTCGGCACAGGTTTTCGTCTCCAACAGCGTGCTGAACCGCTGACCGGTGCCCATCTGTAGGAACTCCACGGAATAAGGTTTTGTGTAGTGGCCGTCTGCCTCGATGATCTGGAGATTCGTATGGTTCTCGAACCCGAATGATGCGTACGACAGAGACCCTGCAGCGACAAAGCGGAAACGGTAGGTTGTGCTCGGCTCGACATTGATGACGTCCAATAACACCGTCGACGGATCGACGATGCCGTAGCTGGAGATCCCCTTGCCGTTGATTAGCCAGCTTTTTGGCTCTCCGGGCCATCTTATAGGAGTGGACACCAGACCCTCTTCGACCTCTTTATCTGTCTGGTTGAACAGTTCCTGGATAAATACAATACGCTCATCATCGTATGCATAAGGAGGCTCTTCCGCACTTTCCACGATCAAGGGACCGGTCGCCGAGATGGCTTGAAACCCTACATGGGCATGGTAGAAATACGTGCCGGCTGTACCGTTGGCTGTCTTGAGCTCATAATCAAAGAAGTGATGCGGTGGAATGGGCCATTGACTAGCGAGGGGTGTACCATCTGAGAACGGATACGCAGCCTGGGTCAAACCGTGCCAGTGCTGTAAATCACCTAGTCAATCTTCGAATCTTGTGCTCGCTCTATGACAAGGGGCTAGCTTACCATCGTGACATTGGCATCGTCCACGTTATTTTGTACTCTAATCCACACGACCTTGTTTTCTGGGATTCTCAGTTCAGGTGCTGGCGATGTGTTGTTGACTAGAGTGCTGTATCGTTCAATGCCACCAACACTGATGGTCTGTCTGGTCACGCTGAGCACGACGTCCGGTATGAAGGTAGCATTATGGACGTAAGCCTGCAAGGCAGAACTACCAGCCACCAAAGTCGATACGACCGCGGCTAAGGTCGAAAAGGAAGGCATCTTCGTGACTGGTTCTTGTCGAGCTTACAATAAGTCAAGCAACATTTTGAAAACGGTGTCAGTCACTTAAATAACCTATCGTTGATTTCTTAATCCGCATCCAGTTCACACATCCAACCCTTTCTCTTCCACCCCTTGTCGTGTGAGCTTAACACCGACATAGCGGAATACGACTTGGAGGTGATGCTGCGAGACGAGAATCTTCTTCGATTTCTTTGGTCGCATCGGTAATTACCAAGGCAGGATTACGATCAGCGTCAGCGCCGTCAAGCACCGAATAGTGCTTACCTTCGGCTCTTCGCTCCATTGGCCGGTCCGTGTCTACCGTGCAGGCAGGGCTTTTCCTCCCATCATATGACAATGAGAACAGAGAGTGTACCGCAGGTTGTAGCAGTATGTCGTTCTATCTAATCCCTACGCGACAACACTTGCTTACGAGACATGTTATACCCACCTCCTAGTTAGGGTATAGTGAGTCTGACAGTACTCGGATAGGGGTCGTAAAACCGAACATCCTCTATAGCACACTAGAGAGCCCTACCGATCCGGCGTAGTAGCCTCCCTCCTACATCATCATCATATACGGGTTTGGCGCGGATTCGATCCCCCACGAACCCGGGACCGAACAAGATGCGCTAGGAAATTAAAATAGCATGGGTAGCCCTCGGAGCAAAAATATATATACGTATCAGGACTCGTATCTACTCCGACCCCTCGGTTCGGAGCTCGGAAGCTGAAGCGATCGTCTCTCATGGATAGATTAGGTAGTGTAACACTCTCTTCTACTTACCTATCTATCGAACGGATTTTTCATAAGGTTTTCATCGTGTCCTAGGTTTTCATCGACGAAGACCGGATGAGTCGGTCGAATTCGTCCGCGTACCGTATCCCTTCTTCTTCTGCCATGCCTTTCGAACCGCTGAGGCTCAGCGGCTGAGCTGAAGCGGAAACAGAACGGTCACTACATATACTATCTAGTAAGCTAAAAGTTTTGTTAGCGACACTTCAAAGATCTTATCACTACCTTAAATACGCTTTAGCACAAGTAGACGCATGTGCTTGTGAGTGTTCCTAACAGTCAACATAATCACGATGTCGGAGCCGTAGAGAAAATAAAGAGGAAGAGATATAAGCTGTTATACCTACCATGCTCCTAGGTATTGTACCTTGCATATCTATTTATCCTAGCTACCGATCGTTAAAATTATACTACCAATGGCAGCTCCCCATTCACGATATGTTAGCATAAAGTACGCCACCGCCCCTGCGTGGCGCTGGGAACCCCTGTATGAGAGGCAGCTAGCTATCTGACCATATTCACGTGTGCTACATTCAAAGCCGTTCGGTCTGAAATTAAGCTATGTTTTTGACGAAAGTTCGATACTAGTCTGACCCATGATGTTCGCTGTAGCCTCAACCATCCTTGATGTAAATCCTGATATAGGTATGACGAGGTCCAATCTCGCTCAATTTTTCAGGTGCTCAAAGTATATCCCGTCTAGACTAGGTTGGCGTTACTCCTTAGATAAAAGTAAGCATCTCTCTCTAGTGAGCTATGCGACTCGTGATGATAATCAGATCTCCCTATAAACCCCCATCTAAGCCAACGGTATGAAGGTCCTAGTGAATGAAGACCAACAAGGGGCTATGGGAAATGATCTCTCTCGCCCAGATTTTGCCGCAGCCTTATAAACGAGTAGTAAGCGACAGGTACCTGGTATATAACAGGGGCTTGGGCAAGGGCTCGGAGAATTAATGCGAATCACATGTACGATAATATTCTGGGGTGCCAGGTGTCGGTTACCCCCAGGCACAGGGTACGAATTCTGAGTCTATACATTTGCTGCGTACATACACGCACAGCTCTATCGGTCATCGGCAATTATGAAAGGCCGTATGTGTATCTAGACTGAGGGACAGCTGAAGAGCTGAATACCGTAGCGAAGGCCGAGACAATAAATATTAGTGGCTGAAATGCGTACAACCTGAGTTCGGTGTGTTACCTTCGTGTAAGCCTTCCGGGCAGCGTAGACCTTCCGTATAACAGCTGTTTTACTAGTTGGGCACGGAAGCCGGATTCCCGTCATTCTTAGCTAAATTGTAGGCTTCACGTCAATATCCTAGTCTCGCATGATGGTTTAGCAGCGTTTGTCATCAACCTTCCATTCTCGAACGAGGACAGCTTGTCTTTCTCGGTACACTTTCTACATGTAGCTCTATGGGATAGACCCGATTAAACTCTGAATTTTTTTCTCTCCTAGACGTTGTTCGCTCACTTCCATTATCACATTGTGGCCATATTAATAAACCCCGTCCGATGTATCGAGAAAGATATTTCTCGACCGCATATCCCAATAAATCGTTATTGAGTTGAGTAAAGATATTGTTAACAACTTAAAATTGAATCAAAGGATATTCGCAATTCTAGCCAAGGATTAAGTCAACATCCTCCAGGTCATGTGCTTCCCATGCCTCTTTATACACAGCTCCAGAACCTTGCCGGTAAGCGACACCGTCAACCCACTCAATCCAAAGAACACCATAGACTTCGTGCAACTCATCGTTTCCGTGAGTGTACCGGTTTCTCTGTATCTGGGCACAGATAGCAGTGAGCTCAATTGTCAGTAGTCCATCTGTGGTAGCACCTAGTAGTGTATCTATCGATGCGTGCGGCTCGATTGTCCCACAGATATTGAATTTATCACTTGATAATATCATCCGCATCCCCTCCAGGTGTCTCAAACGACTGTCTATACTATCTATTCTTCCTGCTGTGAACCACCCTCTTTTAGTTTTACAGGATATAAATGGGGTCTGAGGTGGACTCGACGGCACTCGATCTTCATATGCCGTGTTTATGGGAAACGGTAGCCACTAATTACAAACTTGTAAGTGATTTTATCCCCTCATCAATGACTGTAAGGCTTGAAGCTTGGGTTTCGCACTAAATTTGGTGTTGTAGAGTACAGAACAAAGAGACTGTAGTAACTCACGTATTCCGATGCAGGGTATCTAGGCAGATAATAAACACATCCTGTATCAACTCCTAATGAGGTTTTTACCTGCGGGGAAAATCGCCTGCAGTAATCGTTCTTGGGTTCCCTCTTTGCCCATCCGGGTGGCAAAGAAGACGACGAGGTCTCCAAACTCTGGCGGAATCTGAACCATGTTGGTAGAATAGCCCTTTTCTTAGCCGAACGTGGGGATTCGTGTGTAAACCACTGGGTAATAGGCGTAGTTTTACACAGCCTATCATATTGAGTTACAAACAGAGTTTCTCCTTCAGCTATCCACAGGGCTGGGGTTTGCCAACCAACCGATGACCATGAAGGTAATGGAGATGGAAGTGCTGAGTAACCCTTCCCTGAATCCACACGTCTTCGGGTTTGAGAAGGGTCTACATCAGTGTGCCACATCAACGCGGCATCGAAACACGCTTCTGGTAGACCGCACAGAAAGCCAGCTTCGAAAGACCTACTAAGAATAGACAGGAGACCCGTAATTCCCGGCAAGGCATCTTCTGCGTAAGAGTGTTCCCTGCTATTATAGTCCATAAGAACACTACTCAACCTGTCAAGAACCGGCACTCCTTTTAACAGGAGTGAAGATTGAAAGCTGGAACGTGCGTAATATTTCTGTCGGGGAGTTTCCATTCTCTCCGGGATCAAATCCTCGTACCAATCTGCGCATGTGCATTGCCAAAAGACCCGCCGTTTGTAGAATATGAGGCGTCTCTTCGACAAGTTGAACTCCTGGTGTGTCCATCCCCGCTGGAAGTATTCAGAGTCTCCTTCCATGTTGAAACAACTATATAGATTGCGAAAATGGGATATATTGCGAAAGCCGCAAGTTAGAGTCCGAATAACTTTAAAATGTTCAAATAGGGGGAGAATAACCTGCTCTAAACCACGCGACGACGATATTCCTTTTAGGCCATTTATTCCGCTAGTTGCGTCTCCATCGGTTGCTACTATTGTTAGTTTCGCAGAAGCGTATATGGCTCCCATCATCTCGATTTGTCGACCAAGGTGTGCCTTATCACTCTGATCGACGCACATCGCATCAACCCAGAGGTAACGTTCACCGATCGACCGAACTAACTGTATTGCGTCCGCGATAGAGGCCGGTAATATGCTAGCAATATGGGCTTCCGCCAGCGCCCTGGGTTGCCGAACTACCTCAATATTGTAGCCTTCTGTGCCCATTCGAAAGCCCTTAGAAGTCCCCCACCTATAACTTAAAGCCACGTATTCCACGATCCCTCGACCAGGAACAATACAGGACTTTGATGTGTCAATGAGCCAATCGGGAGATACTTGAGAGAGTCCAGTCGGATTGGAACAAGAATCTCCATGCAGCGTAGCACAGTTTTCTATCCATTCTTTGATCAAGCCAACGTCGATCCAGTCTGACTCGAGGATTCGCCCATAACAAGACAGCTGACTTTCATCTGGTTCATCTTGAAGTTTTGAAACAGCGAACCAGAGTTTCCGTCTGTACTCGAACACTCCATCATGTACCGGGGACGGATAAAGCGACACAGGATCATTGACCCGTTCCCTCTCAAGAACAAGCGGTCTATCAGCAGATCCCATCAATTCCCTTTTAATATATCGGAAGAGCGAATCGTGACCAACACAATTGTTATCCAGGATTTCGTCTAAACATGGTAGATCTCTTTCAAAGCCGTCCTCTTTGCTGTTGAACGCATCCCAAAGAGCTGCACATATGCCACAGCTATCATACGTTGCAGGTTCCATCTCCGCGAACTACTTTTATACCTTGGGTAGTATTACTCAGTACCAGGGGAACGTTGATGATTTCGGTAATATTAAGCCCTAAGCATGACGGCATAAGGAGTACGTCGTGACGAGATCGGTTAATCCCAGTTCCCATCGCGGTACTGACAGAAGAAAGAAAACTAGGGCCAGAATTGGAAGATTAGGCTTGACATGAACACAGAGCATTTAGCCCATTTATAGATACCAACATGCATATCATCGTGTTAGGCACCTACGACTAATCTAGATTGTTACATTGTGGCAGACTGGAGGGTATTTTATCAGCCTGGGCTGCCAATAGCTCTTTAAATATTGCATTTTACAAATGCACCTCTGATTGAAGTATACCAATACAATATGCACTTCACCATTCACTGCCGCTTCTGTAGACGTCTGCCTTGGTAAGCTGGCTATGAACATCGCCCGCTGCTCATAATGACCTAGTGTGTGATGTATAGGCTCTCGCGGGTAATATTTCTGTTAAACCGAGAAGCGCAATATTAGGGAACGATATTATGACCCCTACGATAGTTTTGATAGCTCTATCGGACTAATTGGTTTGACATTCTTAAGTCCCCTTGACCATAATGCTAGTTAGCTATGCCCCAACCTCGATCAAGCTGTGTTCAGCTTTGGATGCAGGAAGGGGGGAATATATCTACACATTAGGCACTATAAAACCACATATTCTAGCACGACTTGCGAATTTTTAACTTATCAAATTCATGGTGCCTATTATCAGGGTTCAAGTGTGCCCTTTAGTTATACCCTTACACACCTAAACGAGAAAGGTAAATGATACACAGGTTCTCAACCACCGGCGACTACATCGAGCTCAATCCTAGAATTTTGGCTTTCCATTCATCCAAGCTTCAGTTCAAAACACGGCATGATTAATGCCTCCTGTTTCCCAACTTCTCGCATCAGTTACCCCGTGCATCCATCAGCTAAAACGAGCGCAGCCATCCTTCAGAATCCAATTACAGTATCCTCCGATACTCTCTCACCCTCAACATTCCGATTTAGAGACGCTTGCTTCCTTTCCCGATAAATCTTCCCTCCAATCGCATCTCATCAACGATTTTGCGGCGGACACATCGCCCCTCGCCGTCGATCTCCTCCCGACCGGCACCGTAGGGCACCAGCAGGCGTCCCCGCTGAGAGCCGAATTCGCGGATATCGACTCTGTCCGGAAACGGTAGGTCGCCGTAACGCTTCAGCATGCCGCGGAGCAGGTAATACGCGAGGTAGCATTGCAGCTCGGTGTCCTCCCTCCACTGCCCCATAAAGATGTCGATTATCGGGTAGGATATTCCCGGAGTGCAGTCGTGGAGGCCTGCTTCGGCCGTGAACTTGACTCCGTTCGTGTGCGTGGATGCGTCCTGGAGCGCAAATCGTAAGGCTTGCCTGAATGCTTCGAGTTGTCGGTTCTCGGCCACAAGTCTTGCCACAGCGGCGCTCTGGAGAGGTAGGAGAGATTCCTCCTTGCCGGGATTGAGTGATGCAGATTTGGGGCCCGTGATATGCGTGGAAAGTGATTCTGGAACTATGAGGTGTCCTCGGCTATTGATTTGCCAAGCTTGACCTCTCGGTTGTTCTTTTCCCGTGAGACATTCTACCAGTTTGTCTGTTCCTGGTAGGAGGTTGGTAGGGCTAACTTCGGTATGGGTTACCATGACATCACTCTCATTGACTCCGTTTGCGCCATTCGTGTTTCTGCGATTGTTGTGTACAGGCACGAAAGGTCTGTTCACCTGGCTTGTGCAGTGTGGCTGTCGAGGGGTGGCAATGAGCTCTTCAGGCTTCGTGTCCATTAAAGTTGTGAATTCCAAGATCGCATCTTGGTCTTCGATGTCATCGCCATGAATAACTCCATGTTCTATCCCAACATTTGCAGTCTCATCTCCGCTAGGCTGGGCCTTAAGCATCGTGGGTATATTTGGAAGCCTTGGTTGCCATGATTCCTTGAAGGCGACAGCAATCATCTCCGATTGGCGGCCAATCCAGGCCAATCTGTTTGCATCATGATGATTTTTGAAGCAAAAATCATCCACTAGTAATTTAAAGGAGTTATCATTAGGTGGTAGGACGATTTTGTAGCCGCGGCCGAAAGGAGCATTATACAGAGGCGCCATGATAGCAATGTATCGTACAGAGCTCAGTACAGTGTCGCTAGGGCGCCTTAGGATGAACGTCGATGAATGAAAGTTCTGTAGGGATAAGATCGAGTACCAGCTTTTGAAAAGCATAGATGAAAATCGTGGTTCGCAGCTCAGGGCGTTGTCTTTGAGTCAGATGCTACATGGACCTCGACAAGTTAGAAATCAGAGTAGTTAAAGGTGGTTGAAAAGTGCGGACGAGGGCTTAGATTAAATAGTAACATTTCCTTCTGGTTTGAGTTGCCCAGGTGAATAGCACGTTATCAGAATGTGGCTCGTATCAATAACTCTATGTCTATGGCTGCTGTAGCCCATTGTATCATTCCCAATGAACTACTCGTCACCGGTGTTACGCAAGATCTACCGTTGCTATAGCTATAGCCATTTTCAATCCAGACTGGTAGGTGCTATTAATGAGATATCGCGCTTTTAAACACATTAATTGTAGCATCTACATTGCCCGCCACACGATACAATGGAGATGCATTGCGTCAATGAAGCGCCAACTGCGTTCGTGTCCCTTAGAAGTCGTCCCAATTTTCATCTCGAAATTATTATAGATAACACTACTATACTTCTCGATGGATTCTTGATGTGGTCATCACAGGGTAGGTGTTGCTAGTTCACCATGTTAGAGAACATATGTATCAAGACAACCGCATTCTAGTGTGGCAAAATACCTAGTACTGCTTAGAAGCAAGTGGAATACACAATTTAGAATTAAGCTACCGAAGCCTTACTAAGTATGAGGATGAATTGATACAGTAACATCGAACACGTAGAGAGAAGGGCCTCGACTAGATCTGTGCTGATAGGATTCGATAGCTAAGCTTGCATATAGTCATGTAAGAAGAGCGCTTGATGGGTAATATTCCTAGCTGGTCGAGTTATGAGACTGAAGTTAATGATCATCACCTATTTTCAAAATACTACCCTAAGGCGCAGCCAAAAAACCCACTGAAGTTTTAGAAAAGAGTGCCTGTGAATTATACATAATGACAAGAGACTTATATTACAGGAGAGTAATGCTAATGGGCTAGAAAGACATCACCAAGATAGCACTGGCTGAGTTTTAGCAATGCAGTAGAACACCACCATATGTGCCCAAAGTAGAGAGTTATGACATAAACGTGTATTGATCAAGGGGCTGCAGTTCAATGTTTGAGCCAGGATGGAGGAAATATCGGCACTGATATCTGCTCGGTTGAACCCTCCCACAGCCGCGTTGGTGATGATGATGTCTTAGCCGGAGGCAGTTTCCCTTCAAGCCCTTTAATGGTTATCATTGCCGTGGATTTTCTGGATCGCGTAGAAGGGCAGGAGGGAGCGCTTATCGTCTAATGTTGAGGCCCCTTTACGGAGTGGCATCCCACCTCCTTTCCGCACTCCCTCGGGCCATCACTATCAGCTTGAAGTAGACTACAACATCGCCAGTCTTTCGCTAACAACCATTCACTCGTTCCCTATAACCTCCTTCGCTCCCGTTTTTGGATTGTCAAGCATTGACTTCACTCCCCCCTCGGGGTTGATTTCTTGGTGACTATCCTTACCGCGCTGTCTCAGCCGGAATTCATTCGCTTTTTTTTACACCGATTTATTGGATCAGAAGAGGAGGTCGAACACAGTAACCAACTAGGTAACACCAAAAGACGAGAAAAACAATAAGAGCAACAGCAACAACCAAACAATCATCAGACCAGCAACCGGGTTCCAACCACGCCAAGGCCACTTACCAGGCCATTGAAACTCTCCTCGCTCCCAGTTACCCAACCAACCGCTCTACTACTCGCTTTGATCCAGACAAAATGAAATACATCGGCTTCTTTTTTCTCCTTTTACACGCCTCCTTCGCCAAGATGTTGAAGCTGGATGTTGGGACTGACCCTGAATTGCCGAGTAGGCGCACCCCAGTGCAATGTGTAGCTGGTTGTTCATTATTTTGCTGACAGCACGTATTGGTAGGCTGCGGATCACATTGCATGGTTAATAGCATGTTCGTCACGCAATGCCTAGACATGAACTGTCTCTGTCACCAAGAAGAGTATCAAAAGGCAAGCCCCAAAGCCATTTCACAAACCACTGGTCTCAAAATCACGCTAACACGCTCGCATTAAGTCCCTATTCCAGTGTCTGTACTCCCAATGCGATTCGAACGAATACGGTAAGGCACTGAGCCGCACAATCTCAACATGCATGGACGTCGGCGCCGAGATCTACATGGTTGCGCCCGGTTTCATCAACGAGGAGCTCCTCCGTGTGCGAGAGGCCGATTACCTCGCCGGTCACCAGCTCCCCGAGATACCCGGTCTCCAGTTACGCCAAGAGAGCGTGTCCGCGATCACTGTCACTACTACTTTCACGGACCACATCACGATGACCATCACGTTGTCGCCGACGCCTACGCCTTTCTTAACCAGCAGTCCCCAGTCTACAAGTATCAACCGACCGTGGGTCATCACGCAATCCGACTCATCTCGCGTCGAGGCTTCCTTTTCCGGGCTTGTCTTGTGGATCGCCGTGGTCTTGCTGCAGGATTACTGGATCAATGGACACTAGTAGGAGAGAAATGATCAGCATGAACACTTGTTTTTTTGGGCATTTTTTACGCATGCTACCTCGAGAGTACGAAGGAGATACTTGTCTTGTTGGGAGGGTCTTGAACATACATTCGTAATGTTATGGCGTCCACTATTTTCTATATAGTCGTTCTGAATGAACTGTATACCATTTCTAACGCCGACCAAGACCGAAGCACCATTCTGAGTATCATAGAATGTGGGATCGGACACGAATCAAGTGAAACATGCTGACTTGCTCTGAACTCGATTCAGTAGAACAAGAGCTGCAACGGTCGTTCGGGGTCTATGTATCTCTCCTTAAACTCGGGCCTACACAGCCAGCGGGCGAGAGGCATCATAGTCTCCTTCATGTCCATAATACCCCTCTTCTTTTGATCGATATGCGAGGCATCAACGACAAGCCGCTCTAACTTGTCTAGTTTCAGCGTTCCTAACAGCCCTGTTAGCTTCGTTTGGATAATATATGCCATCAAGACTGACCACTATCCACAAGGTCGTTCAGCCTCACTGGCGTTCCCACCGCTACACCTGTTCGGTGACTTTCGAGGAATTTCTTGGTTTCTTCGATCTTTATATGTTTCGCGAACTACCTAGTATTAGCCTGCGATTTTCATACGTCTGGAAGAATGGATTCCGTACTAGCTTTCCTACTGTAACTTCCTTCGACTGGTATTTTCTGACAGCTCTGTAAATTTGTTAAAAAGTGGCCGTAGAAAACAGAGATCGCATACTCGCACCTCACAACCTCTGCTGCTCTTAATCCAGCACCAGTCACGATGAGGGTATGTGGAGAGCCATTCTCCTTTGGAGCACCTCCAAGCGTCTTCGGGTTCTTGGCATGCGCCTCCAGAAACGCAGGCAGGTTCTCCAGAGTCCGGGGCTCTGCAAACGAACTGGAATCCTTGATAGCGTTTGCTGTCTTCATTTAGTCCCCCAACATCACCAGACCGTCGAGGGAAGAAACTCACGTGAGATGTCCAGAGCAGACAGCTCCACTGACTTCAAATCGGTGCCAAATCTCCTCGTTTTCTGAGCTAAATGGTCCGCTAGGAGCATGCTGTCAAGAGAAGCGATCTTCTTGTTCAGGCCAGCCTCTAGATCGAGATCAAGATCTTCTTCGTCAAAGGCTGCTTTCCTCCGTTTTCGTGAGCTGCCATCGTCTTCGCGGGCTCGTTTTTTTGACTTCGCTTTGGAAGCTAGGCTTGCTGATTTGGCGGTGGGTTTGGCCTGAACCATGCTGACAGGAGTTAATAGGATCTCCTTTTATTTTTTATATTTCTCCTTCTCGGGTTAAGGAATGATTAGATGTCGACGATAATCATGTAGCTGAAAAGAAGGCCTGACGAAATTCGAGGTTGGTTAAATGCAAATCCCTAACGAAAGTTTTCTATGCAAGATAAAGCTACAACGATATGCATATATCGAGTTGAGAGTATCGCCCCACCTTGGTACCTAAAATGCCCCGCAATGCTTGCCGATACAACTACAAAGTAAGTACCTCTCTCCCATCTACAGCATACACTAGGGCACACACACTAATTGGTATATTTCGTATATTGGGGAGACGTGAGCCTTTCTGCCTAGCCTTCAGTATTTCTACGTGAGCGAATACGCACCGAATGCTAACCAAAGCAGTAACTTGTAACTAAATAAACACAAAACTCAAAACGCAAGGTAGTAAGTGTGATGTTGAGGGGAGAAGTTGTGCGATGAGTCCCCTAGTCCCAGGAGAACCGACATCTGATTGTAAGGCAATCAGATACATATCCTTCCTTCACCTGGCAAATAGGATGCGGAGGAAAAGATTTGTACATCCTACAGCAAAATTTAGCGCCATTGATTCATACTGCCTGTTAACGAGACCACTCTGAATCTGTTAACTCACGTGCTGGAGTCCGAGATATACTTACAGGTTACCTTGCCCTTTCTGAAGGGCAGTTAGTTTGGTTTTAGGACAATCGAGTCTTTGCTCAAAACCGTTGAACTTGTTGAGACGGTTGAATCTTTGCTCCATACGGTTGAATCTTTGCTCCATGCGGTTCAATCTCTGCTTCATATGGTCGAGTCTTTGTTCCATACGGTTGAATCTTTGCCCCATACGGTTGAATCTTTGCCCCATACGGTTGAATCTTTGCCCCATACGGTTGAATCTCTGCTCCATACGGTCGAGTCTTTGCTTCATACGGTCAAGTCTTTGCTCCAGACCGTTGAATCCTTGCTCAAGACCGTTGAACTTGTTGTCGAGACGGTTAAGCCCTTGCTCCAGACGGTTAAGCCCTTGCTCCAGACGGTTGAATCCGTGCTCCAGACGGTTGAATCCTTGGTACAGACGGTTGAATCCTTGGTACAGACGGTTGAATCCGTGCTCCAGACGGTTGGATCCTTGGTCCAGACGGTCGATTCCTTGCCCAAGACGGTCGACAGTCTCGAGGACCTGCTTTTTGAGATTCATAATTTCCATTGTAGTGCTAGCCGAGTTATCGATGCCTGGCGGATTGTTACATCTCGTCGTAAGAGCCATGTTTTGCATCTTGGAGGTGAGATAGAGAAGGAAGATGGAGAGGTAAGATGGAGAGGTAAGATGGAGAGGGGAGATGAAGAGGTAAGATGAAGAGGTCTTATATATGCTAACTATTGATTGTTAATAGTTAGGATATAAGATACACATGTCTAGTAATTAATCTACTAGTAACTATAGCAACTCGAGCACTAATAGATTTTTGTTTATTATTGTAAGAAAGAGGTGTTTAAGCAGTAATTTCTTTTGGTGCACGGAATACTAATGGCTTTCTGTTTCAGCCATGTCTTATTATGAGATAAATATCTTGTCCACACGGGTAGTCCATGACGGGGATCAACCTGAAGCAACTGAAATGAATTAGAGAGCGTTACCTGAGTGATGAGCAGCTCATCCCTTTGAATGTCATCCCTTTGCTAACTTAGCAACTCAGCTGCAAGGGCTACGAACGCTCTAGTGACCCGTTTAGATTTGGTGTACCGGTACTCGGGACTGAGTGAAGAGTGAAGTTTAGTGAGACATAGTGGATTTAGAAAGGTACAAACTAACAAACTCAATAAAGGTGGTCTCAGAAGTTGATTCTGTTGTGTCCCATGATTTCCGACAATGTCTGACGCACTTCCTACTGGTCCTCCCAAGACTCCAGAAACCCATGTCGAAACAGATTGCGAAATTCATCGAAGCCACAATCTAGAAGCCTATTGAACCCGTCAATAGTTGTCGCGTTAGGGATTATGAGCTCCACATCACCAAGTGTTGCTTAGTTGCTCCCGGTCCCTTTGGTTCTTGGCCTGAGTCTTAATGCTTCGAATCGCCCTGTCGGAGCTCTTGACGACAAGGAATCTACACAAAAAGCTGCTAGGACGACTAGAGGTGCTGAAAGGGTATAAATTGCCGATGCTGCTCTGAGGGCGAGTTTGTTTTACCCGGGCTCCTCGAAACTCGCCTCGGAAAGAAGGCATCGACCCCTCCGGTCCTGGTATCAAGGGATATGTTGATGTATTCAGGGGTACAGGGGGTAATATACTCGAACCAAACAACCTTGAATGCCTAAAAATGACAATAGAGAAGAGCTTATGGTTCCCTTTAGTTCCTCCCTATGGTGATGGTGGCGTAGGTTTGGACAGAGTCGTCGGCTGGCACTTGAACTTGCCCTCGGTGCGTTTGGCTGCTTACTACCCTCGAAAACCGAAGAGATTCTTCCCTTAGAGACTAGCCAATTGGTTAGACAGACCTAGAGTTACGTAAGGCAGATATTCATCGATGGAAAGACTTGCCCGACAGAGAGTGGTAACGATATCTTGGAAGCTAGTCTCGGTACATACTTAAGTATTCTATGTGTAGGTATACTTACTGTGCCTTCACGCATGTACCTGGGTACCTATATTATGCAACTAACCAAGTACCCACAAGGTCGCATACCTAACGAGCCGCAGCCCCACTAAAATTTTCTGTCCGCTCCGTCTGAGCATCTGATCTTCCTACCGCTCTGCTTGTATAACTTTTCGAAATAGAAAACTGCCAAAATTTCCGCCTGGGAACATCCGATTCACTCAGATTAGATCACTTCTTATATTCATCGCAGACGAGACAACCTCAGAATGTCTTCCTCCAAGAAACGCAAGTCCCACGATGATGACCCCGCTACTCTTACCGCAACGGCTGCCGTGACAGACATTTCGAGCAAAAAGCGTAGACGCGTGAGTGTCGGGGAGGGTGAAGACAGCTCAAAGCTCGAAAGGAAGAAGTCAAAGAAGTCGAAGAAGGACAAGAAGAAAGACGTCAGCGAGGAAGAAACACAAGGAGGCGCAGAAGCAGAAGCAGAAGCAGAAGGAGAGGCCGAGCCGAGCACCGCGAAGGCCGCAGACACGACAGACGCCCAAACCAAGAGCAAGAAAGCGAATAAGAAGAAGAAACAACCCTCTACACCCGCCACCGAATCCGAACCAACAACCACAGAACCCACCGGCGAAGCAGAGGCGGAAGCGGAAGCAGGAGCAGAAGGAGGGGAAGCAGACGCCAAGAAGCGCTTCATAGTCTTCGTAGGCAACCTCCCCTACAGCGCGACGGCGGCGCAGATAGAGGCGCACTTCGCCTCGGTGCACCCGACAGCCGTGCGCCTGCTGCACCAGAGGCACGACCCGACGCGGTCGCGGGGCGTGGCCTTCGTCGAGTTCGCGCGCTACGACCACATGAAGACGGCGCTGAAGCTGTTCCATCACAGCGTGTTCAAGTGTCCCGCTTCAACAACAACAACGGCATCTAGATCCAGGAACGGCCGACGGGATGGAAGGAGATGGGAAGGTCAGGGAGGGGAGAAGGAGAAGGAGGAGGAGCGCAAGATCAACGTCGAGCTCACGGCTGGTGGAGGCGGCAACACCGAGTACAGACGGGAGCGCATCCGCGCCAAGAACGAGAAGCTGAACGAGGAGCGCGCGAGGCGCGCGCAGGAGGAGGCGAGGCTGAGGGATAAGAAGGAGAGGGAGAAGGCGAAGAAGAAGGGCGGTGCTGGCGGGGATGGTGGGGAGGAGAAGGAGGAGGAGGAGAAGAAGACAAGTGGTGCGGGTAGTGTGCATCCGAGCAGACGGAGACGGGTTCCCGGCTCGACATGATAGAATTTGACGCCCCCGAGAGATGAAAAACCTGCGATGAAGATGTAAAGTCTTGTAGAAGGACAATTTTGTCAATTGCGGTTTGAGCGGATGAGATGTACTGGGGCGTTTATTTGTAAATCATCTTCAAAGTATAATAACCAGATCACGGATGATACGACTGGAATGGCTACATATAAGACAATACAAAACAAACCATGGACTATTAATTTATAATGCAAGGAACATGTACACATTATCTTGATGATAAGATAGCATAGTATGACCGGGGAAAACTTCCATTTCCATTGTAGGCTGTGATATTTACAGATTCGACGAATGGTGGAGTGACATCCCATGCTGTGCTGTAATAAAGAGCTTTCCACTTTCTATCAAACTCCGGAACAACAAAACATGGAGGAGGTCCTGTGCTCAAGTTCTGGTCTTCTCCAACTTGGCTAGAACCAAGATTACGGAGAGAAACACCCGAGAAACGGGATATCAAACCTCCTGGACAAACAGCCCTTTTGCAAGAAACCAATGCTTCTCAAATTCACTGTTACGGATCACAACTGCTCCCCCTCTCCCGGAGTCAAAATCCATTGTGTAAGTCCTGGTCACCGAAATGAGGCCGGACCAAATGGATGGGTATGTCGTGTGTGTGCAAAGGAAGGGACGCAAGGCTGATGTAAACGGTCAATGCAAAGAAGTAGCCTCAGCACGTCAGTTCCCTGGTGAGAAGTGTCTTTCCTATATGAACCCCCAAAAACGCCGGCATTCCTTGCCAATATCTGTTGCTTACGAGGCAAAATATTATGTTGCGGACTGGCGTGGGTATCTAAAGGATGGTGCACTTCCCAGATTTCTTTCCCTTCACGGGGATAGGACGAGGGTTCAGAACAGCACTGTAGCACAGGTTAGCAAACCCCCACCTTCATCACTTGCCGGAGGGAGGCCATACCGAATAGCTTCATCAAAAACGCTCTTCAAGTTTCGTTGAGTCAATGCAGAGCATTCCAGGTACTTGTGCGCCTTGATCTCTTTGGCACAGATCAAAGCCTGGTCATAAGAGACGGGCTCCATTCTCTTAGAGCGGAGGCTCTCTAGAGTAGCAGGGTCCTCTCGGAGATCGAGCTTGGTACCAACCAAGATGATAGGAATGTTGGGGGCATGGTGATCAATCTCAGGATACCACTGCATGCGACCGGATTAGTAGGTCGGCGCGACATGGATGATTCGAAGGGGTGCATACCTTGGCCTTAACGTTATCGAACGAGGGTGGGCTGACAATGCTGAAGCAAATTAGGAAGACATCGGTCTGGGGGTATGATAGCGGACGCAAGCGGTCGTAATCCTCCTGGCCAGCAGTATCCCAGAGTCCAAGGCTAATAGGCTTCCCATCGACCATAACACTTGCGGAATAATTGTCAAAGCTAAAAAATAAACGGGTATTGGCATGTGACATTCGCTAGCAGGCTATGAAGTGGGAAACTAACACTGTGGGGATGTATTCACCAGGGAAAGCATTTGTCGTATATGAGATGAGAAGACATGTCTAGGAAATTGTGTTAGCATAGCAACAGGCGGGTTAGCGATGCGAATAAGAGCTTACCTTGCCAACAGCACCATCACCAGTGACGACACACTAAAACGAATTTACGTAAGTTGTTGTTGCTCGGCATGGGTAGGCGTCGTACGACATACCTTCAAAGACTGAACACCTGGAGCCGCCATGGTTCGTGGGTTCGAGGTATTGAGTAGACACGACGATATGTGTGCGGACGGTGAACAAGTGGAGGTTTAATTATCGGGGGGGTTGATGGTAGGAAATCGGCGTAGATCGGCGAGGGTCAGGGGTTATCAGGTGCGGTCGGCAACAAGGCCTAGGAGAGAACGCGATTTCAAAGTGAGCGTTGTTGACTACAATACAACAAAGTCAGAGATGCCTTGACACAGAAGTTACCGAGTGTGGCGTGCTGCAGCTTGCAGGAGTTGGGCAACATAAAACAGCATAACGATAAGGGGGTTTATGGACGGGAGGTGCTTTGGCTTTTGGGGGTGGAGAGGTTTAGTGTAGGTTGCCCGATGGGCTAAACAGCTCTTGCAGGCAAGGTGGAACCGCTTAGGAACAGACAATGGGCGAAAGGGTCGGAATAGGCAAAATACCTGTGATAATAGTGGTGCTGGTGTTATGCAGAGAGAACGTGGGAGCATGTAGATTAGACCGCAGGCGTGATTCTCTTTACGCTTTGGGTTCTGCGCTTGAAGTATGGGGGTGGAGGACAAAGGAGTGTAGGAATAACAGGCAGAGCCGACGAAGGGTATGACAACAATAGTGTAGAGTGAGCGAGCGAGCAAGTAAGAGAGTTGGGTAGATAGCTTGTTGGGTTCCCGATGAGGTATCGAGGTCCGAGAGCCAGCTGGGGGGAGGGATCGGAAGAGAGGTTGTGGTCATGTAGGGTAGACAGCTGCGAAGGTGAAGTGACAGGAGCCGAAGCCGGGAGAGAGAAACACAAGGCAAGGTATAAAAGGGTTGACAACCTACAAGACAAAAACGACTTAAGGTTCCGACAGCACGGCTGGCGTAGCGCACGTATCTGGAGGACTGAAAAGGATGGATGCCACGACGACTGACGGATGGGTTTTAAGATCAGATCAGATCAATCAATCAGAGGAGAGATGCAGCGCTCGGATCGCAGGCAAAAAGTATCATCGACGGAACAAGATCGGGGAGAAGACTGAAAGGCTAGAAACTGGAAGATTGGAAGATTGGAGGACTAGCAGAGAGGAAGAGAGGACCACACACGCACACATACAAACACACACGCACGCACGTACATACACAGAGCCCTATGACGCTCCGAGCCGAAGCAGAACAAGAACGAGTTGCAGTTTGTAAGGTGGTGTATGAAGTGTATGAAGTGCAGTGCAGGCAGTGTAGGCAGTGAGTAGTGAGTGTACTGGCTGGTATGTGGTGGGCGATGTGTGGATTGGGTGATAGGTAATGGGTGGATGGATTGATGAATGGATGGATTAGGTAGATAGAGATAGGTAGGGAGGTGGATAGATGAATGGTCTGGTTGGTCGGTTGTTGGTTGGATTAATGGAGCTTCCCAGGATCAAAGAGGTAATCCAACCTCCAAAACGTTAAAGAAAGGCGGTCGGCTTGTAGGTAGAGGTATGTAGGGATACTTACCTTGGTAGTCGGTAGTGTATATGTAGAGATTGAACAGCCTATGTATGCGTTAAGTACAACAGGACTAATCCAGTTCCAGTTGCAGCGGGCACTGGCAGCGGTTATAGTAGGTAGTTGTTACAGCCGTGCGCGTATCTCAAACAAGGGTCAATTGGTGTTAGACTATTCACTTCCTACCTATGCTACATACACTACACGGTTTCTAGGAGGAAGCTTGTGTAAGTAGTACGGAGCAGGTATGGTAGGAACCCCTAATGTGGTACTTGTAGGTAAGTATCCTTACATAAGTGTCCCGCCTGAAAGCTGGTCCGGGCGCAAAGCTATATAAGTGGTACGACCGAGGGAGAGGGAGAGGGAGAGGGGAGAGAGAGCGAAGAGCCCGCCGTCACTACACCCCATGGAAGAATTGCGAGCTTTGGTGGAGACATCTCCGTGATATCCTCCGATTGCTCGGCCTGGAATTCCAGTTTCTCAACAGCATCCGTATGATTGGACATATTTGAGGGAAACTAGGCGTTTCGTGTTAGAGAGGGAACGAAACAAGAGTCTGAGTGGCTATACTTGTAACTGTTAAGAAGTGGTATCAAGGTGGTAGTGGCTATCGGACTAATCAATCAGTCAGGTTAAGATAGACTCGAATATGATGCAAAATAAGTAGATTCAACTGACTAGCGTTGTATAGAGATAGGTTACCCTAGCTCCTTATCATCCATGATCCCTACCTCGACTTCTCACATATAGTACGAGTAGAGTAGCTGTACTAACGTCCTAATTGTGCCCCATGTTATTGAAAAGTAATGTTGGTTTATGAGCTTACTAACACTGCTGGGTGAGTGAGAGGGCCACGAGCGATAGAGAACGACATTGTCCTCTACTAAAAGCCTGCCCGTTCAAGCGTTGTAGATCTGAAGCACGGCTTGTGACATGAATACCCTGGAGCATTTCTCGTTGTGACATGTGTATCAGGGGGATCATCTCCTCCGAGGTGTCAAAGGGTTCGCTTTGATTCGTCAATAGTTCACACTTGCGACAAATCAGAATTCTTAGTCGGCTAGCTATGAAAGAGAGTGGACAGGCTTACTTACCACAATAAGTAGTAGGTGTACTAAATTGAGCAATACTAGTGTAGATTTGCTTGGATGAGCTCGTCACGAATGATGGACCACTTCAAGCAAGGAGGCTGTGGAACTAAATGTGAGAATGCAAACAGACTGTGATTGATAGGAGAGTCACTACCTACGACCTACCTAAGTAAGGGATGGATATGGATCATATCATATGGTAGATTCTAGATTCTAGTATATACCAGGTTAGTGTGGTCCGAATACGGTAGAATATTCAAATTCCCCACGATCTTCCTACCTTACACTAAAAGATTGATCGACGACAGGCTAGGGAGCCTATTGTACTAGGAACTAAGCGAGAAGCATTCGACAGTGACCCAGGAGAGAGGGAAGAAAATGGAATACCTACTTACTTCGTACATTGTACTGTGAGTTCTTCAAACAACAGTCGGGAGGAGCCGAATGAAACACAGCATAGCGACATTTATCCGGATGTAACACATGGTTCGGCTGACATACACGTGTATACGCATACGATGTACGTGTAAGTACAGTATGTAGGGAGAAGAGATGGAACATCCAATATCCAATATCCAACATCCAGCAGCCAGCAGCTAGCAGTACCTATGCAGTATGCATATACTTACTACCTACCTGCTATAGGTGTCTTCCAACCGCCAACCTTGACCTGGGCAATGTTTGCTATAGTATGCATGTGGTAGCTGAATCGGGGCCAAGAAGACCAGCCTGGGAACACATACATACTACTTCGGTAGTTTGAAGATTGCAGATGGGACGGGGAGTCGTATGCATCTCGAAACATCTTATTGAAACGGTGGAAGAAGGGTTTCATGGTGACTTCAACGCCGAGATCCGGGAGTTTGGATGGCTGTGGACTTGAGTGCTCCCACTGCAGAATTGATACATGCATTGAGACAGACAGGAGTAACCCCACCTGCAGCTGAGGTTGGAATTCGGTAGCGTTGTACCTCCACTCAAGTACCTATATGTACCTAGGTACCTGCCAAGGATAAAGTGCCATGTGTGTGAAATCTAGACTAATCCCTTTTTAGCTTAGTGTGCTTGTAGATACCAGATACCAAGTATCTTTGACGCGCAGACGCGTCTTAACTTTGCCTCCTCTAGTCCATACGCGTCCTGGCTCAATTCAGGTCGAACGAATCGAACGAATACATACCGACATGGTACTCTGTATTGATTGCAAGCACAGCACTGTACAGCAGTAAGCCTACGCTAGAAACGTCATACTAGGCTTGTAGGTACCAATTCATAGCAGTACACGACCATACTATCCCGGACAACGACAAGCAAGAATGAATCGCAAGCCCTCATACGACTATTATTATGATCACAAGCTGCCGCTTAGCTGCCAGCTTCTCAGTCCGGTCTAATAGACAAGCATCGATATTACACCATGGCGAATATAAATCCTAGATCGTCACGGGGTGGTGGTCTTGCGCCCTTAAGTACCCCCAGGGTAGCCACAACACCGAATCAACGAGGAATCAGCGGCGAGCCGGCATCAGGCCGCCCGTCCGCCTCAGCAAGACGGAATAATGTTACCACCCCACACGCACGCGCCGCCATCCGGGCAATGGACCAACGTCGAGCCGCCTTGTTTACTCCGGGAAGAGCCCGTCGACGTAGCTTGCGCGAACAACGCGAAACGCCCCGTGACATCCTGCGAAACCTGAGTCGAGTCCTTGCCCCAACTTCCCAGGCTCTCTCCTCATCCTCATCACCCGATTCCTCGGCTCGAGATGGCGATTCGACTTTGCCCCCTTTTGCTGAGGATGACGAGGGCGACGACGACGATGACTTCCCCATAGAACGTCCTCGATTCTCTCTGCCCCTTGGACCTGAAGATGATGACGACGATGATCTAAAACCCCCTCGGCTTAGTGGGTTGGAGGAGGACAACTACACCATGCAATCGATTGAACTTCCCCGGCGAGCAATTACCGATAATACAATAAGGAGCAGCCTGGGTAGCATGAGATACAGCGACTACATGGGGCCAGACATACAGAGCGATGATGTGGGCATTGATTCCGGCTTTTTCCCACCGCCAGCTCTGGATGACAGTGGGGAGGTGATTATGGAAGAGCCGGCTGTGATTGAACGGTTAGTATTATAACCCAACTATTGCTTACATTAGGATTCCTATAGGAGCTAATATATATATATACATAGTCTGGATGCCGATGAAGCGAGACGGCAAACAATCGGCGGCGACAGCGTGTTCGGGGCTATAGAGATCCCCGACGTTGGGAATGAAAGTACTTTCATCATGGCCCCTGTTCAGTCACCTGTACGAGAACCGACAGTAACCGAGGGATTGGAAGACTTGGGCAATGATAATGGCCCACCGGATGATATGGGTGATGATGATGACGACGACGATGTGAATGAACCAATGGACATGCCTGATTTTGATATCGAAGATGAAGCAGACGATGCGCCGGAGAACAACATTAGTACGATAGAAGAGACGGCATTATTACGCACAGATGGCCTAGCACGGAGTAGAGGCTTGAAGAGAAAAAAAGGGAAGAAGATATCAAGATACGGTATAGAGTATCCCTCCCTACCAGCAGGTGTGGTGAAGCGACTGGCAACGACTTGTGCAAAAACCGCGGGCTCCAAAGGCAAGATTAGTCCGGACACACTAGATGCCATTATGCAAGCAACGGATTGGTTTTTCGAACAGCTTGGAGACGACCTGTCTGCATATGCTAAGCATGCGGGCCGTAAGACTATCGATGAGAGTGATATGATTACTCTCATGCGAAGGTATGATTTCATACACTCTTTCTACAGGGTTCTTTTACTTGATAAAGTACAGATGTTGATATCATATATGATACAGACAACGGCAGACGAATGCTTCAACTACGCCATTTGCGTTAGCTCATCGCTATCTACCTAGAGAACTTCTGCAGGAGCTGCGTATGCCCGTACCAATCACAAGTAAAGCGCCACGAAAGAAGACGAGGCGCATAGAGATCGAGGAAGAGCAGGAAGAGGTAACTTGAGACAAGGTACTGAACTTTGGCTTTGTTTGATACGTTTGATGGGATGACTTATCACCATTCCTTGTTCATCCTTACGCGACGCGCTATGTCTGTTGGGGGCTTTTTGACGACCATGTAGAACATGATGGATGTGGCAATCGCTAAGCCGTACCTGACGGAGTATTAGGATCGCACTGCAAGGGACAAACGGAAATATAGCACCACATACCAGGTAAAAATGTACTGGGCATGATTATTGCGCAGGTTAACCTCGGCCGGTCTACCGATAGGGATGCCCTTGGTCTGCATCTCAAGGACTTGCATCAAGTCGGGCTCTGCGGCAACCCAATGTCAGCGGATGCACTGATGAAAATAAAACCAAACCCAAAATCAAAAGAATGATCAGAATATCGTCAACGTGAATATGACTGTGCCATAACGTACCCATCGTCTGCTCAATCCACACAGCCTGACTCCCCGTCAACTCGGCCATCTGCTTGACATCAGGGAAGTAGAACTCGCCCTTATCCGGTCGATTGTCAGGCGTAAACATATTCTTCTTCCAAGGCTCCCTCAACAAGCCCTCGACAACGACCTCCCCCGTAGGCAGACCCTCGGGGCGATCCCGCTGGCGCCTGAGCGACTTGGGTATCCAGCCGCGATTGACCAGGACGGTGGTGATGCCCTTGCCATCGGAGCCCCCGGGGTCCCTCTCGAGCGGCGTGACGACCATGAACCCGCTCTCGCCGTCGCGCATGCGCGGCCCGATCAGCATCTCCCGGTCGTGCCTGAGGCGGCCGCGGGCCACGACGCGGCGGTAGTCGAAGTCGTGGACGGCGTCCGGGTCGACGCGCGGCGGCAGCGGCAGCGGCGGCTGCACCAGCCTGTCCTCGAACCGCGCCAGCAGCTCCGTCTTCCACCCCAGCCGCTGCACCTGCCACGTCCCCAGCGCCAGCGCCGTCGCCGGGATCAGCGCCAGCACGAGCAGCCCCGGCCCGTGCCGCCGCCCCGTGCGCACCAGCTCCGGCGGGTTGTCCAGGATCGACCGGAAGCTCGGGTCGTCGCCTGGCTGGCGGCTGCGGAGGGGCGCGGCGTGCGTGAAGGGGCGGCGTGAGGGCGGCTTCGGGGGGCGGAATCGGAATCGGAGTGGTGGTGTTGTGAGTGGGATTGGGGGGGCGTGGACTTGTTGCGAGATTGAGCGCGAGACTTGCCGCGAGAGACTGTGGCGCGGTAGCCTTGTTGTTGGGGACGGCATGGCTGGTCTAATTGTTCGTGTGTATTGCCGCTTCGCTTGGCTTCGTTAACTGGGCGGCATGGTTGTCGGTGTCTGATATGGAGCTCTAAAAGGCCGTGACGATGATATCTTGGGCTTGCTCTATCGAGAGTGACTGGCATACCCTGTAAGTGAATACAGGTGGGACGATGGAAGCTGAGTGTAGCCGTTCTGTGCATGTTTGCGGTAGATGAATACACGGAGCAGTGAGAGCTATGAACAGTCCACATGCTCGCGTGTCGGTCCTTTACAACTCTAAACTAGCAATTTTGATTTTATTGATAGTTCTATCTATGTCTTTTTGCTTAGCTTTGAACATAGCATTGGTAATTACAAGGTGTATTTTCATGCCTTTCGTAGGCGTCATGCCTAGTCGAGATACCTACTTACGCCAAGTCAATCATGATGCATTTCCTAAGCTGGCTATAATATAGAAGTTAGAGTATATACCCCAAATTTCATATTAATGATTTCTGGCAATCTTTTCCACACGGGTGTCAATAGTCCTTATTTCTAGGCATTTTAGTCGTTGGCCAGTCGAATGCCGGCGAGATGGTGCGCTAAAAGATGGCGCAAAATCGTCACAAAGGCATACTATTTATAGACTATGTATTGACGAGGAATGTAATAGCAACGCAGCCAGAAATCAAAGAGAAGAGCCAATTCCACACTTTAGACTCTTTTAAAATATCAATACTTATAACCTCTAGCTTTTTGCGAGCTTAATAATTCAGGCGTCGCTCCTTTCGGGGACGACAGCACGAATTTTGACCAAGCCAGCTCGGGTATATGGGTATCTTCTTGAGTGTCATCAAGAGCTTGCATGACCTATAACTAGAAAAATAAGCACGAAGAATTCTCATGGATTATGAGAACGCGACTTTTGAGCATTTGGTAACCTCGACGGCGGGCTGGATGATGAATTGGGATATTCCCGTACTGGTGGCACCTCGAAATTGGAGGGTCCGTTGAAAGTGCTATAACGGGGTTATTGAATTTGTAAATGGAGGCTTACGTAGTTAAATACGTAGGTTGTGGCCAAAAGTCTGGACCATCCTTAAAAATAAAGTACAGTGTGTGTATTTACCACTTACGGTAGGTACTTCCCAATTAGGAAAGAGACGTTAATTCTTCCCAGACCGCTAATGGCTTAGCAACTTACGTTTCGGTCTAATAACGATCCGTAAAGTAAAATATACGTTAGTTTCGGGCCGTTAGCAGTCTGGCAAGAATTAACCCTTTTTCCTGATTAGGAAATATTTACCGTAAGTGGTAAATAAATACACTGTACATAATTTTTAAGGATGGTCCAGACTTTTGGCCCCAACCTACGTACATAAAGCTACATAGGTAATCAGCACAAGCGTTCTTCCTCTGATGCCTACAGATTCGTGTCCTTCTCTTTTAACTGTGTGATGAACGATTTAGACAAGCGTCATTCAAGATATCCCAACCTAGACGCATCTGTGTGACTTCATTCTCATCTTCGAGTGTGCTACTAATAAGGTCCCTCTCATAATACAAGACCTCGACAACTGATCCCACCTGCAAGCCGAGAACTGTCCCACCTCAACGATAACATTCATAGAGGACACCGAACCCAACTTACGCCACTTCATTTGTGTGCATTTGAGTGCATCTCGGCTCGGTATCTCCCTGCCATAACAACGCTATCAGGTTTAGTATTCAGTGATAGGCCATGTTTTTCGAGGGGAGCTTACAGGACGGCATATCTACCGCCCTTCAACAATCGAAGCAGGTTGTCTGTTTTGTCACAGGTAATGAAATGCCGCTCATTGCTATATTGTTCCTCTGGCACTTTCTATGAGATAAACACCAACAGTTCTATCACATATGATAGCCTTGCGATGTTTTCATACTTTTTATCTTCTATCCTTTCCCATGCTATTGATTGCCAATGTAGGCATATTATAGGCTAACCATCATATACAGATGACGGGAGTGAGAGCAAGCAATGGGAAAACGAGTTCCTCACCGATGATTCTGTACGTATGAGCTTAATAGAATTTTGTGAGTATCATAATTAACTTCAATAGATACGGCATGGGCTTGAGAGCCAATCTGTAATTCTGAGACTCCCCGCCGGCTCGGAAGAGGCTGGGTATCTCGAGGCCCTTTTCCCTGTGCCCAAGAAGCCCACTGTCGTAATAATACAGTACGCAATCCGCCGTTCTCCAGTAGGAGGCCTTAATTAAGGCCCCTAAAACTTGCAGAAAGAACACTACTTACACGGGATAGAAACGGGCAACTGAAAGAGTATATTGCGGCTGGAACAAGCAGGGAGGAATTTATCAGAAGACTTAGTAGAGCTATCCCATCAGGCGCAACAAGTCAACCCTCATCAACACCGGCAGCAAATCCTGCGCCAAGTCGTCAGAGCGCCCCGTCTCAACCATCACATAACACCGATAGTTTATACGATGATATCCAGTCTAATGTTGCATCAACCAGCTCTTCAGTACCTACCCAGGAAAATCAGGCAATAACAACAGAAGAAGATGAAGAGAAAAAGAAATCAGCAGCCGAAAAGAAAGGCAAAGCAAGAGCTGAGGCTGAAGATGAGGCTCGTCGAAGGGTTGACGAGAGGTGCGGCTGTGAGCCACCAAACCCAGAACAAGCACACGCGAACGAAATCAAACTGCGCAAGCAACACGCCAACGAGGAAAGAAAGAGAATACTAAAGCGCATCGAAGACGACAAACGAGCGCGGAAAGAGCGCGAGGCCGAGGAACGCAGGGCCAGAGTACTATTAAGCGCGGAGGCGGACGCAGGCGGCAACAGCGGCGGGAATACGACGCAGACGCCGTCCATACCTCTTCGCGAGCGGTTCCCGAAAGCCGGACAGGGTGACCACTGTAATTTGCAAGTGCGGCTGTTAGACGGTTCGACGATCCGCACGCGCTTCGCCAGCGACAAGACGCTCGGCAACGACGTGCGTAAGTGGGTCGATGAAGAGCGCACGGATGGCGACGCGCCGTATTCGTTCCGCGTTGTCCTCACGCCGCGGCCGAATAAAGTCATTGAGCCGCAAGAGGAGATCAAGTCTCTTCTCTCGCTCGGCCTGGCGCCGTCTGCCACCCTCGTCCTCATCCCCACGCGGTACAGCATCGCCTACGCACGCGCCGGCAGCATCTTCTCGCCCATCATCGGGGTTTTCTCCACGCTCTATGGGGCGATCATGTCGTCTCTTGGCGGGGTTTTCGCACTCTTCTTCGGCGGCGGCGGCGGCGGCGGGAATACCGGCGACAACTCCGGCCACGACGATGTTCCTATGGAGAATCTACGGGCGAGGAGGAGGGATGCCCAGTTTTATAATGGAAATTCGGTATGTTTGGGCTTATTTATTCTTTCCTACATGCAACATTACTCCCTTTCCTTAATTGAGCTGCGCTGACGATACATAGCTTAGCTTTGAGCCACGCAACGAAGATGACGAGGAGAACAACCCACGATAGAAGTGATGTGGCCGTGTTGCCATATTATATGGCTAAGCCAACAAGCAAGTCAGGGTTAAATTAAATGTATACGGCAAGGTTGACACTACCACCTTTTCTTCTTTCTTTTCCGTTTTGTCTTATGGGAACGGGTGTATGACTATCAGTAGGCAGGCATAGTACTACAGTAACGGACAATGGTATTTACGCAAGTCTCTTCTACATCTTAACTGTCATTTGCATATTAAAGACGTCTACAACCACTACGTAGATACCTTCTATGCCCATGTTGCATTTTTGACTCTGTAGATGCATATGTCCATAAAAATTACTCGAGCGTTCCCCCTTGTCGCGAATTCCAAGCCACGGCAAACTAAATTGTATTCATACCAACCTTAGACCCAACCCAAGTCTAACTACCCCGTTTCCTGGCTTGCAAATGATTGACCTGGCAGAAAGAACATGGGAAACGAGGAGAAAAGGCTGAAAAGAGAGTAGATAGTATAGAGATTGGCTAAACCCAATTTAAGGGTCCGTGGTGTGAGAGATCAAACTACCTAGATTGGGCTGCAGCAGTCCTGACCACATTGGTGATAGTCCAAAGCAACGAGACACTCTACAAGTTAAGAAAGCAAAGCTTTGGATAGTCCACCTATGGCTTCTTATTCAGTGCAAATGAGGTAAGAAGATTTGATCTATAACCCCTGATGACAAAAAAATAAATTGCAGTATTACCAAAATACCCAGTGGATTGCTTGCTCATGAGTACCTAGGTAGTGTACAGTGACATTTTGACTTTCCCGGCCGCTACTAACTGGTACGGGAAAACCATGGATCCTACGAGGCATCCCACACAGAAATAATGAACGAACTTCGCTCTTCTCCGTCGTCGCATGGCATATTATTCATCCATGGATTTAAAGTCGCCTCGTATGTCGTGAATCGCCAGGGACATCGTCTATATAAATGCTTCGTCTTGCTCAGCCGTCATCGTCTATGCGTGTTGAAGTATAATCTCGACCCAATCCGCCGATCCCATTTCCCACGCCTTTTCTCTTATCCCGTCCGACCAACCATCCTCCACATCTATCGTCAACCACGTTACATTCGTCGCTCTCTATTCGCTGAAGATGGCATCATCTTTAGGACTTGATAGCCTCTTTTACAGCATCGGCCTCCTTTTCTACTACTGCAGGTAGCTTCTTCTGCGAGGCGTTGTACATGGCGATACGGGTGAGCTGGGCGACACCAACACAACCAAGGAAGAAATTAACGGCGGCGAGGAGGTAGTTCTGGGGCGTGATGACGAAGCACCAGCGTGTCCAGATGAGGCCAGTGGCGGTAAGGGCGACGTTCTGGGTTAGGGAGAGATTTTCGGCTGGGCGCGCAAAGTCGCCGATTCCGGCGATAACGATAGCCCATTTCATCACGGGAGCCCTGGATGTGGGATGTGGTGGTTAGTTCACTGTGACGGCGGAATATACGGCAAGTATGCGGGGGAACGGGTTTGTGCGACGAGATATGGCGACACAATCATACATGCGAAGGGAAGAGAACGACAGAGCGAAGAGATACTGTAGACTACCGCACTTGGGCAGCATCTTAACAGATGGGCTAGTCAGATACTCACCAGAAGTGGACCGTCTTGAAGCCAATGGGCGAATCCCACATGCGTTTAAACCAGCTCTGTTGCTGCTGTGCCGAAGGACCCTCACCGGCGACGGTGCTCTGGAAACGGCGTCCGGAAGTGCGGGCGAACTGGCTGCGAAACGTCGCACGTGAGGTCTGTTGAAAGATGGGCCTCGCGGCGCGGAACATGGTGGTCGTGGCAGGCATTGTTGGATGGCGTTGAAGATTCGACTGTCGCGATGGACGTATGTGTGGCTAGTCGGTCGCGAGGTCGAAAGCACTTGACGGGAGGAGGAGGAGCGGAGAGGGGAGAGTTTGTGCGATGGCGATAGTCCGTAGGAGGGCTGGCTAAGTACCTATGATGAGGTGGAAAAGATATTGGAAATGTTGTTGGGGAGTCCGGAGATAATCGGAGGGGCAGTTGACCCCTGTGGCTTTGACAGTCTAAGTATAGTGGCCTGAATTTAGTAATATGCTTATAGGCGCATGTTTAGCGTAGGTATGTAGGCAAGTACGAAGTACCTAAGTTTGAACTTTGAAGGGCCCAACTCCACGTACCTAGGTACCTGCCTAGGTACACATATGTAGTGACCTACTGCGTCCCTAGGTACTATGTACATACCTACTGTCCAATTGAACAACCTGATTGGTCCAAGGAGATCCAAACCGCTTGCAAATGCCCTGACTCTGGATGGCGCCAAGAGCTACATAGGTACAACGAGGGTATCCATCCTAACTCTACCTACCTACCTATCTCATCGACGTCTTCGAACACACCCGAACAACAACAACCCTCCAGCCGGCGGAACCGTGAAGATGTCGAGCAAATACGCCTTCACCAAGGCCCTGAAGGAGGTCCGTTTCTTGTTCTGCCAGGGCGAACCCAGCGCTGCGACGAGGTGCGTTCGATTTATCCATCTCCCCGAAACAAGCATACGTCCATATACCTCATAACACCACCGACGCCGAGTCGACATGTAACCGGCATCTTAAGAGATCGCTTCGTCGTCAACATGCCCCTCGCATATCCAGAAACGTTGCTGCGATGCAGCACGACGAGCCTCGCGACTGATACATACTATTCACAGGACATTCCTCACGCGCGCCTACCCTACAATGAAGAAGAACAACCCACACACCCCCATTCTCATCCGCGAAGCCGCCGGCACAATCCCTAAGATCTACGCTCGATACGGTTCGTCATTCCACAATGCGAGGAAATACCAAGGGGAAAATCGAAGAGGGGAAAGGGAGAAACACCGTAATGCTAATAAGGGACGTATACAGAATTCGGAAAAGAGAAGAGCCAGTCATTAGAAGGTATGTGATGGTCGAAAAAGAAAAAAAAAAGCTATTCTCCCGTAATGAGAGGCAAAATACTGGTCGAAATCAAGGGACTAATATCGACTACCACAGGACTAAATGATAAGCAAATCGAGGAAGCTGTTGCAACGCTCGTCAGGTCCGATGTATGATATGTGTATACTGTACCTAAACCAACGGCCAATAGACGATGTTTAGAAGCAGAGCGATGAAGGGAAATTCACTCAAAGACAAAATAGTGTCTTGATATCACGCGTTGGGGTTTGTTCAAACATGATAACTCCATGAATACACATAGAGCTACGCATTTATGCCAAGTTGTGCCTCGGTACAGCTTATACGGGAGATCCATCATTAGGTGACCATCTCCACAGCCAAAGCCTTTTTTATCACATGTACAACTCTCAATGCGCAGGAGAAAGGCCATATGCCCAGCATTGGAATGATAGATTTCACAATCATCATGATACCACCTGGTATCGGTCATCCACAATATGGCTGTAAAGGAAACTCAATAGAAAAGCATCTCGATTCTTAAGAGAATAACTATCCACCTCCATAATTTTATGCTCCAACTTGAGCCCGTGTACCGGCCAAGCAATACCATCGTCCCGCGCAGAATGGAATCGAGGATATGCCTTCCCTAAACCGTAATCGTACAAAGTCGTCTGCAGCCCAACCCATATCCTTTCCTCATTATTCATTATACCCACGAAACAGATCAGATGGAAGGGGAAAAGCATGCCAACGTCACCGAAGTCCCGAGTTCATCGAATCAAATCCCTTAGATGCCGAAAGAGCGAAAAAAGGAAAAAAAAAGAAAATCAAAGGAGATCCTGCGTATCCTCATCCCCATCTCCATCACTTCACTCCATTTTTTTTTTTTTTTTTGGGTTTCCCTAGATGCATCTCAGCCCACACAACCACGCGTCGCAGCCGAATTCATCCTTCTCTCTCTCCCTCAACTCTCGAAGGGCAGAATGGACAAGTACCGGTATATACGTCGATAGACACACTCTGGCGTCCATCCCTCCCCAAAGCCCGAAGTAAATCGTGACTCCCACTCACACACCATACGCCCAGGCTAGAACAAAGCGGCAGAAATTAACCCGGTCCTCCTTCATCCACCCTTCCTCTCATCCTTAGGAAAAGACGGTGGCGGCGGCGGCGCCTTCTCTCTGCCCGCTATCAGAGCCGAAGCCGACTTGCCGGCTTTTTGCCATGGATTCGGCACGGCAGCAGCAGCACCACCACCAGCTTGTGGGATGGGCAGCAGCGGGATTACCGGGATGACGGGGATGGGCCTTGTGGGCAGCGCGGGGAAGTCGTCGCTGTTGAGGAGGGGTTTGGCTGGGGGTGCGCGTCCCTTGGGGGGTTGTGGTTGAGAAGAGGAGCAGGAGGAGGAGGGACCATCCGGACCTTTGCTTGTCGGGTTCTCGGCTTGGGCGCTCGCCTTGGCGCCCTTCTTTGGGGCCGCCCGGCTCTTCGTCTTCCCCTGCTTCGATACCTCGACTTTCTGATTAGCCGGGGCTTGGATTTTCTTCGTGTGTGTTGCGTCTCTTGATCCGCTGGAATTCGGGCCATTGGCATTTGGAACACTGCCGGTCGGCGTCTGAGTATTTACGTTCTTCTGGCCGTTTTTCCATCCTTTGCCATTTTTGGATCTGCCTTGGCCGCCGCCTTGCCTGGTCCCAGCATTCGCTCTGCCTCCGTTGTTTTCTAACCTAGTGACTCGGGGCACAGTGTTGTCTTTACCGCCGCCACCATTTATACCATTAGCCGGTGGCACTGATGTTGATGTTAGAGGATCAGACATCAAAGTCAAATTCCTAGCACTTTTTCTGGGAGGAGAAGGGGTGAAGTTGTGAGCCCCTGGGTTTAGGCCATTAAGCTTCCCATTGGAGGAGTCCTGGATGATTGTTGATGCATTGCTCGAAATTGATAGGTTGGGCGCCAAGTCAGTCGTATTATTCCGATTGCCATGAATAGGACGCCGAGAACCAGACATCCCGTCTCGATAAGTAGGAAATGGCTCGATTCCATTATACGATGTCTTTTGATTTGTCGGTGGCATTTTAGCACAAATAGGCTTAGAACCATGTGGACTTGACGCCCCTAATCCCGCCTCTTGCACAGTTCCCTGGGGGTACTGGGGTAACTGGGAAGCGGCAATAACAGGTTGAAACGTCTGCGTTTCATAGGGCGTAGTTGTGGGAGGAGTTTCGGGAGCTGGTAACTCTGTAACTGGACTTTGGCGATTCTTGTTCCCGTTCTTCTTTTTCTTGCCACTATTAGGCTGAGGGCCTTGAGATTCCGGTAGAGGGCCATCTGGCTGGATAACTTTCGCAACTTTCTTCTTGGGGGAAACCAAGTCGGATGACTTCTCATCTCTGTCTGTATCGCTAGCCTTCCGCTTTGCGTGGGCACTTATGTCTAGGTGCTTATTTGTATACTTATTGTCTGACGACATCGTGTTCTCATCTTTGGGTTGTGGCCCAGTAGTGATTTCCCCTGTTGTAATTTGCACCTGCGGATTACTCTCAGTTGCTGATGGTAGAGGTAGAGATATCTGGTTAGTAGTGTTAGCAGCTGGTGCCTTGCCATTTTGTGCCGCAATACGAAGGCTTTGAGATTCGGGCCGTTGTATGGAATTAAGTGGTGCAAGACTCTGCTGCCAATCCGATGGTATTGCTACATATCGAGCCTTTTCGGGCCTGATACGAACCGTACCGTAATCAATTCCGGATTCCTCGTCTAGCTTGGCCAAGTCTCCATTCTTGGGTAGTTGACCCAGACTACTCTGCCCATTTCCAGAGGGAATTTCTGACTGTGGCGCGTTATTACCCAACTGTACTACGTTGTTGGGGTTGCCAGCCTGGCGAGACGTGATGATTTCTTGGGTGAGATCCGTGATGTTTCTGACTAAATCTTCAGTGGTTCCATCAAACTGAGAGCTATGTATGGGGTGATGACTTGCGGCGCCATTTATATCCCTCGCGGCAGTTGATGCAAGGCCGTGTAGAGGCTGGAGCGTGCCAGTCTGGCCCAAACCGGGTCCCGTATAGGAAGCCCGTTCATGGTCTCTTTCCCCAAAACCAGATTGTGTAGCTGCTCGATCTAATACGTCCATGGCGCACTCCGCTGCGGCATTGAGCTTGATGTCAGAATAAGGGCCTATAGGAACAATGGGGTCGGATATGCCACCTGAAGTTTTAGTTGAAGAGGTATTGTACTGGATAGGTTGTAAATAGACGTTAGAATTGCTCAGCCTAGTATTTGGTAGCTTAGGTATTTGTGCTCCTTGCTCTTGCAGAGCATTTCGGGTAAAATAACCATTCCTGGAATCACTTGCATAGTTGTTAGAGGTTCTTGGAGTGTAAAATTGAGATCCAAGCTGGAACTGTACACTAATGGGCCTGTCTCCCATGCCATCGATATGCATCTGAGGCTCTGTGTGGACAGCAGCAACTGTGGACTGAGGGTTGGTAAATCTACGAAAGGCTAGGTTAGTATCGAGGCACACATGAACTGAAATTCAGGGAATAGAAACTAACTTAATGCGAGCAGAATTGCTGTAGGTCTTGAGTGGTATCACGCTCTCAACTTTACCAAACTTGCTAAAACGCTGCTTGAGACGCTCTATGTTGCCGTCGTCGTCAAGGTAGCCGTCTCTGAGTCGACTGATATAGATGGTTCGATCATTGTCACTGCATTTTGTACAGGGACAAGGATCGAACTTGGTAGTCCTGTTGTATGGTTTACCAGCATTTACACACCAGTCTCTGCTCGATGAATGACCTAAGCCCGCCGGTGTTGGTGGGTGGCTTCCCGTTGAAGAGATCCATGGTTCGGGTTGACGGGGGGGGACATGGTTATTGTACTGCTGCGGGCGGGCATTGCTGAATCGTCGATAGCCGCTACTAGTGCTACTAGTCGAGGTGCGTCTACCTGGTTCATCAGGTTCTTTGCCTTGCCATTGGCCGGCTCTTTGATTGTAGCTTTCCTGGCTATGTATGCTCTCCCTGAGAAAAACAACCTTGGGGCCATGGAGATCATCAGATCCGACGTGCTGCCACTTCCCGTTGCTACGATTTTGTGTGCCAGAATTTCTCTTATGCTCCATAGAACTTCCAACGCCATCAGCAAATGCAGGTGGTGCATTATAATGTTGTCTCATCCCTGTCTGAATGTAAGGGGGTGGTGCGTTCATGGTATAGCCGCCTCCATTAGGTTGCATATGAACTGGACCTGAGTATTGCATCTGCTGCATCGTCGGGAGAGGACCTTGCATGTATTGCTGAGACAATGCGTACGTTGGGAACTGGTTAGCGAACGCACCGTGAGACATGCCACGGCCTCGACCTTCCGAAAATTCAGGTGGTGGTAAAGGATCTGGAACAAAGGTAGAGGATGAGGGTACCACTGGGTGTGGACTTGGTGCAGATTCATGATGGCTAACTGGCCCGGAAGTATGATGACAGATGGGAGGCACAGGTTGGTTCATGATCGGCAGATTCTGTTTGAACCGGCTATCTGGAGGGTACATTTCAGCCTGAGGTATATTTGTTGTGATTTGAGTGTCAGCACTCGTAGTCGAGGGATCAAGTGGCTTCTCACATCCCATGAGCTTCTTATCAACTTCATGGTCGTCGTTGGCATAGACACGAACTTTTTCGGGGGCAGGGTCACCGCGAATGCTGGCGAGACCACCTTCAATAATGGGTGCGCTTGAGCATCGCTGGGGTACGGAAATGCCGGCTGCAATATGGACTCCGTTACCATTCTCGTGGCACAGAGTGACATCTTTGGCCGGCACGTCCAATGCAGGAGGTTGTTCATCAGCACCATTACCTTGTATTGCTTTCATAGTTAGCGAGGAACAAGAACACCCATCGCGTGGGTCAAGGTGAGAAATAACTATTCTGCAAAGCTTATCATACCTTGATATCGTTTTGAGTTCTTGGCGGAATGAATGGAGGGCCTGTAGCCAGCTTTCCGGGCCGCCGTTTGCGATGTTCCGTCGACAATGACGATCCCATTGATGATTCTGTTGGAAATTTCAAATTTGTCCATGAAAGGGTCATCTGATGCCTCGTCCAAATAGCATTGTAGCGCACCTACGTCACCTAGTCAGTAAGAATAACGCGAATTCTGTAAACATGCGTGCACTCACTAAGCTGCTCCTCTATCTCAATACTCGGGTCTTCTGTGCTGTCAAGACGAGTGGCGAGCGAACCTCCCTTCCGAAGAGCCTCGTAATGCTCTCTAAAGATAATTCGAATTGCTTCGAGAAAATGCTCGGGGTATTTCTCATAGGCCACAAAACAGTGCCGTAGGTCATATATGGTCAAAGCCTTGAGGATATCTGGCTGGTTTTCTTCGTCCCACCTTAATAGCTTCATCTGTATTTTGCGGCTCCTCATGAATTTAGCAACGAGAGACTTAAACAACGGCATATATTGCTCTGTCTGCATTCTCTGCTCCTTCCCCACAACTTCTTGCACATACTGGTTCTCAAAGATGAGAGTGTTGATGACGTTCCACAAATTTTGAGCACCACGATAGTAGATGTCATAGGCGTCAAAGTATTGGTATAAGTCCCAGTAGCTCTGAGGAGCCTCAATATCTCTGCATACGTCTGGCAGATTTCGCCGCAGCTCATCACAAACGCGTTGGATCTCCGCCGCCCACCAGTACTTACCTTCACGTTCGTAAGTGGGGTTATCAACGAAGCGAAAGTTTCTCATGCCAAATAGCGTCGAGAAGACGGCAGCGCTATCTTTGGGAGGCTGAGTGAAGAAAGTGACTGGCGGTTCGCCTGCCTGAAACTGGGCATCGTCCTGTGGTTCGCCGGCCTCTTCTAGTGCATCTGTGATTGTAAAGTTGCTATATAACGAGTACTTGGGGGCCATGATGATGATGTGTTGGGTGTTTGTAGAGAGGGAAGGGGGTCGAGTTTGTGCACGGTAGAATGGCTGGTGGGATGGGAGAGGCTGAAGTATACCTTCAAAGGTCTGGGCAAGATGCAGTATGCAGTAATAACCGAGGTGCATAAAAGACCTCAAATTAAGAATTAGGAAAACCGAGAGCCAGACGACTCGATGGCAGTATGGAGCGCATACACCAAAAGATCGAAGGACCAAAAGGTGTGGGTTGGAGGCTGGAGTGGGAAGTGAAGGTGTGGTGTAGGAGGAGGATGCTGGCAACTGGTCCTGGGGGCACACTTTTAAACTTGACCATTGGGAGAAGCAACTGATGCTAGGCCAGGTGCTGCTAGGTGACGAGGCTTCTGGGGCAATGGGATTGAATAATAGAAAGAAGTAAATGGGAGTCAGTCAATGGGAGCGAGTGAGTGTGGGCGGGGTTGATTGACATTGATGAGAAGTACTTGTTTGTTTATTGTAAACGACACGGCCGACTTGTTTTCAAAGATATTGACCGAAGTAGGCAACAGTTACTTTTACATGCACGGTCGAGAAAGTCCGAGTAAAATACATACCTGGTCACTATGGATGACTGACCACCGGCCCTTAGCATGTGTCTTCTCAGTTGCACGCGATGCTGGGATGCCGCGAGTTACAATGCCCTTATCTGCCAGGCTAGGGCGATTTCACATTTGTCCTAATCATGAAGATTCAATAAATTAACTGGTAACTGAGCTGGGGATTTGAATGCATGTGCATGGCTCGACGGATATAATACACACCAAGGGACGCTATATGGCGTGACCGCAAGGATAGCTCTAATATATTAGAGCATAACAGTAGACGAACCGTTTGGCTATCCAAATCAAAATTACCGAAACATAACCTCCTATTTCATCATGATCATACATATATCCACGTTCCCATGTAGGTTGAACTTTAGGTGAACGTTCAGCGAACAATTTGCCATATTCAACAGAGTATCTGGGGACACTTACAATGTACTTGTAGTGGATACGTAAGAGCATTTATTTGCCATTCAGCTGGTCCAACATCTTGAGTATTTCTGACTCTTTACTGGAAACAATGGCTCTGCCATTGTTCCAATCCACAATCTAGGTCCATATGAGCAAATAGTAAGAGGGATAGATACCAGGGTGACAAACCAATGGGCGCTGAAGGTTGTCGGTATCCTCCCTGAGTCTCTTGAGGGCTTCGTCTTCTGTTGACGCGCCTTTTATAACAGAGCCAATCTTATTCTTGCCGACATATTGGAGAATGGTCTCGAGCTGGCCGGCAGTCGGAGGATCTTCGGTGACTTGCAATTCGAAGTCAGCGCGATGGGTGCTAGCCTGGTCCTCGGTGGCGGCTTCGGTGGCATTCGCCGAGGCCTGCTTCAACACGGTGGCAGCCCTCAGGGAGGCAGGCGAGCCGGCCTTGTGAAAGAGGGTGACAATGTCGAGGGTTTTGCGCTAATTCATCATCGTGTTAGCAATGATGTCGTCCATTGACTGAATAAATTGACTTCATCAACATAGAATACTGTCAATTGTGCCTCTACTTACGAATCGAAACATGGCCTAGGTAATGATCAATGCCTGTTATCGGAATGGGTGATGGGTGATGGACAGCGACTGATAATAGCAGAGGGCGTCAATGAAGATGATGATGTCGTTTGCTTGGAGTTTTGGAGATTGTCGTTTTGGGGTAGCTGCAATTAAGCTTCGGCAGATGTACCCAAGTACCCAAGTACCTAGGTACCTAGACACACACTACATGTATACATATTGAATGTACCCACCTAAGTGACCGATTCTCCATGTGGAGTCTTGTGGTTTCTTTAGGTACCTAGGTACATAGATTAGTGGCGGTTTTAGTGGCCGCTTGCTGGTTGCTGGGGCATGTGTGACAGACATTTGGACGCAGCAAAATCGCCAATCAGGCACACCTATCAGCTTAGAGCCGCATATTTTTCCCTGGAGCTTCATCTACCTACTTACATACCAGACTTATCGCGTCCGTCTACTAGAAACGCTGCTCCCTCATCCTCTCCAATCGAGTCTCAGTTTGCTCTGTTAGACATAACTGAACTGAAATTCCTGCTCCTACAATTCAGTCCCACTCTTCTCGAATCAACTACCTCGTCCGAGACAACCTCATACATAAACACAACATAAACAATGCCGCCCCTAATCTTGCACAACGTGCCAGACGAGGAACTATATACGGGCGAGGACGGTATTCAACGACCTTACGCCATGGTCTGGCCTGAGTAGGTTTCCGCTAGATTTGTCTATCCCTCTCTATTTACGCACTGCTTGTCTATCTCTTTCATCACGGTCGCGACCGTCTCCTGCTGTTTAACAAACACATCTGCTTACCATGTCATCCGACAGAAACGACCGGCAGCGTAATGCGCTGCGCACTCGTGCTCGCGAAATTAACGAGTCCGGCTCTTTCGGGAAGTCGACAAGACGATCGAGGTCTCGGACAGGCAGCGCGCCCCCCAAACGCGAAGATGCCACGATGCAGAGTGCCGACAAAATCTTTTCCAACTACCTGGCCAAACAGCAGGCAGAAAATGCTACCGAGCCTTCGCAGCGGAAATCAAGACAAGACGAACCCAAATCAAACAGCCAAGCCTCGACCTCCCACAGAGAACCCGTCGAGGTCATTATCCGAGGTTATGCATCCCCTGCTCAACAGTACGCGGCTATCAACCACTACGAGCAGCTCGCCGGTAGAATATGCGAGGATTATTCTAGAGAGCCACCCATCGAGGCGCGACGATACAAGTCGGACTTACGCGACGTCGGATTGACGCGGAGGCAGCCTTTGACAAAGGCCGAGAGGGAGAAGGTCAACAAGGTCGCTGGCGGAGAGCACTGGATTAAGGTTACGTTCGAGTCGCAAGAAGCAGCCAGTTCCGCCTTATACTCCTCGCCACAGAAAATCCTAGGTCATCTCGTTTACGTGGAACCATACCGGGGCCTGCCTCCCATGGAGAACGCAGCTGTTCTCGATGTCGTAGGCGACGCTGGCATGTTTGGTGGTAACAATCGGTCAAATTCCCATCGGAATCGATCTAGACGGTCGTCACAATCCCGCACCGGTTCAAATCAAACCCTGCCAAGATTAGCTCGTCCGGGTCGTGCATCGCCACTAGAATCACAAGCCTCGACAGAAACCCTAGATTCCGCGACGGTGTCAGCATCTTCGACAACCATCTCAACGGCGACAGTAACAGGGTCGGAAGGTCAACCCTCGCAGAATGCACCCGAGCCAGAAGCCGTCCCCCCGCCCAGAGGCAGACGTATCCCTACAGCAAGGAGGATAAAGCTGTTACCTGCCGACGAGGCCTTGAGGAAGGGACCCACATGGTCGGAGAGTCTGCTCACCTTCATCCCGTTATTAGGCTGGTTTAGCGGCGCTATGATCGGAAACGAGGTACCTCGCAACGAAGTGGGCGAATTCGATATGAACAGAGCGAGTCTCTACTGGAAGGTCATGTACTGGCTCGATTACTGGTTCCGGCTCTTTGGTCACGAGCTCGTTAGTGGCGATAAGGAAGACTGAAGCGGCTCGTAACTAGCTCTGGGTTTATCTGGGGAAAGGAAGAGGAAGAGGAAGAGGAAGAGAAGATCGAACCAAGCTGAAGCCTGCATGGAAACTCAAGGCTGTGTGATACTTCAAGATATATTCATTCCCCTATTCATGTTTTAAAAGCCCTTGGAATCAAATGCGGGTATGGAGTTCATGGTCACATCAGTACATTAGCGTGTCGCCGGGGAATACTGTATAGTGATAGCACTACGAAGAAACTAAATCATGTTGAAGTATATTCGTCATCCGAAATACTCGTATCAGAGCTATTTGGTTAAGTAGCTATATAGCGTTGTGTAATGGAAACAAATTTTATGATTGAGCGTACCTATTTCCGTCCTTCCTGCTGTTCCAGTAATCACATGTTCGTGATCAGATTTAATACTTGATGATAAACTCTACATGACACATACGGTATTTAGATCTGTTTGAAACAGTAAGTAGGGGTGTATATATATAGATAAATATATAATCCACACACTCGACTATTGCACGAGGACAGTCAAGTACTGTACAGGCCAAGCTAAGCTATTGAATACGACAATTTGATGCAATGCAATGCATTCAAAGACCCCAAGAACCAACGCCTCTCGTAATAGGATGCAAGAATTCCTCCCTCCCACTTCCGCTTCTAGCGCGTCCGTCTAAACTACGTCTCTTTCTATTTCTTTCGTCTAGTTCTAGCTCCAGATCCAGATCCGGGTTCAGGTCCAGGCTCAGAGCTGGGTCTAGAGAGGAGAGGCGCTCGGCCGCAAAATTCCATCCACGCAGCTTCCCCTAGGTGTCATTCGTGGACGTGACATTCGCGTTACGCAGGTCATCGTCTTTCCATGGCGATTCAATGGTTTCTCTCCCGGCTTCAGCTTCACTGGCGGATGTTATTTCCGCTTGGCCTTCGTCTTCACTTAGTGGTATGTCCTGTGGTGAAGGGGTTTTCCCAGGCCTGAGGGTTGCGTTTCTGCTGTCATCGTCCTCTTCGGCATTAGAATCTCCGTCACCGTCATTGTCATCGTTAACATAAGCTTCTCTTTGCTTTGTGTTATCCCTGTCCATCTCGCCATGATCTTGATGTCCAAATTCTTCGTCGCCTTGGAGCAGCGACTCCGGGTCCATAATTACATCGGTCGCTTGTCGGCGTATAGGTTGTGGACTAAACGGTCGTACACCCCGACTTTGGTTAAAATCAGAAAAGATACTTTCCGTGTCTCCCCGATCCGTGACTGCTCCAGCCAAACTCTGATACCGCTCCGTCTCCACCAGTAGACTGTCTGAGCGCGGATGTCCGTGTGGCCGGCCTCTAGCCCCTGAATCCGATGCCGTGTCTGCCAGGATGCTCTTGGGTGGCAGTATACTAAACAGCTTTGCCCCCTCATTCGCCGCGCCCCCCACCACTGACGCCGAGCCCCCAGGCAAGGCGACTGCATCATCATCCACAGCGAAAAGATCTCGCCCTCTCTCTAGCAAGTCGTCAAGTCCCCCGCCACTCCAGCCCTTCCGCGCCAAGCCCTCGAAGATGTCGACTTCGGCACGCACGAGTGAGCAGCTCGCGTCGAGGATCTTTGCACTCGCCTCCTGACTTTCCCGCAATAGTCCTTGCGCGTGGTCCCCATGCAAGCCAGACAGCCCGTCGAGCTTACTCGTGAGTTGCACCAGATGCTCCCGGAATTTGGAGAGGTCGCGCCGTCGCTGCTTATGTAACTTGAGTCCATCCTTTTCCAGACGACGGATTTCCCGGCTACGCAGAGCTACCTCCTTTTGGTAGGCCTCGCCCGCGTCTTCGATGTCCCGTCGCCATTTGTCAATGTCGTGGAGCAGAGGCACCTCGAACGATCGGTAGACGGTCTCGCTTAGAATCTGCTGGTGGTTCGCGATCAGATGATGGACGCCACTGGCACTCAGCAGGTGATCGGCTGTACAGGACGTGGCTTTCGCCGGGTGGTTATTGGAGAGAACTGGAATGGCGGAATTGCCAGATGGCACGTTAAGAAGCGAATCGGCGCGAGACTCCTTTAAACGAGCACAGGCCTCGAGGGCACAGCCGAAAGCTGAAGCGGCTGTCGATAACGAGGCGAGAGCTACACGATAAGACTTGGCTGTGGCGAGCAGGTCCGTATAGGCTAGCTGTGATTGCTCGAGATCGGCCTTAGACAGCACGGTATGCGAAGGTTTCGGCGGAGGCGGCATTGGAAGATTGAAAGAGGAGAGCTGGTTTGCGGTCGAGGCATACGAATAGGTGGGTGATCCGGGCAAGGGGAGTCGGGACGGCGAGGGGGTGTGCGCCCTTTCGGGAGCCCTTGTTGCCATAATGCGCTGCCCTACTCTCTATCTACAGAGCGCCCGTTCGAGCGCCGTCGTCGTCGTTGGGGATGCGTAGGGTGGTCTGTCTGCAGGAAGACGTAATCCAAGATAGGTGCGAAATGATATGACTGGTTGGATCTGTTTACACTACTACCTCATGGGAGCAACGGGGGTTGAGAGATAAGCAACCGACTCCGATTGATATTGGATGGTAACGTCGTATTGTAGCTACTCTAGTATTTAGGACGACATGGCTTCGATGAAGAAAAGACACGAAGACGTGTGAGGGAGCAGGCATAAAGGAGCGTTGTCAGCCTGCTGGTGACAATGATACAAATGGAAGAGAGGAAGCGTAGGTGTGCATTAGTTGATATCCCGCACTAATTGGTACCTATTTAGCGTTCTATCTAATCGCCTGCTCAGCGAGGTATCAGTGCTGGGAGGCTTCAAGGTTAGGGGGTCATTAGGGGGTCCGCCTTATGCGTACGTAGACAGACCTCCTCCTCTTCTCTCAATATCACTACGCGTAACAATTATAACCGCTTGTAATAGTCTGTAGGTGTTCTTTAATCTCGATAGCAATATGACACAGTATGAATATGGGCTGTCCAGAACTGCCGTAGTCTGTAAGAAAAAAAAATCAATTCTGTCTGGTCTCAAGCTCTAACCTACGCAGTAAAGAGATGAGTCTATAGGTACTTGAGAGGGTAACATAACGTGTTGGTCTCGCCCATACCGAGCTTTCTACTCATCGGCATCTTCTTAATTCTAGAAAAAGGGACTGTCTTGGTCGTTTCTTGACACTCTTGACTACAAAAGGATCGCTCAAACCATGCACTTCATAGCTCCGGCTTTTTCTCTTCCTGAGGCGGTAGACGTGAGTGGAGGAAGGCCGCTATTTCGTCCATCTCCTCTGGACAAGTAGAGTGAGGCATGCCACTTTATATCAATCAGTTAGAATGACTACCGTGCATTGTAATGACGCAGGCACAGACAAAATCCGAGCAACTTACGAGAAAATCTTCATTGTGACAGGAAAGTTCTGTGTCTTGAGTACATCATATGACAGCTGGCCCAGCGGCGCGGGAACAACCTGATCAGCCGTACCATGCGCCATATATATGGGTGTCTCGTGGTTGAAGTCGCTCTCCTGGACAAGGCTAGCGAATTTGGAGTCAAGAGGAAGCCAGCAAGAGAGGCCGATGACACCCCCAAGCTTGACCTTGGCGGTCAGTGCCGTGAGCAAGGTCATGGCGCCGCCCTGTGAGAAACCACCCAGTACGATGCGGTTGGGGGGGATACCGGCGTCAATCTCGGTTTGGATGAGGCTTCTAACATAGTCTCGGGTCCGTAGTAAGCCAGTCTCATCTTGACGGCTTCTGATGTCTTCGATGCCGCCGTTCAGGGCAGCCTATTCGATAGGTAAGTCAGCGACTGTAGACTTCAGAGGGCCTTGCGCATTGCATTAGGTGGATAGATAGGGCCTCGACTTACGATATCGAACCATCCAGGCATAGACATGCCACCGGCCTACATGCATGGTTAGCCCCAGTCATCCTGCTCACCCGTAGACGGGTCTTCGTTGGGTCGATTGCGTACAGCGGTGATGGGCGTGCGTGGGGCATGAGGCAAAACCCACTTGACCTCGTTGAGTTTGCCGCGACGAACCCAGCTCTCGACCGCCGATGACCAACCATACCCGGTGTCACCAAGGCCGTGCAGGAAAATAACAGTAGCCGTGTGCTTCGCGGACGGCGAGATGAAGAGCGGTTTCGCTCGCGGAGCCGCCATCTTGATAGAATCAGAAAAGATCGAATCGGCTAAACAAGTGGGGTTCCAAGCGCTGAGGATTACGACAAGGATAAGAAGATTGAAAAGCTGAAGAGGACGTGAGGCTTTTTGTAGTGGGCAAAGCTTTGGAATCATTCACTTCCGCCGGCGTCTTAAAATTGTTGTACAATCTTGGTGACATCGATGCCAACAAGTGAGTTCACCTTTGTAGTGTTGTAACTTGATACAGAGAAGACCCACACCAGCTCTACCCCTCCATGTCTTATTTTTAGACGGAGGAGAATACCGGTAGGTCGATCTGAGCAATATCCGAGAGTTTACATGTAACTAGAAAAAACAGAAAGCGCATTCTCCCCCACTCTCATACTTAACTTTTATTTTGAGGAAAAGTAGCATATTAGAAGAGAAACAAAAAAAATGGAAAGGGAGACGAGGGAGAGAACGAAGCAGGCTATCAGATAGCGGGTTGATCTATTTGCTTTATGTACCTAAGGCACTGTGAATTCTGCTTTATTCCGACAGTCTCCTTTATTCCGATAAACCCCAGACTTTACAATAGCGAAGCAAATAAGTAAGTATGGAATCGAAGCTAGTGGCAACTGGATCTATACTAAAGCCAAAATCTGGGAATTCAGGGTCCATTTTCATGTAATTGCTGACAGATCCTTGGTAATTACTTAACCCAGCCACTGCCTTCATTATTAATTCAAACAACTGAAGCTATCGCCAAACTTTCAAATGTGTAAGACATAAATGCAATCACCCGTTCCTTCATTCCTTCTTAAATTGAATATAGTCATCTTCTTCAATAATTTCATTGCGTCCCCGTCTTTATATGGAGCTAAGATCCCAGAGGTGGGCTTTCGTAATCTTTTCCCTTCTCGTCGTGATCGTGGCGTATTTCACGAGCAGAATATCTCCCACTTTACGTTCATTACTCCCACTCTCGACGTCGACAACCCCTACGAGATCCTTCTATAACTCGTCAAAGAAAATGCCGGCGCGAGCTCCTGTATACTTCATGAGCCATGGCGGCGTAAGTATCTTCCAAAGCATGAACCAATTCATCTTACCTCGCACTATTCCTAACAAAGCACCTATGACTAGCCAAACACAATGTTTGACACGGAACATCCAGTATATCCAGTCTTGCAGAAGATTGGCCAGGAGATCACTCAAAAAGTGAAACCCAAAGCAATTGTGGTCTTCTCGGCACATTGGGAGGCCGGGCCCAATGAGATAAAGGTCAACACGGCGTTGATGAACGACTTGATTTATGAGTTTGTCTAACACTCTTGCCTTTTCTTCGTCGGTTTATTGAACCGGATACTAAACGGAGAAACTCGGAAACATACAGCTACTACGGATTCCCGCCGGAATACTATGAAGTCCAGTATCCCAACATAGGCAGTCCCGAGCTGGCTTCCCAGATCATCGGGCTGCTACAGAACGCAGGAATCAAAGCAGAAGGCGTCAAAAGAGGTCTAGATCATGGTGTGTATGTTGGATTTTCTGTCGGTGAGTCTACCTCATCCACTACTCACTAATCCGCCTTCGTACACATCTTGGGGACCGGCACACTCTATCTAACAACCCTCAGCCTTTCACCCCGAGAAGAACCCCCTCAATATCCCCATAGTGCAAGTAAGTCAGTACAGAAGTTCAGATGTAGACCAGCACTACCGCCTTGGCCAAGCCGTCCAAGCCCTCCGCGACGAGAACATCGTAGTCATCGGCGCCGGCATGTCGGTACATAATCTACGCGACATGCGTTTCATGCCCAACTCCTCGCAGCCTTTACCTTACGTAGTCTCATTTGACGAGGCTCTCAAACCTGCTATGGAGGCGTCGCCTAGCGAGAGACAGGCGCGGTTGGCAGACGTGGCGAAAAGACCTGATGCTCGTCAGGCTCATCCCGTAAGTCGCACCCTTTCTCACCTTGTGTTGTGATCTAGGAAGGAAGGGGGGGTAGGCACTGATCCGATATTCGCAGCATTTCGATCACTTGATGCCGGCTTATATTACCGCTGGCGCCGCTGGCGAGGATAAGGGCACGCGGCTATGGACCCATCATGACTTTTCGATGGGATGGTCTATGTTTAGGTTTGGCGATGTACCTGCGTGATGTGACACCTCGGGAGACTTTTGTACCCTGAAGCGAACTGCGTGAGTTGACTACATTAAGGGGTGCTCACCTAGCCCTTACACAGGGACATAGGGTATATTCACTTTTCCCTTCTATGGTTAACAGACCATTTATCTAGGAGGCCCTTGATTATACAAGACGAAATCTGAATTTTAACGATGCTAATTTTCCAGAATGATTTTGCCTTAAAGTGCAGTTTGACCTTAATGCGAGTAACGGCACTAGGTGGCTGAACAGTCTTGATTGAGCCTCATATTTTATACTCGCTTTACTTGAATACTTACACTAATTTATAGGGACTGTTTGTTCATATACGAGATCACACTGATCGTCTCGTAGTTAAGTATTCGTGAGGAATTTTCGCTCACATAGCCGCGTTGTGACATCTCCAGGGTTGAGAGGCGACCTAGGTAGGCAGGAGCCTCGAACATTTACTAGTCTATCCTCTATCCGAAGCCTAACCCAGCATCTATTCTGTATTTCTTTAACCGCTCTAACCCAGCAAAGCAGCCTTCACCCGCTCGACCTCCCCAGCAGTGCCACAAACTAACCCAGCCGTCTCGTTGAGATTCCTCAAAGGCGTCTCCAAGATCCGCCGCCCATCAGCAGGATCAATCGCCTTGCCCCCAGCACACTCCATAACCAGCGCAACGGGCAACAACTCGAACGCTCGACGCAGCTTCGCCTTGCTCCCGGCCGTGACGGGGGACAGGTACACGCCATGACCCTTAACCAAAGCATGGACGACATCCGGCACCAAGCCACCGCTGTGCCGCAGCGTGTACCGCTCAGCAATATACCGCGTCACGAGCCCCATGTACCTCGCATCCTCCGCGGCAGCGCGCAGGTTCGCGGGCGCGAAATACCGCGTCTTGGCCTTGGCCCCCTCGGAATCAAGCCGCAGGTCAGGGCGGATGATCTCGCAGGACCCGTCGGCATCGCTGACGCCAACCTCGAGACACACGGCGGCGCCCTCACGACCGGGCACGCGAACGGCGACGACGGCCGTGGTCCGCGGGCCGTAGACGCCGAGCACGGCAGCGACTTGCTTGCCGGGGTCTTGGTGGAGCGCGCTCCGGCCCTCCCACACGCCGAGGATGCTGCCGACGGACCAATTGGGGCCGATAATCGAGCTGCCGTCCAGCGGGTCGAAGGCCACGGCGTAGACGTCCTCCTTATCCATCTCGTTGCCTGAGGTGGACACCTCTATCGGACTTTCTTCGCTGCTTACTGCTGCCACGGCGGGACACGCGGCGAGCTCCTCCCTGAAGAACTGCTCTGTGAGCACGTCGACGTTGAGCTGGGCGTCGCCGAAGATGTTCTCCGAACCCGCTACCTCGACGTTGTGGGCTGCGCGTAGCGCCGCTGCCGTGCGGCCGATTCCGCGGAGCAGGGAGGGTATCACCGAGGTGATCAGGGAAGGGTTTGCCTCTCCTGTGGCCCGGCGCAGGCTTTCTGCTAAAATGCTGTTTTCTGAACTCATGGTGTTGTGAGTTTATTGGTACCCTGCTCGGACGGTTCGTGGGATTTACACAACGCCGATGTTGATTGATTGATAGGTAGGAAAAATTCACTCAGACTCAGCGGGTTGCCAATTTGGGGTGTACTAGTCCATGCTGATTGGCTGAGATTTTACAGCTGAGCTGCACTAGTTGCCGCTGGAACACCCCCTGTATTCTGGGTTCTACAGCTACACCTCCTCCCAGCTTTCTAGAGACTCACTTATTAACTATTACCTACCTACCTAGGTAGGTATCTGAAGCTCATCTGGGACTTGAACGTGAATCTCGCATCATCTTCCTTAATCCCAGGTAATCTAGGGTTTTCTTTCTTGAAGTGAAAGTCTCACAGGATTCCAAGAAACCCTATTGCATAAATAGTCCGCAGAAGAAGGTAAAAGTAAGGATGTAGTCGAAATTGCTTCTTTCGTGAGATTCGGTCTGGATCTGTACAGGATTAGCATCATCAACCAATTTCTTCAAGTATCTGCCCCGTAGGTTCCAAAGACTGATGATAAACGCCCTCAGAAATCAATGCTTCAGCAGCATCAGCCCCCACAAACTCCCACACCCCAGCAGTCCTATCCCTCTCGAGCTTCCTCGCCTCGGTATCCGGTATAGCCCGCGCCAGGACCTCAAACTCAGGACTCTCCGCTTTCTCGCAAAAGAACACGGTAGGCCATTCAGCATGAACTATTTCTTGTGCTCGCCGCATATCCCTCTGCGCCTCTTCGATTTCCTTCTTCTCGGCACAAACCCGCTGCATATCCCCCGCGCGAATACCATCGCCAACGCCGGCCCATGCCCGGCGGGACTCCCACGGGCTCTGCCTGTCGCGCGGCCGCACGTGGATCTCGTTCGTCGGCATATTAGCAACATGGAAGTCGTCAATAACGGTATCCGTGGCGCAGTCGCGAATAACAAGTCTCCCGCTCCACTGCCCCGTGATCTCGAAGAGTTTCCTGTGCGGATGCCGCACGGTCGTGAGCTCGGCGCGCACGGTATTCCTAGCCCCGCCGCCCAGCGTCTTCCCCGTGAACTCGATGGTAGACAGATACCCCGAGGACGATGAGACGTAGCAGACGCCTTCCAATTCCGGATACGGGTGGCCGGAGAGCAAGCCCCTGACCGTCATCGTCGGGAGCGTGCGGAGATGCGACTCGCCGTGTCTGTCATCACGGACGATGGCATGGCCCGTCTGGCGTATTCGTACACCTAAGACGGGATGGAACGTCGTCTCCTGCGCCACGTATCCCGACGACGAGAGCCCGTTCTCACGATTGTAGAGCGCGCAGGCCGTCACGGGGGGGTGGTGCGATACTTGCTCTGATACCAGACGCGTCGAGCTGCCGTCTGCACCGACGAACTCGCCTAGGAATAGCTCGCCGAGGAACGCGTTTAGTGGCTTCTTCGGCCCGGACTTCAGGTCTGTGGATGAGTGGTGGAGCTGGTGCTGGAGACTGCAGAGGAAGTTCTTCAGGACTAGGAGGGCACGATTTGCTGCGCTGGTTTCGTGCGCGGGTTGGAGGAATAGGGAGTGATGCGAAGCCCACGATGCTGGAATCTCTGTTACGGAGGTGGGAGAGAGTAGAAAAGGGGGCGCGGTTATGTTGGATAGGTCGCCTTTGATTGTGGCTAGGTAGGATATGAAGTCTTTTAGCTGAGAAAAGTTGGTTTGTGATGTCGTCATGGTTGCTTGCTTCTACCTCCTGTTCTATGTGCTTCCTTCGCGAATCATAATGTAATTAATTCAAGATTGGTTTGTCGATAGGGATTCCAAGCTCCTGTTTATTTTTCGTGTCTCTACCATCATAGTGTTTCCATTTTTCAATATTCAGATAGCATTTCATGTATAGGGGAACGTTGTAGACTGGTGCATTAGCGAAAACAAAACCTGGCTAAGAAGTCCAAATGGATGACGTTGGTGATGATGTGGCTCGTTCTTAGTGCCGTCACCACCTCATCTCAGCTTGTATGGTGATGCCAAGAGATATTCAAACATACATTTCAATTCTGTTCTTACTCTCTTCGTGCTGACTATCATTGAGAGTTTAGTGGCTAAACACGCCTTTCTATGTCGTTCGAGCGACTCTCAACATAGAATATTACATATGCCGTAGTTCAGCCATGCAACAACTTCCGTAGGGATGCCATAGCTTTCTTACTATAGTCGCCCATATTATCGTATTTGTCTTTCCCCCGCCCATCAAACACTTCCATAGACAACCAACCCCTAAAACCCGTCCCAAGCACTGCGTCAAGGAATTCTTGAACGGGCAAATACCCGCCGTTAAAAGGCAAAGGCCGATAATCATGACTCCACTGCCCCCTGGGTCTCAACCCCTGGGCATCCGGCTTGTCATCCAGCGGCGGATCCATCAAGTACGCATCTGATATCTGGAGAAGGAAGATCTTCTCAGGCGGCACAGTAGCAGCAAGTTCCCTCAGACTCTCCTTCCACCTCCTCTCAAGCTCAGCCTCACTATATCCCCCCAGCAACCCCGACGCCGTCGTCGGATCCGCCCATTGGCCCCCGGCGCTTTGGAAGGTATCCAGACACAGCCCCAGATTCGGCCTGTCGGCCTTGTGCACGATGGACCAGACATCCGTCCAATGCGGGGCGCGCGTAGCCCAGCACCAGTTCTCGTACGCGACGCGCAGCCCCTTCTGCGCGCACAGGTCCGCAAGCTCGGCGAGGTCCGCAGCGAGTTCGTCGTAATCCGCCGAAATGCCCTCCGCGTCTGAAGACCCTACCTGCAGCATGTCGGTGCCGACGGCCTCCATGACGCGCATCCACCCCCTGGCGCGGGCAAAGGCGTCTTCGCGCTCTCTGCTACCTCGCGGCCAGCCTTCGAAATTCGCGAAAGGCTGCAGCATGAGGATCTCGAGGCTATGTTCTTGTGCTTGCGACTTGATGGCTTTTCCGATCTCGACTAGGGCGTCGTAATCGGTTGGGTCGGGCCCCTGGCCGTGCAGTTGCTTGCCGTAGGAGAGAATGTCCGGCATCGATAGCTCTATCCCGTCGAAGCCGGCGGCGGCGATGGCTTTGAGCTTTTCCGGGAGCGTGTGGGAGGGCTTGTGGCCGATGCTACATGTTGCGTAGCTTGTGGGCACTTTGGCGCCTTGGTAGTCGATGGGCATTGTGCAGATGAAGGGACCAGCGGCAGAGCTCTATATTAAGCTAGTTGTGTTTATTGGTAAAATTTCTCAATGCTTCTGGATCATCGACTCGAAGATTCGGTTTATAGAGGATATATAGGTTGAGGGTAGGTAGGCAAGTAAATAATGGGCATTGGTGACGTCAATAAACATCAACTCCTCAGCGAGAACATACTACAGAAATAGGCCTTTTCATCCCAATCTCATTCATTATTATCAAAACCCCATTCCTTTAAGCTTATAATTTATGAGTCTTATTTTAGATATATAATTCCATCAACACCGATCATTTGTCCCAACATTGGTTGACTTATTTTCACTGTGTTGCTACTAGGGGTCAGGGCAGATGAGATGAGAGTGCTCATGAAAGACGTTCATTCACCTGGAGAGCAAATCATGCATAATAAGGCAGTGTGAGTTAGATAGAAAAATATGCTGTCAAATTCAAGGGCTAAACGATATGCTGCGGTGATTTTCATGCCAACAAAAGGTGCACATGAACAGTTCCTTTTTCCGCTACCATAACGAGATGATGCAAGTACCAACTGATCACAAAGGAGAAAAAGAAATCTTGCAATCCCTCCTCTCATCTCATCCTTCACAGCGACAATTTTTTGTCCTCTACGCAAGAAATGAACGCGGAGGGCATTCCAAACCGACCGCTTACTTAACAGGCCTGCCAGGCGACGTGGACCTGTTGTGTCAGGGCGACGGTAGCATCGTCGTCAGAAATGGTGCCGTAGGCAGTGCTGTTGGTCGTCGTCAACGCGATGCGGTTGTTGATGTTGAGGATACCGGTTGCACCGCAAGGCGACCAGATGATGGAAGCAGTGGGAACCAGGTCCTGCTTGGTGTAGACCTGAAGTAGAGAAGAGGTGAGTATTAGCCATAGTCATGTTCATTTAACTTAGTAGAGAAATGATAGCAGTCCATCTGGAGTGAGGCAGGTAAAAGGGGCTCACATCGCCGAAGTTCCAAGGGCTAACGCCTCCAACAATAGAGGTCGTCGTGGTGGTCTATTCTTCGTATTAGCTCATGTTGCTTTTATATTCACGCGCAACGACTTCACTCACAGTGTCAGCGGGCGACTGGCTGAAGTAGTAAGTCGAGTAGAATGTTCCCGTGATACCCTTCTCAAGCTGCGCGTAGCCGTGGTATGTAGACTCGACCTTGGGGGTTCATTAGAATAAATGTTATCTCACAGGTGTGTCGATAGATACTCACGACGGCGTATTGGAATCCACCGGGATAAACGAGGTTCAAGTGAAGCTGGCAGTTCTTGGTCCTGTCGGATACAACAGTACCGGGTCCGATGTAAGTCTGGAACGAATCGAAACCGAAAGTGACAACCTGATCAAGTTAGAAATGATCAGAACACTTTCAAGGGGTGGAAGTACCTGGCGATCAGGAGAAAGCTCGGTAGAGACAGAGCCTTGGGGGCAGCCGTTGCCACTCGCAGAAACACTTGAGATCTGGATGGTGGTTGGGTCGGGTGCAGTGCCACTTCCAACACCAGGAAGAACCAAAGGGTTAGCGGCAACCAGAGCGGCGCTGAAGAGAGCGATGAAAGAAAGCATGATGATAAGTCTTGAGGTGCTGTTGCGTGTAGATCACAGATGTGAAAAGCGTTTGATTTGCTTGTGGGCTTCCTGAGTTGGAATGAGTTGCTTGAGTATGCTGATGAGTGCTGATGAAGAAATGATCGACAACCTCGTGAGAAGTCATGTATTTATACTCTCGACGTCGTCAACTTGCTCACTCATCCCGCCATATTCATGCTTTGGTCATTCGAGGACACGGCCGCCGACGTTCCACTAGAGATATCACGCATGTCGACGCCATCGTCAAAGATAGAAGTTCACTTTCCAAAACCGCAACACCTCACAGGCTCGGATCCTCAGCCTTGGACGTGTTGCTGACGATGGCCCTTCCAGCCCGCCTCGCGAATTTCGGTTGAATAAGAGCCAAGGCCTCATAGATGAATTCATATTAAAGGACATCGTCTAGTTTCTCTAGTTCCGTGGATATCATGTGGAGTTCTTCTTTTTATAGAATCTTATTACCAAGAGAAACGTCGATGCGGGCTCGAGATGGAGAGATAGGTGTGAGCAAGGCGGTAACGATAATCGTCTCGGCTATTTTTTGACGATGAAAATGATCCGTTCTCGTGGGGTAGCGCCCTGCAAGATGTAAGGTCTAGCTAAACTATCCGCACTAGGTCACCGGGGGTGAGATCTAGGTCATGATAGAGATATGAAAGCGGCAGGGATTCGTCAAAGAGACCACTGCATGTTTGGCTTTGACTTGATGCTATTTTTGAGAATCCTTAAAGAGATAGATTAAGCTTAATTGCTCCGACGGCGCGGACTTATGCCCGATGACTTAATGTATTCCGTGTGCCTAGTCTGTGTTGTTTTGGAGAGTCTTACAAAAGATGTCTTAAAAATAATAAAGTAATGAATTGTGCTCATAACTTAGCCGTTTCAACAGCAGTATCATACTTACCAATAAAACAGAATAGATGACCAGAGAAAATGCTTGTAACTCGGACACTGTATGAAGCATGGAGTATCGACAACCTATAGTCATAAAATCCGAGGCCTAGGCCCCTGCTAGCCCTCAATGCTACGTCGAGTCGTTTTGTTTCCGATCGAGCCCAGAGGTCGTAATATCCATCGGTGCGGTCCAGAGCACCGGGGCGGGCTAGCTTATGGATCGAATGTGCCTTTATCCTCTTTAGCCGCGGCGACGAGAGGGTCAGAAACAAGGGCAAGATGCTGCTTAGATCTAGAGCCTTGCATATGTTCCTGTCGAAATTCAGAATAAACGAGGAGCCCAGATTGTAGTCTTTTTTTATCTCTTAGGTAATATGTAATATGTCATGCTGTTGCATCGCAGATGACCTGTCGATGTTTCCTCGCCTTCAAGGCCCTCCAAATGTAACAACACCAACCACGTGATGGAGACAAAGGGGCTAAGACGATACGGGAACTTCCATCGGAAGTACTCTTTCGGGCCAATTTAATTTGTCCAAGGGAGCTCTGGGCTGCAAGGGCCATCGCCACACCTTAGTCCGGGGAACGCAAGGAGGTGGTCGTGGGGCTGGATACAACGGCGGAGCATGAACCTATTTCCGCTCCCAGATTACCCCAGATACTCGACAGGTGGCTGGCCAGGGCCATTCTCACGGAATGCAGGGGTCGCTGACGTAGTAGGCATGGCGATGATGACCCCACTGAGGGGTAGAATTGTTGAAGCTCCAGCTCGACATGTCAAAGCTTCACGAATCAGGCCGGTGTCGCTTTGCTGTTGAGTTCTAACAGAGCCGTGATTGAGCATTCGTCGTCTTCGTCAACTTCGTCCTTGTCAAATTCGTCAAATTCGTCGTCGCCGCCGTTGTCTTCCTCCTCCTCCTCATCTCATCTCTTCTCTCTCTCATCATTGGCTCAAGGCGACAGATGCTCGCAAAGATTACTGTGAAGTGTTATACCCTCGAAGGTAAGGCATCGATCGCGATCTAGTTGAGGGGGATCATGAATTGGTTTGAGGGGCTACATGAAAGAAGGTAAGCTGAACGTAATAACATTGACTCTAGAACAAAAAAAATTGAAAATCTAACTGATCGGATATAACCAACAAACGCCGGAAAGATGCGCTCCAACATATGCAGCCGATTCATCCTCACGCCCCAATCTGCTTTAAGATACCCTCCAAGTTGATGCTCTTAGGTCGCTCAATAGGTAGACCAAGTGCGCGATCCCAGATCAACTGGGCAAGAGGACCCAATCCTCGGCTGACACCAAAGGTTGCAGTATAGTACAGAGTCTCGTGGAAGCCATAGTGATGGAACAATACACCACTGCTCGAGTCAACGTTGGGATAGGGGTTCTTCGTCTTTCCATGCTTCTTCAAGACCTCAGGAGCTACTTCGCTGTTGAGCTTGACGAGTTGGAAAACGGGGTCCTGGGCAATCTCAGGACGAGCAGATGCATAATCCATCAAAGCCTCAAAACGAGGGTCAGGCTTGCGAAGGACTGCGTGGCCATACCCAGGAACGACGCGTCCGCTATTAAGGGTAGACCAGAGGTAATCGTGGACATCCTTCTCAGTGTAGCTCTTGGGGATATTTTCCTTCATCTGGATAATCCAGCGCAAGACTTCTTGAGCAGCCAGACTAGAGAGACCGTTAATATAAATCGTCCACGCGAGAACAGAGTCAAAAAGACACATACCCGTGCAGAGGCCCAGCTAAGCCCTGAAGACCAGCGCTGTAGCTTAGGAAGGGGTCGCTGAGAGCGCTACCGACGAGATGAGTGGCATGAGCTGAGACGTTGCCACCTTCATGGTCACCATGGAGGGCGAGGTACAGTCTCAATAAATCTTGGAAATTCTCGTTCTCTTTGCCACCCTTTCCTAGCATAGCAGCGAAGTTGTAAGACCAATCCTGCTCGATGTCGACATCGGCAGGTAAGGCACCACCACCACGGTAGGAGTTTTGGTAGATCTTAGCGGCGATGGTGGGTAGCTTGGCTAGCAAACTGATGCAGTCATCGAAGGTGGGCTCCCAGTAGTCGGCCTTATTCAATCCATTCTCATAGGCCTTGGCGAATTTGGAGGTATAGTTCAGGGAGCTGACGGCAATGGCAAACTGAGTCATGGGATGTAGGTCTTGAGGGAAGTTGTCGAGCATCTTGTTGACAAAGTCGGGAAGTTGGGCCTGCTCGGCCAGCTCCCGGGAGAATTTACGGATTTGGGGTACAGAGGGAACTTTACCGGTTAGGAGTAGCCAGAACATGGCCTCGGGCAGCATCTCTGTACCGGTCCTGCCCTTGGGCAGTTCCTTTTGGCAGTCCTTAATGGTTCGGCCATGGAATCGAATGCCCTCATTAGCATCTAGAACACTACCCTCCCACACCATAGCCTTGAGTCCCCTATCCCCTACGTCAGCATGTTCATGGTTCCGAGTGTTTGGGTGTGTTCTCTTTCGAACCACCATACCTCATGCCACCGATGGTGTTCTCGACCTTGAGCTCCCCAATGACAGCTGAGCCATTTGCCTTGACCTTCTTTAGAAGCTCTCTCTTAGCGGGAATAACCTGTTTCAAGGTCTCTTTGAGATCGGGTTCCGAGGAAGCAGAGTAGCATCTCCGCGCGAGGGCGACCGGCACGGCGCGTTGTTGCTAGAGGCAAACGCTGTGTTAGCTCGGGATTGCATTGCGAGAAATCGGTGTCTAGTAACAAAAGGGCTGTTCATGTCACAATTTGATTGATCTAATGAGTATGAATTACTCACCCTCAAAGCACCCAACGCCCTCGTCGGCGCTCGGATGCTCATGGCCATGGTTGGTGAAGGATGGACGAGTGATAAAGAACGGAGACTATGGAGAGTATAGGTATTTTGCACGGATGTACTAGGAGTTGCGCCGGGCCGAGGGGGAGGGGAGGTGATTTGTGAGAAGATGTGAGAGCGTAATTGAGGAAGAAAAAAACCAAAGAGTGAGAGGAAGCCGAGCTGCAATTGACCTGCTTTCTCGGCTGATAGCTTCTCTTGTATCGGGTTGCCGACGGGGTTGGTGTGGTGGTATTTGATACATGGTAGGGGTACCTACCGGGGATAAGACTGTGGGGTACCCCTCCGTGGGCTGGTCTGCCCCGCGTGAGCCGAGGGAAACCGTTTGTAGATGGCAGGGTTTTAGTGACTTGGTTCCCCAGAAAGCGCCTGTAGTCGGCCATTGGCCAATCATTACGTCTCCTTTTGTCCATTTCGGACTAGGCCTCCTGTTAGCTTACCTAGGTCCGGCTGTGGTACATATCCGGACCCCTGAAATACATACCTACTGATAGGTACCTACCTTAGCTACTGCACATGTATGTAGATAATTTATTTCCTGTAAAAATAAACAAGAATATTGAACAGTCGCAGTTTTGACTGAAGCTACGTTCTCAGGACACTGCACAGAAAATAATTGAGTTATGTAGGCGTTGATCAGGCCTTACTCGCACCTCGGGAGATTTCAAGACCTCCTTGAAGAAGCCTCTAGCCGAGCTCTGGCAAGGGTGACTAAACAGTGACGGGATACTTGGCCACCGCCGAATTACAGGCCGAATTACAGGCCGAACGTATGCCCGCCTACTTATATATAACGGTTTTAGGCGGTACACTATGATCTGGTACGGCGCTATCCGACCTGCTATCGGAACTTCCGACCATTTTACATGTCTGCGGCCTGTGACGTCTATTTGTACTATTTGTACTTGCTCTCTTTTGTCAGTCTTGTAGCTTATTGATTTCCAAACGGCCATTTAAATGTGCAGTTCTCCATTTGGTCCTCTAGCAATCTATAAGCTGCTTGAGCTGCATCACTCATAAAATGTTTCGCCGAGCTATCATTCAGGCCCCTCGACGGCTCGTGACGGCTTCTCCTCGAACGGCTCTCTGCATAGCCTCGGCTCGACATATCTCTTCTACGGCCACGAGAATGTCGCTACCTCCCGTCGAACCTCCTCTGTCGACAGCGTTAGCCTCGGACTCGTTCCAGCTAATTCCTGAAGCGCAAAAAGCGGGTGCTGCAGAAGATGCTCTATACGAAAGCCAGATCAAAGATGTCGAAGCTTGGTGGTCTACGCCCAGATTTGCTGGCATCAAGCGACCCTATACTGCCGCCGATGTTGTGTCGAAACGTGGCTCGCAGATGCAAAGCTATCCCAGCTCTGTCATGGCGCGGAAGCTCTTCAACCTGGTTAAAGAGAGAGAGGCGGCAGGACAGCCCATCCATACGAGTGCGTCACAAAAAACGTCGCTTCATATGAAACAGCTCTACTAATTTTTGCTTATGATATATAGTGGGAGCTATCGACCCCGTCCAGATGACTCAACAAGCACCGCACCAGGAGGTCCTCTACATCTCAGGCTGGGCCTGTTCAAGCGTCCTGACGACCACGAACGAGGTCTCCCCGGATTTTGGCGATTACCCTTACAACACGGTGCCCAACCAGGTCCAGCGCATGGCTAAAGCGCAATCTATGCACGACCGCAAACAATGGGACCTCCGCCGCAAGATGACTCCCGAGCAGCGTAAGAAGACCCCCTACGTCGACTACCTACGACCCATCGTAGCAGACGGCGATACCGGTCACGGTGGTCTCAGCGCCGTGTTAAAGCTCGCAAAGCTGTTTGCCGAGAACGGCGCAGCGGCCGTACATTTTGAGGACCAGTTGCACGGTGGCAAGAAGTGCGGACACCTCGCGGGTAAGGTGCTCGTGCCCATAGGCGACCACATCAATCGCCTTGTTGCCGCGCGTTTCCAGTGGGATGTCATGGGAACAGAGAACCTGGTGATCGCACGAACAGACTCGGAGAGCGGCAGGCTCATCTCAAGCGCTATCGACACTCGCGACCACGAATTCATTCTCGGTGTCGCAGAAGATGGGGTAGCGCCTCTTGCCGAGACTCTGCAGGAGATGGAGGCCAACGGCGTCTCGGGTGCCGAGATCGACGCCTTCGAAGCCAAATGGGTGAAAACCCACAAGCTCGTGACATTTGACGAGGCGGCCGTCGAGCAGATGCGCGCCCAGGGCATCGCACAGGACAAGATTGACGGTTATCTCTCCGCGGTCGCGGCGGACAGTAGTCTGAGCGTCACGCGGCGGCGAGAACTCGCGAACTCGCTCGTACAGAAGCCCATCGTATGGAACTGGGACGTGCCGCGAACGCGCGAGGGCTTCTACCACTACCGCGCAGGCATGGAGGCGGCGACGAAGCGGGCCCTCGCCTTCGCCCCCTTTGCTGACCTGCTGTGGGTCGAGACAGGTGACCCGAACGTCGAGGTGGCGACCAAGCTCGGCCGTGCCGTGCGCTCCGTCAACCCCGGCAAGGGACTCGTGTATAATCTATCCCCATCGTTCAACTGGATGGCGCACGGTTTCAACGACGAGACGCTCAAGTCCTTCATCTGGGACATTGCGCGCGAGGGCTTCGTGCTGCAACTCATCTCGCTCGCAGGCCTCCACAGCACCGCCACCATCACCAACGAGCTGGCCCGCGAGTTCAAGCAGGATGGCATGCTGGCATACGTCAACCTCGTGCAGCGCCGCGAGAAGGAGCTCGGCTGCGATGTCCTTACGCATCAGAAGTGGAGCGGCGCTAGCTATATCGATGGCATACTCGGCGCCATACAGAGCGGGAGCAGCAGCAGCAAGAGTATGGGCGAGGGTAACACAGAGGGACAATTTGAATGAAGCGAGCTTTGTGGCGGCTTTTTTTCGGATTTTGGATTTTGGGCAAGGCGTGAGGGCGTTTACTGCACAGCATCTTTCTTTTACAATGCATACCTGGGTAGTTATAGGACGCGCATCTGGGGGATAAATTGACGTTTTCATTGCATCACGATGATATTACTGTGTCTCTTGGCTGAACCTCGCATTAATCCCGAGTAATCTGCTCGCTGTCCCATCACACTATCACGATGTACCGAGAGTGAACCGTCATCCAGCCGACCAGCCGACCAGCCTGAACTCCTAACCCTAGCACAGTAAGAACAATGGCATTAGTAGTAGAAATTAGAGCTCGGTCTTGAGAGCGTTGTTGGTTGGGGCAGCGAGCGGTTGGCCCTCGGGGGTAACGTAGGCCTTGGTCATGCCGCCGTCCACCACCATATCGTGGCCATTGACGAAGCTGGCCTCGTCGCTGGCCAGGAACAGGACAGCCTGCGCCTGCTCGACGGCCTCGCCGAAGCGGCCGGTGGGGAAATGCACCTCTCTCCGCTGGCGCTTGGGGATGTCGTCGCCGAGCCAGTCCTGCAGCAGCGGCGTGTTCAGCGGCGCGGGGCACAGGCTGTTGAAGCGGAAGCCCTCGCGGGCGTGGACGATGGCGAGCTCGCGCGTCAGGGCGAGGACGGCGCCCTTGGAGGCCGTGTAGGCGAGCTGCGGCGTCGCGGAGCCCACGAGCGCCACGACCGACGCCGTGTTGATGATGCTGCCCTTGGCCTTCTTGTTGCGCCGCAGCGACTGCACCGCGTGCTTGCAGCCGTACCACACGCCCTTGACGTTGATGGACATGGTCAGGTCCCAGATCTCTTCAGGCGTGCCGACCGCGTCGTCGTCGCGCGCGTGCATTATGCCGGCGTTGTTAAAGATCACGTCGAGTCCGCCCCATGAATCTAGCGATTCCACCATAGCTTGTACTTGCGTCTCCTTCGATACATCGCAGATCTTGAGGGGGTTGAGTCAGTGGGGATGGTTCTACACGCTCTCCAGGTTGGGGTTTGGTACCGCTGTCTCGACTCGGGATGCCTTTGGCACCAGCTGGAGTAGTTTCGCCTTTGCTTTCTCGAGAGCAGGGCCAGAGATGTCGGCCATCAGTACATTTGCGCCTTCTTTCGCGAAGAGGATGCTCGTTTCAAGGCCGATACCGCTGTCAAGCTCATGTCAGCAGCCCGTATAGCATGAGTTGGATATGGTGAAGGACTGTTGTGACTCACCCGGCAGCTCCAGTGATGATTGCATTTTTGCCAGCAAGGCGACCTTTGGATTCCGCGGCCATTATCGCGTTTCGGGGTTACTGTACCCAAGCTGACGATATACGTGGTCACAGAAAGAAAGATGACAGAAAGAAAGAGGTGGAGAATAAGGCGGAGACTGTCAAGTAGGTATGAAGAGATGCTTGACCACGATTCAGCCAAGCAGTCTTGATTGTTGTCACGGTATTGACAACTTAGAATTGGGCCAGATAAGCAAGCATCACGATCGACGGTATATAAAAGTTAGACCCTGCATTAGGAGTAGGATAGTAGGGTGTCTTCGAGATAAGGTACTACTAGTCAGGCACTCACTTAGACTACTTAGACTACCTTACCTAACCTACCTCGAGGAATGAAGGAGGGGAATGAGTGGCCTTCCGACAACGGATGCGGGGCAAACATCGTCGAGTTACTTACTATCTTCTGTTGATAAGCATTAGGCTAACTTCGCTGGCGATCGATTGCTTTTCTTTTCTTTTTGATAGTGGATAATAGTGGATAGTGCCGGACAATGCCTATCTTTCAGTGACGGATATGTGTTACCTACCAAGTCCCCAGCAACATCGTCAAGTGGTTCACTCCGGGTATCATGAAGCAGCTTGAAGGCGCATCATACAAATCTTATATGTCAGCCATAAGTGATGAGGGAGGTAGGCTGTGCATACAAGCATTTTCGACATTTGACTCACTTCACCGGGACGCAATTCGGGATGCTTCGAATTATTTATGAAAATACGAAAAGGCAAAAGCAAAAGCAAAGAACACGGCCGGGGGGCGAATTCAAAGACACCTCCTTCACCCAATAATTTCCATTCAAGTGTTTTCGAGCGAGTGTTTTGGTAAGGCTTATACAGGTTAGCTAGGCTATGCATTTAATGAATAACTATTGACATATTGGCATGAATGAAGGTCTCAATCCCCCCTTTCTCCCAGATGCCACTCTCAACTTCTTCAACCTATGGCTTGATCATCAATTAATGACACTCACATCGTCGTCGAAATGACGTCATCTCTTTAATTCTTAACTGAAATTGAGAGACAAAGTTGGCATATTAAAGAAAACTACCTAGTGCTAGCGCCATTTCAATGCCGCCGTTCCCCAAGCTCTCAACCAGAAATGAAGTGTCTCCTCCGTTTTGCCTAGATAGCGGCACTGCGGAAACTCCATAAGAGTATAGGATTGACATTACTCGTCTCAGTTAATACACTCTGAAGTCACGGTGTCACCGGGGCTGGATATCACATCGTTGGTAGGAAGATTACAACTATTCGTTATGCCTTGCTTTCCATTTTATGCTGACTACCTATCGTAGCTTTCGGTAGGCTTTCCTCGGATTAGCCGGAGTCGATGGAGGAGGATTCCAACAACGCCGAGAGTCAGCTTAGCGGCCCCAAAGTGATCCTGATTGGGAGTGAGATGAGATGTCGGAAGCATGGCAGAGTGCCTGCTTGAAAAAAATGGAACACTCGACAACGATATTGAGTTCTATATCGTTATTACGCGTTGCCATACCTCCCTTGCTTACGCCACAGCAACCTGCTCATCATTCCTTTTTTTAAATAGAAATAGCGGTCAGCAACGCCATTTCGATTTCGATCACCACGCTGCTCTGTTTCGCTGTTGGGAAGAGCCATAGTTTGGTTTGTGGCCCTGACGCGGTTATGATACAATGATTCGGGCTTGGTCTCAAGTCACTGGACCTGAAAACGGGATCTGTGTTAGCCCTCAAGAAAACCAACCTTAAGAAATCCTATAAGATGGATGTTCAACGTCGGGCAACAGGGAGCCTGTACTCCAGAGTCCGGTCCTGGAGTATGGCATCTCACAATCACTGGCGTTTTTTATTGGGTTGGGCATTATTGGTATGACGACCAAGCGGGATAGCGGCCATCGAATCTTACTCAGGCGTGCAGCTGCAGAAGTCAAAAGGCGGAACTGGCTGGGCCGTATATTGCTCGTGATGAAGTGGGTGAGAGGCATTGTATACTGCAGGTTGTTGAGCAAGAAGTCCAATGACCATACTGACCTACCTCCCTACCTCATAGTGGCTTATACCGGCTCGCCTATTCTGGCCTTCTGCTTGCGTACTTCTGGGTAGGTACCTCAGCTTTGGCCCCCCCAATCGTCGGCCTCCGGGAAGCTAGCCAGCCCACTAACTTGGCCTAGGTAACGTAACCTAGCAATCCCAGGTACCAGGGTTCCGGGCGGCTCACAACGGGTTTGCAAGATGAATGAATCATGGACATGTACTTGCCTACGCATACAGTACACGTAGGTACTTGACAACCCCTGTCGCGCGATAACACCGTTCCAATCGTTCCAATCGTTCCAATACCTCCTGGCCCCCGTCCCCTCGCACACACGTGGGGCTTGCATAATGACGCATGCAGCTCGCAGTCCGCCCTGACATCGTCAAAGCGGCGGTCGGGAAGTAAATCGACACGGCACTCTGTTATCGTAGGTACACTGCCTAGTCTACACTGCCTAGTCTATCTACGCACAGGCGGCACCCACACCCAGCACCCAGCACCCAGCACCCAGCATCCTGGCCGTGACGAAGAAAGCCTGGCCCGTTGGCAGGCATCGTGATGCACCTCTACGTATAATCTCCTGCACGTCCTCCGCTGGTACTTTCTGCCGTCCTCTCTATCGTCATCTGTTTTCCCTGTCGAGCATCGAACAGGATCGAACCGCCTATTTTAGTTCACCGACAATTCCACGCTGTCCACTTTCTTGATTGATTATTTAAGGCCTTCTCGACTTTTGCCCTCGTTCACCTGTATTTTCCTCCCCTATGCGAATATAAATACACTATCCTAAAAGCCTCCTTCTCGTTCCATCAGTTATTCCGCACTACTTAGGTACTCATTTGCACAGCCAATTCTCGAGACCATAGTTCGTTGTTACGTTATATTGACACTCGTCCAACCCTCTCATTGCTTTGCATTCGCTTGATTCTCTTCTACAATGGCTGTCCCGTCTGGCCCTATAACGGCCGAAGCACTTCCAGAGCTGCTTCAAGATGATAACAAGGTCAAGTTAGCCGGCCTCGATGTCGACGGCATGCTCCGTGGGAAAGTGGTGTCCAAGAAGAAGTTCTTGTCTATCGCCAAGGAGGGCTTTGGCTTCTGTAGTGTTATCTTCGGCTGGGACATGCACGATTTGCTCTACACGAAGGAGCTCAAAATTAGCAACAAGGAAAATGGATATCGCGATCTCATTGCTATCCCGGACCTGAACAGCTTTCGCCGTATTCCCTGGGAGGATGATATCCCTTTTTTCCTCGTCAGCTTCTTCGACCCAGACTCAATGGATCCTGTCTGTGCCGATCCGCGCGGGCTGCTCAAGACTATTGTTGATAAGCTCCAAGAGAAAGGCTACAACGCTATGGCAGGAAGTATGCATGGCCCCCAGCATCTTGGCTTCGTAATCTTAACCTGTTAAATCCAAACTTTACTGACTATCTCATGATTGGACAGTCGAATTCGAGTTCTTCCAGTTCAAAGCGCCCTCAGATTCGAGCTCCCCAGCTGCTGCCTTCATGCGCAACAACGTCCCACATGACATCCCTCCCCTAACCGAAGGCATGTTTGGCTACAGCATCACACGCCCAACCCTCAACAAGGAGTACTACTACGATGTTTTCGATACGTGTTCGAAATTCAAGTGTGATCTAGAAGGGTGGCACACGGAAAGCGGTCCCGGCGTGTACGAGGCAGCTTTGGAGTTTGGACAGATATCCGAGCTGGCAGATAGGGCATCTCTCTTCAAGTACGCCGTGAAATCGGTAGCACATAAATACGGAATCACGCCGTCTTTCATGGCGAAGCCGAAACATGGACTACCCGGCTGCAGCGGACACACACACGTCTCCGTCGTGGATAAGGATGGAAAGAATCTCCTCTTCCGAGAGACCAAGGACGAGAACGCAAAGTATCCAGACATTGCACATCTTAGCGACCTGGGACGACACTTCCTCGCAGGTATCCTGGAGGGTCTACCAGATGTTATGCCCCTACTAGCACCCAATGTGAACAGCTATAAGCGTCTAGTCGAGAATTTCTGGGCCCCGGTAACGGTCTCATGGGGTCTTGAGCATCGCGCCGCGTCGATACGGCTCATTGCCCCGCCTACGTCAAAACCCGGCGCAACACGGTTCGAGGTCCGAGTACCGGGCGCCGATATTAACCCTCATTTTGTCATGGCAGCGATTGTGGCACTTGGATGGCGTGGCGTCGAGAAGAAGCTTGAAATTCCTGTTCCACCTCTTGGCAAAGGTCAGGATGTAGGAAGTGCTGACGATAAAGGGGCGCGTCTGGCAAAGAACTTGAAGGAGGCTACAGACAGGTTCATGAGAAAAGACAGTATAGCACGCGAGGTTTTTGGAGACGATTTCGTCGAACATTACGGTGGCTCAAGGAATCATGAAATACGACTTTGGGACGAGGCCGTCACGGATTGGGAAATGAAGCGATATCTTGAGACTGTATAGACCGGGGAAAGAGGAAGGCATTGGGGTTCATTCACTTCGTCGCATATAATTCACCGGCAGCCACGTTTTATAGGATATACCATATACCCTGCAACAATATCTTTAATGCTTGGATTGAATTCTTGTTGTTTCGTTGCTCTGTTTCTACTCTTAACGCTTAACATGGTTTGATCGCGAGTTCGGCCTCAGTTATGTCCGCAGTCTGATGTTTAAGCTGCTTACGTGGGTATCTACCTGGTTATCACATCCCAGTCATCCGTCTCTCGTGACACAGCGAGTAATCCCTCGTCCAGGACCAATATCCAAGCCAGATACGACCAAAATGGCCCAATCAGTTCAAACAAAGACGGGTAGAGCCGAACCGAAACAGCATATTGAATTTACAAGGAATACCGGAAGCCCTTGTTCTCGAGCTCCGTCTGGTCGTGCATGCCGGCTTCTACGGCTGCCTTCTCGTCGATCGCGCCCGCGGCGTCCCGGGCTTTGTTCTCGCGCCACATGTATATGTAGAGCACGATTATGCATATTAGCTTTGTGGTGTACCCTACCAGCATTGCTATGTAGGCGCTACGGTAGTATGCTATGGCGGAAGAGGAGTTAGAGACGGGTTGCTTTGAGATACGGGTATAATAAAGGAGACACGGAAGAAGACGGGGATTTAGAATCGAATACTTACGGGCTTCGCGCGCGAGAAAGGTCTGGGGTCCGATGATGCTATTGCGTGCTTGTTAGCGATTTGTGTTTTGAAGATGGTACATATGGGGACGACGTACTTGCCGACACAATACCCCACGAACAGTATGGTGGACGTCAACTGCTTCTTGGTCGAACCCGCGATGTTGGAAGATATCATCGTCAACGCCATGCTGAAGCCTAGGCCTTGGAAGAAGCATAACCATAAAGCTACCAGACGACCCCACTGATCGTTGAAAATTATATTAGCTCAAGTTCGATTTTCGAAGGCGTAGAGAGACGAAGTATGGATGGATGGATGGATATGTACCTTGTTCTCATTCGGCAATCTCACGAGCAGCGCAGAGCCGATGATGCAGATCGTGTTGGCGGTGATCATGGTCGGACAACGCGAACCGCGGGGCCACTTCGTGCAGATCACGCCGCCGAGGATGAGCGACAGGAACTGCACCGCACCGCCGGGAATCTGCAGGTACTGGCTGCTCAGGGTATCAAAGTGGAAGCTTGAAATAATCGTGCTCGTGAAGCTTGTGATGGCCGCATTGGGCACTTGGGCACCTACGGCCATTATGAAGAGGATCCAGGTTTCTGGGACGGGAGCGTGAGTTTATGCTGGCTTTTGTGGGTAGCATGTAGCTCTTATGGTTAGATTGATGGCTATGATGCAGCCTTGTAAGGACTTACTAGGGTCTTGGATACATTGAATAGCCTGATATTTCTTGAAGTGATGGTTCTTCACTCCTGTTCGGTTGGTCGCAACCTTGATAGTTCTATTAGCCTGACGTCCGTTTCTTACGTAGAATGTATACAGAGCAAAGCATGCTAAACAGGGCTCATTGAATTTGAAGTGACTTACACGCCGCGTAGCAATTGTTCGTTCTCTCTGATTCAAGAATCGTGCCGTGGCAGGAACATCGGGTAATACCAACGCACTGATGAGACCAGTGCCGAGGCTGATGGCACCGAAGATGAGGAAAACATACTTCCACCTGGCCAGACCGGTCGTAATGTAGCCGACTGCGTAACCGATTAGGCCTCCAAACATCGTGGCTAGGCCGTTCGTGCAATAATAAGCCTCGAGTCGTAACGGTTGCTCCTCAGTTTTGTACCAAATGGACATGATCAGGACGAAAGCAGGATTGACCTACTATTATTAGTCTCATAGTATTTCGTTATATTGGATGACAGAATCATACCGTAGCCTCCGTGAATCCTAAAAAGAAACGGTTTGCCGCAATACCGGCAAATGATGTACATGCCGGAGTCTGAAGGGATCAATATCAGCCTCGACTTCTACAGATAGTAACCAGCAAATAGAGAGTGCTTGAAGATAGAAAGCTCAGATTTAACTGGCGGTATGGGCTTCTACTCACGGTCAAGACAATAGTTCCCCAGATTATAACCGTGGCGGAGACAACACGACCAACCGGAAGTCTCTGCATCAAGTATCCAGAAGGGAGCTGGCCGCCTAAGTAGCCAAAGTAGAATATCGAGCCTAATCATGGTCAGCTCGCTGGTTAAACGCAGTCGAAGAACAAGCGCATACCCAGCCATGAAAAATCCTGTCCATGGAGATTGGTCCCTTGCTGGAGCCCATAGGAATTGGCAAAGTTAATGGCGTTCTTGTCGAGGTATTGGAGGAAGTATATGACAAATAGGAGTGGAACAATATGGTAATCGATTTTACGAACGACCTTTTTGATCTCTCTCTTTGTCGCATCGACTTCATCGCCAGCTACGAAGAACTCATAATTATCATCCAAATCTTGCGAGACCGCCGTGATATGGTCGGATGAGTGGGAATCCTTCGCCTCCTCGGCCGCATCTAAAGGATCGCGCGGCTTCATCTTGTCAATTGCGCGACTTTACACGGGAATATCAACGGAATAAGAAGGGTGCGAGGGTACGATTCACGTGGATAAATGGCGTTATATACCTATTCAAAGTATAGGCTGCTAGAATGGATGGAGAATGAAATACATAGCTTCTCCAGGAGCCCAGACAGCTACAATACTGCAGATACCGTCTGATAGTCTGCGTATTCCTTGCATTGGTTCTGGATCCTTAGTTCACAGTTCAGGCATATCGACGGAGCCTACTACCAAAGAGTTCAAGCATATCATCGGTCTATTCGACTAGAGCAGGGGAGCTATAAACTTGGGACCTAGCTACTGGGTCGTTCCATTGCACAGAACAGCTTTGTTTCCCCGACGATGTGACCGAAGTGGGCGAGAAAAACCGAACGGTCCGGGGGATAAGGCTGGGATTAGAGATGCTGAACGCGAGAAATGGGTGCGGTAGCCAACGAGAATGGAGAGAATTCGATGATGCCATCGACAGCGAATTTTAGGTGATTTGACCCGCATGCGGGCAGAACTGATGGGACGACACACTATGCAGCAACTAACCCAAATGGCTATCCAAGTAGATAAAGACTTTCGATCTCAATGTAAAATTGAGATAACATTGGTTAATTGAGAGACGTAGTGGGTTGGATCCGTTTTTGGCTAATTCTTTGTAAGAGGGAAAAAGAGAAGATACGGCAATGCGTGCGACTTTCTTGTAGTCATTATAGATGTAGAGCATCTACTGCGTATACGTAACCTTTTAAATTGCACCCTATCTACTTGGGTGGGTAGAGAGCTTATCGAGCTAGCTAGACCCTGGCAGAAGAAAAGATGGGGGAGAGCAGATCTCCCCAATTCAGGTGGTATTCCGCCCCTGTAAAGCATGTGTACTGTGCCAACTGTCTGTATTCGTAATTCTTGAATATTCGGTGTAGATTGTGTAGATTGTATGCGTAGCTGCTAGGCGCAAAGTATGCTCTTCTTACCGCGTGATCTTCGTGACTCCGCAGAAGCGAGCTTCACGAGGACAGACTGGTATAAATAAAACGCCACCTTTCGTTAACCTCGAGAAGAGTAGTCGAGTCCCTTTTCTAGCACTCCTTATTGGCTCGACTCTTCTGGGGATTTAATGGCACGCTAACAATAGAATGATGAGAGCAAATGCCTGACTAAGCACTTACACAGGCGTTGTTAACCCCGAGTGGTGTTCGGGTAAGACATTTTGAATTACACTTGAGAGAAAACGTGAATAGTCGGATGAGGCTCAAACCGACCGAGGCAATGGATTCAATTATCAAAATAATGCGGCATTCGACTGACACTGGTTCAATATCACCATATTGACTCCGAACGTTTTCTTCTCCTAATACCACGATGCCGCTTAATTACCCTTTTTTCGCCGACTACTCCTACGGCTTTAAGTCAGCTATCAACTGATGCCCGAAATGTCGGAGTTAAGGCGTCTCGAAATTGTCAGACTTTTCCACTGCGTATATGTAATAGATATTGATTTAGTTTCGACGGCAACATCCCGCTGACGGAGGTTTGCGAGGTCTCAGGCCCCCATCTGAAGCGATCTAAATATAAAACTCCATGAGAGCAGAGCGGAGTCTTGAGGCATTTGCTTCAAAGATGAAAGTCCTACGTGGGGAGGTACTTGATATGTAGAAGACGTTGGTAACCGATATAGCACATCAGTAGTGTAGAGCGTTTTGATTTACGCTCAGCCACCCTAAGCGAGGTGTATTAAGAAGCGGTATTAATTGAAGTTACATACCTAGGTATGTAGGTACTACGCATACACTAGGTAGAGTCCGCTACTAGACCCTGTTAAATTGATACGCTAGCGACCTTCTAGAAAACTTCTAGCGTATTTCTTAGACAAGCTCCTGGAACATCTAATACCAAGACATCGCATCGCGTACAGTACGTAATCAGCTAAGTATACAATTCGTCCTACCCAAGGTGAGGCTAGATACCAGACTATGTCTTGACTACAGTATACTACCTGTGTCCACCAATGCTTTATAAGGGTTCCATTACAGCATTCTGCTGTTCTCAATTCACTCAACCATAGTAGATACCCGATCTATAAGGATGCGTGTACCGTTGATGTCGATCAGATCCATTTATCTAATCTATTACACATGCTGCGAAGGCCTGCCTGATCCCCTAGTCCATCCATCCCTCCCTCATCCATCTCCATCTCTCCATATTATACAACAATTACCTACAAAGGATACCAGGAACCGCTTCCCTCGATACCCACCAATCATCAACCTGGCTTACATCGACTCGTAATGGCGGGCAGTGCCTAATCTAGTGTTTACAGATAGACGGGAAGGAGAAGGTAGAAACTGGAATCTCCCTTTTCCTCTACAGTAGTGTAGAGGTAAATCACGGTCGAGTCTCGGCGTCTCTCCATCGGTGGTTGGATCCTTCTCGCTAATAATATTACATCCAGCCCTGTCGTAGATACCGGTAGGGAGGCAAAAGAGTTGGGTGTGGCGCTGGTCACCGGGGTGACCGTCGCGAGAGAGATGGATAATGCTGGCGCGAGCCCACGGCCCGAGCATTGAGTCAAAGCTTGCTTCCTTCGACGCCGATGGCTTGGGTATCGAATCACATAACGCAAGAGCAGAAGTCCACCGACCCATTGTTCATCGGTTACTCATTTGGTCGACCAGCATTCTCCTCACAACGGTTGTTTCTACTGATGACAAATCTTCCCGATCTTTCCCCAATTCTCGTCCGATGCTATGCGACGTCGATGCTGTCTGTCCGCCCGTCACGGCAGGGACGCGCGGGATGGCTCGCCTCCAACGCGGCGGTAACTTCATGCGATCCTGTAGAGACCTAGGTTACTTGAGTGGGATATTCCGCAACGATGGGATGACATACATAACCTTGCAGATCTGCGGCACGGCTGGGAATCCCATATTGGCTCGTGTCAGCAAATTGATGTGGCAGAATGGTGCAGAATGGTGCTTATTTGTTCTTCTGACATCTTTCTAGAACACCCCGAAACAATCGACACCTGACCCCTAGGGCAATCAAGCAATGCCCAGGCCTTTGCCCAGGGTCGGACGGCTACCGGGTTCTGTACCGGGTTCTGTATCGGCCCAAGATACAGCTGTACCATGTGTTAGATACGTCACCCAGCATGATGATCGCTGTATTCCGCTCTAAAGTCCACTAGCCACCCGCTAGAACACTTTTTTGACAGCTACGGATCAGAACCCGGCGGGCCTAGCGTGCAGCACTTGAACCAGTCCCCCGGTCTCCCAGCCTTATACGTACCTCCGCAGTACGTACCTACGTACCTAGACCTACCTAGATACAGGGTATGGAGTCTAATGTGAACAACTTGTCTACCTACCCAGGTAGCTAACCCTTGATCTATCTACCTTCCACTTACACTAGGTAGTTCTCGTCGTCACGAAACCTCTCCTGGGTATCTAGAAACACTGTTATTTTAGTCCCCGCTATCCCCCACCGTAACGATTTCTACTTCAGGAAATTTTAGACTAGAACCACCCTTTGCACAGTCATTCGAGCAGTGAACCAGCCATTCCTTTGGCTGTGTCTATGATACCTCTTCGATGACTTCTACCGCTTCGAAACTTCACACAGCTCTCTTATGTTGGGATCCCTCCCTAATCACGGAAATAAGGAGACGATTTATGTCTATTCTCGCTTCTCAGCCTCCGTAATGGCGTGTCAATACGACTTCACTATGCCTTCTATCCCTTCCTGTTTCGTCGTTTCTCTCCGTCATAAACAAAAACAGGTCATGGCTCTCGCCAAGCCCTAGTCAAGATGCTAATTTGATATCGAGGACTGGGTTTAATCATCGTCAGCATCAGCCACGAGTTCGATGTATCTGGATGAAGCTTCGCAGCCATGTCAACTCAGTCGCTAAGTCAAGTCAGATCCAAAAATGCATCTATCACGTCTGGCTGTCCCTTGCTTATACAGGCGCACGATTAGGATCCTTCATTGGTGAAAGTCTTCGTCTATATATACCTTGATGCACGCTGACTTTGGTGTTGTGAAATTCGCCCTCTGGTAGGCAGTTCGGTCTCTCATCTTTGTTTACATATCATAATATCCTCCTTCGTCCTGTGATCGCCACATCTAGGCTACCAACGTGACCCTAAGCCTTAAGCACCGAACTTGTGTATATCGAGGCTTTCTAATCACACATCGTACGAAGAAGCCCCGGCATCGCATAAGCTCTTTGACTCAATATTCCTCATCATCCTTGAGATTCCTTCCTCCCTATACGGTTGTTGTTTCGACCTGCGTGGCGCATTTCCCCCCGGGGACTTCCGAGTCCACCTCAAATCAGAGAATATAAGAGGTACTACGCTCGCGAGAGTGACAATATAAACACCGGACGTCAATTCTTCATAAGTCTGACATCAAGGGAAAAAGCTCACGAGGTATGATGCCTATATTCGGCTTACTCCGTATAAGAGGGGAACTAACTCATTGTACAGATCAGTTTATTGAGCGGCAACTCCCATTCCCGGAGACACAATACGGATTTACCAAAAGAAACTTGGCAATCATCTTATAATTATGCATTCGGGCAGCCGAAGTTCCCGGGGAAGTAGAAGCCAGGTACGTAAAAGGTTTTCATCATAGGCGTTACCATTCCTCGCACATTGGGTAACATCATGGAACTTTCTGCTCACGCCGGAAGCGAAATGCGCCAAGTGCTTATATTGATTATATCAACAGCGCTCCGTGAAGCAGATGATTGAGTCATTACGAAATCATACAGTCAACACGTTAACCGAGCTACGTCGGATTGAACGGGTTGCGATAAGCTGTGAGAGCGAGGAAGACCTGCAAGCATTCCAAGAACCCATGATATCGGCATGGGACTACTACGTGAACAGCAACCAGATGCTGCTAGAGCTGAGAGGCTTGACCCGTAACTACCCCGTCTCGAGTTCCTTGATTGAGGAAGCCCGGAGTCTGGTCCGCGACGATCTAGAGTCCAGCCGAAGCTGGAACTTGGCGTGGCTATGTTTGGTCAAAATCCGCGACGCGTACGTCGAACCCCGTTACATTCACCATCTACCCCTTTCTGAGTTCACACCCTGTTCATATTCCCTCGCTCACTCTACGGTTACTGACTTGTTGTGGAACAGAGGGTTGATATTGATCTGCGCGCAATCTGAAGCTCAGAAGCCGGAGATGTGGGGTGGTCGGTTTCCCTCTCCAGAGGAAGCAGAGCAGCTAACTCAATGTTTCGTGTATGAGTGGACGCAAGCTGTCGATACAATGCTTCGACATTGGCGTACCGCTCCCACTTGGTATTGATGAATGAAGGTGTTGAACGACCATGAAAGGAGATGGATGATGCAGATCTAACGCTTGATGATTGTATGATATTTGATTCATGATATGTAGAGAGGCACAGGAACTTTAGACACTGGGAGGCGTCAATATTGGGTTCAATGGTTTATAGACTTCTGTTTCATTTCAATGTTATAAAGAAATCATGATGAAAAGACAAAACAATTGCCTCTGTGCCTTAATGCTGGAATAACGTGGACATTGTTCTAAATAAGAGGAGTGTGGCAGAAGTGTCAAAGTACAAAGCGTTCATTCACGTTTATGTCTGTGGAAGATCTTGTAAATAATTCACATGTAGTAGACCACACAGAGCAGTGAGATATCTCAAACACTCGCACCTATCACAGTCTACAACCTGATTTCGAATTCCAACCAGTTTCAATTCACCTGGTTGACCCAACAGCAAGCTCGTTTCAATTTCCTCTCGATGGACTGCAGCAAGACACACACTCTATCCAACCTAGGAAATTTCTATCCTCGTTTTTGAACCTTCCCCATCACCCTTCCCCATCACACATCCATCGTCTGGAAACATCAAACAATGGCGAGTTCAGGCAGACCAGTTCAAAATATTGAACCTGAGGCACTACACAAGCCAAGTCAGAGCCAGAACGAAGCTGATGTGTACGACCTAGATGACCCGTATCTAGTCCCCAAAGTACTCAGCCAGCATCCCAAAGCAGCGGGCACAATCACCTGCCGCTTCCTTGCCGTACCTCTCAACGAACCCGGCTCTTTTTCCAGAAACATCGCGCAATATGGCCATATAGTCCACGAGAGCAGAGACAAGCTCATAATGCGGGTCCCGCCACACAATATCGATCTCATGAACTACATCCGACAGGCCTGGGTGTCGAAGTATCTGGCGCCTTTCACCGAATGCAGGATCACATTCGACTTGCCGAAACGGGACCGAACCACCACCATCATAATTCAACGCGTTCTTACCAAGATTAACAAGAACGCGAGCAGCTGCATAATTAGCGGTGGTGCGAATGACCTGGTCATCACGGCTAATGACGCTCCCATGACGGATGCAAGAGCCGCAGTGCGGTCTTCGGGCTCATCGGTCGACGAGGGAGGGGAGGCAGTGCCTCGTCTGATCCGGCGGGTATGTGAAAATTGAGAAACCGCGGGGTGTTCATGAGTTGGGATAACACTGCTGATTACATGCGCACAGCGTCGAGCTACATCGCTTCCCTCACCCGATGTCCTGGCAGAGCTGGGCGAACGTCCTTGGCATCATCCACAATTACTATCCTGACACGAGGCGGAACCGGCAACGCAATGACAAGATGAAGGCTCATCTACCGGACGACGAGGATTCTATTGAACTTGGAAGTGAGTGGATGCAGGTCTATTCAGGCAGGTCGATGGATTGGATCTAAAATATGAGGGAACATCACGATACTGCCTAGGCACCTCAATGTTGGGTGTTGAATTAAGAATGTGTCATGGGCTGGTACGGTCATATCATGATGAGTGGGAAGGATAACGCGTAAAGATGAAAAATTGGTAGTTGAGAGAATAAATTGATGACAGCGTTGAATTGATGCGAAGGTCACAGTGACTGTTATCAGATGATAAAGCACTTAAGCTTTCGGTCCTCTGTCGGCATTCACTAGGTACCCCTCTAGCGACTACCTACTCTCTGCCCCTCCATTAACTCTAGTAACCGCAAGGCGGCTCGGGTGGAAACGGCTCAGGAACAGCTCAACAGAGGGAGGGACAAGTCACCGACGCTAATCGGAGGAGGCAACTTCCACATTCCTTGGAGTATTCTACCTTCTATCTACTTACCTACCTAGGTAAGTACCTACTTAAGTACTTAGTAGGTACCTTAAGACTACCTCCCTACTTATACAATATCTTCGAATACCGGTCCGTTGTCATCGAATATCACGAATGAACAAGCCTCTTTCACACTAGACGTCAGACCAATCCCAATTCCCACGAAACGCGCGCCCGCGACGAACAAAGCAAAGAACCGAATCGAAACGAACATCCTTTTTGCCCGCGATCCCCGATGCCTCGAGAACAACCCATCCACCACGGCTCCCTCGAGCACATCCTGCCTCCAAGCTGGAAGGCCCAGATCACCGCCTGGCTTGCCGAAGACACGCCTTCGTTCGACTACGCCGGATATGTGGTTGGAGAGAAAGAACATACCGCCACGCTATGGGGCAAGAGCGCCGGCATCATAGCCGGCGTGCCGTTCTTCACCGAGATCTTCACGCAATGCGGCTGCACCGTCGAGTGGCACGCGGCCGAGGGCAGCTACATCGAGCGACCCAAAGACGGATCTAGCAAGTTCAAGGTCGCCACCGTGACGGGGCCCGTGCGAGGCCTGCTGCTCGGCGAGCGCGTCGGCCTGAACCTGCTGGCCCGCTGCTCCGGCATCGCCACCGTCAGCCGGAACCTGCTCCTGAGCCTGCGCAGCGCCGGCTACCGGGGCATCCTGGCGGGGACGCGCAAGACGACGCCGGGCTTCCGCCTCGTCGAGAAGTACGGCATGCTCGTGGGCGGCGCCGACACCCACAGGATGGACCTGAGCTCCATGGTCATGCTCAAGGACAACCACGTCTGGAGCCGCGGCAACATCACCGAGGCCGTGCGCGCCGCCAAGCTCGTCGCCGGCTTCGCGCTCAAGGTCGAGGTCGAGGTGCAGAACGAGGACGAGGCCGATGAGGCCATCCGCGCCGGCGCCGACGTCGTCATGCTCGACAACTTCACCGGCGAGGGCGTCAGGGTCGCCGCCAAGAGCCTGCGCGAGAAGTGGAAGGGCCAGAGGGAGTTCCTTATCGAGGTGAGCGGCGGCTTGCGCGAAGACAACGTCTTCGATTATGCGAATAACGGTGAGTCCCCGTCGACGTGCGCATCCGCTTATGGAACAGACCAGCTGATCACCGTCGCTCGCCTTTTTTTTCCTTTTTCAGATATTGACATCATCTCTACGAGCTCTATCCACCAGGGCACACCTCACGTCGACTTCTCGTTAAAGATTAATCAAGGTTGACTACCGGCGCTCGATTGATAAAGTGATTGCTGAATTTTTGAGTCTAGGGGTTGTTTATAGGCTGGGATGAGAACATAATTCGTCTATGCACGACACTGTACTCTACTTTTACTCTAGGGTCTCGGGCAGCGGGTAGGTCCGAGCTCTAAGCTATAATCTACTAATGTAGGTTCTTTGACCGTGTGGCTATCATCTTTTCCCCGATCAAGCGTGGGATGCCTACTTAATCTAGTAAAGGTATACAATTACGTTAGTTGGGTCTAGACTGGCTGCACCGCTCAGTGGCCGAACAAAAGTTCCGTTTGACTATATCTACTGGGTATAGGTATGATCGTAACCGCCGATGCTTACATAGGAACATCTCACGAGAGGAGAGGCATAGGATATGTATACTATACGGTTGTGACTGTGACCGAGTCACAATAATTTACTGCCCGGTGATCATTGTTTGGCGTACCATTTGTGCTCTCGGTATGGTCCAAGTCCAACCTCATCTACCGGTAACTCCCTGATCAAGGTAGTGTGGTGTAGGTTCCCCTTGCTGGAGATATCTTGTTATTGAACCATAGCTCTCTCTTACCTCGTCCTTTTTGCTTTTCCTTTTCTAAGTAACTCGAAGCGTATCTTACAAACTCGGTTCATATATTTCACCCTAACCCCCCAAGAACCCCCACCCTTATGCACTTCACTCGAGACGCACGTCAACTACCTGGCTCCTTGCTACTAACAGCACCGTATATCTAGGATACGTACCTGTAGCTGCAGCGTACTTCTACCGGTACCAACGTTTGCTGAGATGTGGTTCGATTGGGGCCTCTGGCCTAGCCTGGTCTGGTCCAGATAGATATCTCCGCTCAACCGAGGTTGTAATGCCTTTTTTTGCATGTATGTATGTAGACAGCCGTTCCCGTCACGTACATATGTATTGTTGGTAAGGAGAGAGAAAGAGAGAGAGAGAGAGAGAGAGAGAGGAGTTGGTACTGATACATGCGGTGCGTACTTGAGTTCGTGCGACGGATGGAGAAAGAGAATGAGAGAACGGGCCGGATCATGCATGCAGGCAGGCAGGCGGACGTGGCTTGCAGCTAACAAGTCGGAGCAAATGTCAAGACTGCAGTCATGAAAGAATGGAGCTGTGGTTGTTATTGGTTATTTTACGCTTCTGGGTGCTCGTGTTGCTACTGTTAATGATGCGAGATCTGGAATTTCGGCGTAGGTGAAGGGAGTTAGTTAGCGGTAGGCGAGAGGGAATACGAGAGTGAATGAGTTGGTGAGTTGGTGGCTTATGCGACGGATGGCAAGCATTGGAAAATGAGGATCGATGATTTTATTGTCAGCTACATATTCTGCTCATAAGCATGTAAGTCTATTGTAATGTGAATAGGTAATAGATATATAAAGCACATGTATGTGTGGTAGTTGCCACTGTCTTTCTTATATAGATCTGATTTCAAAGGATTTTGGACTCGATAGTTTTCTAGATTGGGTAGTCTTCATTAAGGTCATCATCATACGATGAGCTCGAAACTTAACGGGTATGTCATCTGTGAGAGTCCTAGGAGGAGATCTCCGGAATGCTGGTCATCTACTTGATACTTGAGGGTGTGCAAGAAGAAAACTTCAGGTTCTCGGTACCATGTACACTGAGACGTTGAGAACATGTTGATAGTATTTTTGTATTAAACGATTAAATAGTTATTACCACCTTGAGTAGATACCTTGATGTATGAACAGATGATAGATAACGGTCAAGAGGCTGATATGTGACACTTAATGCATCTCATGCAGTGCGGGCAGATGTGATGGCGTTTGGAGTCCATAACAAACATGACGGGTCATTGGCTCTCGGGATTTGTAGTCCTGTAACTAATGTATAGCGTGTGTCAGACTGAACAAGGTCCCTCTCAAGCGAAGGGTATGTCGGTCAATCATGTATGGACGGGAGGCTCAGGTGTGGAGGTAGGTAAGGTATGTGTATATATGCCGAGTATGTAGAGATGGGAGTAGTCCTGAGACAGAGCAGGCTAGGCCAAAGTAACCGAATGACCCTCTCCCTCCAATGAGGATGGACATAGCCACTTTGAAAGGGAGAAAGTCGTCGTGCGGAGACCGCAGGGAAGACCTTAACGGCGTCTTATTTGCAGAAATTCGCCACCTTGGCACGTATGTCTATGGCCGTTAGATGGGCCTGTCTGCGCTGTTTTGGGTGGTTTATTGGTCTTCATCTAGGCGGGGTTTTCTTGCTGTGGTGAAGACTCTGTTGGTATGATGTAGTTTCGGTTAGTGGGTAATGGATTAATGAGGAGAAGGGGGGAGGGGAGAAAATGGAGGGAATTGGTAAAAAGATAGACAAGTGAGAAGAAACGTTTCTTACAACGTGGTATAGGGTTTTATGGACTCGGCATGAAGCTCGCTGAAAAACGTCGGTGCTATGGCGTCGAATCGTTCTCGTGTCCATCCGGAATTCGTGAATAACAGTCCGCAGTGATTTTCTAGTCATTAAGTTCTTAGTTGAATGTACAGTAAGAAATGATGCTGCCGGTGAATATACCAAAATGCTCGCTGGAGATCGTGTTCATCAGGTTCTGTCGAGTTTGTAGCTTTTCATCCTGGGCCCAGGTCCCTATAGGCAGGATCTCGATCCGCTGGGCTATCTGCTCGAAGCCGGCCTCGAGAAGCCAGATGGGGCCGTTGGGTGAGGGAGTGAAGTCAATGTTGTTGCGCTTGCTAAGGTCGCGCCACAAGTTTAGAAACTTTGGGCACACCTCGGTATCACCAAGATTACTGTCGAAATCGAAGATCTGAATGGCCATCTCTGTCCATTCAAGGAGTCCTCCTGGCTCAAGTTTCTCGTAAGCCTGCTTGAACAAGCCCGGCCAGTCACTGACACCACCCGCTAGACCACGAATGTGTAGGAAGTCTATCGAGTCATCGGGCATGGGCCAGGGATCCTCGACGTTACTAATGGCGAACTTTACGTTGGGTGGGACGGCGTTCGTCTTTTGGATCCGGGATATGTCGATGCCGAGGATGTTAGCCTGCGGGTATCTGACAGCCATCTCTAGGGGCCACAGGCCTGTCCCGGTCCCAAGATCTAAGATGTTCTCGACATTTAAGGGGATCCGTGTAGCTGTTAGGGCACCGTTCAAGCAGTGTCTGAACAATTTGTGTTGAAGTTCCATGCGTTGCTGTTCCTTCTCATCGAAAGGCACGAAAATCCTACCGGAGTAGTGATATTTATGACCGAAAGCCTCGATATATGGCTCTTCTTCTGTTGAAGTCGCCTTAGAGTGGGAATCGCCTCCGTCTGTGGGAACTGATGATTTCTGCGACGGTGAACGTTTAGAAATACGTCGGCATGGCATAGATGTAAATACACTCACTTTATGCCGAGAGGCCATTCTTCGTTGCCGTCTAACTCTATCTTGTATACAGTGATAGGTATAATCAATAATAACTCAACGCAAAGCCCGCTCGAGAGATCTACCGTAACTCGATCGATATTTTTGTTCTATTGTCCTTTTCGGTGGCGGTTCGTCTATAATAAGTCGAATATAAAAAATGAAAATGCTGACACCTACTCCATGTCGGATGGTGTCGAGTCTATTCGAGTGCTGCTGAGTTATGTTAGGTGTATTCGAAAAGGTCCCCGCCCTTCGCTCCGACGACGTTTGCCCTGACCCGCTAACTCACGCATTGGTTACCTGGTAATATTCCAAGAGAAACAAGCCGAGAGACACAAAAGGTGCCATTAGGGGATCCTCTCTAAGCGAGGGTGATCTCCAGAAATGAGGCCGAGGTGCCTACCACGGCGACTGGGTCCCAGTCTTACTTGCGTGTGAATTTCTGCACGAAGGGATAGCCCTATGCCACGGCGCCGTACATCCTACGTATGTATCTAGGCCGGCCTGTCTGTTCCTTACTTTCTATGCAGGTGTGATGGTATCATAACGTAATGTGATAGGTAGTAGAGGTAGTAGTAGTAGTAAATAATGGGTGTGTGAGGCAAGCTGTCTCAGTGTGTCTGGGTGCGAGGCTTGTGGGAAAGTCTGTATCATCAGCCGTCGGCAATGCGCTTTTCCCACGATATCAGACAATAATCACAATAATAATAATATAGCGATAATGAAAATAACTGCCGGAGGACACCAGGATCCATATTGGGCTGAACCCGGTCTTTTCTCTTGGTTATGGCCGGCGATGTGCGCAAATTGCAGTTACACACACACCACGAGACTGAGGACTCTCGGTGACGGCTCAACGAATGCTCGGTGATTGGGCTCGAACTGGGGGCAGATGACGGATCCTTCCTGCGACGGTATCAACCGTGCATTTACTGTCACTGCGGCTGCAAAGCACTTTGCGCATCCTACACCATCTTGCTATGTCACCACAGCAGTATACTATGGTATCCTTGGGAAAGGGGGACAGGGCAGAAGAGTGAACATTGGGATGCACCGCAAGAGTCATGACACCATGTATAATGTACGGCCGATCAACCTGGTTTATTGTTAGTATCCTTACTCTTTCTTCATCGACTAACAACGATGCCAAGACAAGGATCGTTCGTCTCAGGGCAGCTCTTAGCTAGAAGCTATGTATTTAACTTAGTGTCTCCCGTGGTCGGCGCCATTACCACTACCGTTAGGTACCGTTGTCCTTAGCTAAAGTGTTTTTGTGGTTCGTTCGTCTCGATGAGACAAAGGCTTGGCCGGCACAGAATCAGTTAGATCAAGCCCTACAGTAATAATGGTGTGGTCCCCTTTTTTTCCCTTTCCCGCACGTGTGCAGATGCCAGGTTGGCTAGAATAAATCGGCTATGCGCCGAGAAGAAGCAAGGTAATCACTGTACACTAAGTTGGCATATGCCCATCCCTTACAGCAAGGCCGCACCGTTTCTCAAAACGGATGTAGCGTACATAACTCTGTCTATCATAGGGAGGTAAATACGTGGATGAAGACAGCCGGTAACAGTTGTTACTAGCTAACGTTAGCGGGAAATCAGGGATGCTACCGTAGTATTCCATGCGCACGTCTCGCGTATGTCTAGTGTACACTATGTCTGGCTGCTTCATTCAACCTTGACCCTGCAGCTTCATTGCCGGCAACTCGTTGGCAAGAATGTCAGCAACACGAGGTAATTTGACAAACAAACGACAGGGAAAAGAGGATACAGCCAAGGACCAGCCAGGTAGAAACGGCCCTTGTTATGATAAACCTATCTCATAGACGAATAGACCGCAAGATATTACTCTGGATGGGTCCAAGCTGCGGTCATCCTTCGGTACAAATAAGCCGAAATCTTTCTAGGGTGGTTCGCCCCGGCACTTATTTCCAGCATCGAGCCGAATGATTCTGATCCTGGTCTCGGCCCGTTCTACAGTATACCACTGTGCTCTATGGAGATAGCATAAAATACGTGTCCGGTATGTTTGGACGACCATTTAACTAGTAAGCGCTCCTGTATGATCTGTTTTACACCTCGTATGGTGGATCTCTTTGATAGGTAATCTCTATTCTGTTCGTGTAGGTAGGTAAACGAAGTCCAAGACAAGCAGATAGATGGACGGACGGACGGACACGGACACAATATACGGGACTGATATCGGTACCTCTTTAGTAGGCGAATTTGTGATACTGTTTTTATGTCGTAGAACGTAGTATGTTGAGTAATGTCTGCCAATTTTTGCCAATTCTTTTTGCCAATTTGGTAGTTGTATCGAGGAAGTCGATAGTTAGAATTCGCTCAACACATGCAGGGTAGGGCGGTCAATATGCATAAATAAGCTTCATATAGGATCATACTGAGTAAGGCCAAGGGCCAAGGGCCAAGGGTAGGTAGATCAAACAGACGATGGTGATCAGATCTCGTAAGGATGGACTATACTATTGTTACACATTCGATATTTCTGCACGACATCCGGCACTGATGTTCATTATATTGATTAGTACCTATTTAAACAAGGGCTGAAAGTCTGCATTGCTCCCGTAGCTGTGATGTGACACCAACCTAGTATTCAACCCTAATGCATCTACCTAGGTCCTAACTCAATGCATAGTAAATCTTTTTTTTATTTTTATTCCTGCACACAACGCAATGCTACGTTAAGCATGCAGTTCGGCAGAGGCTAAGACATCTTCATGCCTAGGGTTAGGTTAGGCATTGCCGCTAGTGTCGTCGTCATCTTTATTGTCGCTATTAAATCATGAGTCGGGTCTTTTTACCGCGAAGAGCCACAATGTCAATGCCACGTTGAACGGCCCCATCTTCATCAATCAGTGTTGCTTGCTGTTCGCCATCATCTTCTTGTCGTGTGATACCTGAACTCCCTCTCCGCTGTACACTATACTCTATACGTGAAGCTACGCCGCACTCTCGCTGGTGAAATAAACGAGTTAGGCGGGGTAGGAAACTTTGGAGACAAGGGAGGGAGGGGCCATAAAACCACGAGCGCCTACAAACCAACAGGACGTGAGTGTTGAAGCAATTCGTCCGGGTTGCACACATAGGGAAAAGGAGCGTGACCACCGAAAGCTCAGACTAGCGCTCATAGGATTTGAACCTACACCCATTTAATTGTGATCCAATAGACACTTCCATGGACAGGTTGGCTGTTTGACAAATCCACCATACAGACCGCTCCTCCTCACATTCCTGTGGTCCTTCGGCCAAGGTATAGACAGCAGGGAGAAGCGGGGAGGAGTCGTGAGGTGGAGGCAGAGGTGGAGGTGAGTTCAAGCCTTACTTTTGCACCGCAGCGACCCTCTGTTTTCTTCGCTCCTTTCTGGAATATCACAGTGTCGGCCTGTGTTCCATCGCAGGGCGGGGCGGGCATGATTTCTGCATAAGGCGGCACGCACATGATCTGCAATCACACATAAAATTCGTCAGGATGGAGTTGGAGAGGCGGTCAAGGCAATCAATCATAAAACGATATTGGATAGGATTCAACCTGGTCACGGTCGAGGAATGTCCTGCCGAGAGTCTCGTGGTCAGAGCGATCGAGTTTCGACTATGAGTCGGCAGATTATTGAACCAACTAACTTGATCCTAAGACTTCGAAGGGAGGGACAGGTACTATCGTCCATTTACGATGGGGTCGGCCTGGAATCTCGTGTCACGATACATCCAGCTTCGGCGAGTCTTCATTGGATCAATGCTCTTCACAGCGGTTTCGGACACCGAGGGATGCTTGCGGCATATCCACGAGGAGGTGGACCTATTCAACATGAAGGGCCACGTGCGCTTGCAAACCATGGTTCTTCAAATGCGGATGGGATGTGGACTGTGGACTCCAGCAACGTGGGACAAAGGCTGAGGGAGAGACCTATGATGCAATCTTAGCAACGACGGGACACCTTCACCCACACACCCCCCTAATACAAGAATGTAAGGGGAAAGCTCTTCAAGGGTGCATTTTTTTCGCGGGCAAGTATTACCGCGAACCAGGGTCTTTCGAGGGGTACCATTATTGGATTTAGGTCAGGGGGCGTCGACCTTGCAAGCGAACTTACATCTGACTGCTCTAAGGTATATGCAGAAGCGTCTGGGTCATCCCTTGCTGCATCTTTGGCAAACGAATAGAGGCATTAGACAGTCAAGGGATACTAATTTAATAAACATGTGCTTAATTGTTAATGGACAGGTATAAATCACGCCGTGTGAGTATGAAATGCCTAGTTTCATCGGCTCTGGGATTTGATCTAGGGAAACACTTACACATAGCCAACCTACCGGGGGATGAATTCGCCGGACTCCTGCAGAACGTCCACATCCTCCAGGCATATCACGCATCCATCGAGAGCTCCACAAAGACCAGGCTGAAACTCGATAACGGGGCGAAACTAGACGCAGATATCGTCATCGCCTATACAGGGTATCAGCCCATAGCTTCCGCCCGACGTAGCCCTCCACAACTAGTTTTGCGGAGTTCACCGGTCCTTTCTCCCGGCCAGCGAACCACAAGCACGCTTGATTGCCGGAGCTGTCGCCGGGTGCATGAAGATCCCTGAGAACCGCCTCGAAAGGTAGGTTAGGCAGCGGTAGGCTGGGACTGGCATGCGCATACTACGTAAAGTGCCATTCTACTACATACCCTCACATGCCCTATATTGACAATAGCTTGTTGGTTCCTCTGGGCGTGAGTCCTTGAGGTTATCGCGGCAGTTGTTCAACGGTAAACCCTTAAAGGAGTCTAGACGAGGAATGCCGTGTACTTTTGAGATCACGAGTGGTGTTTATGGCCCACTCAGAGTTAATTATCCTTATTTGGTCACGATCTGCGAGTTTCTAAGTTATGCGGAACTTCTATGATGTGTCTTTCACCCGAACAAACGTCCTTGAACTTTGTAAGTTCCAAGATAGGAAGGAAAACCCGGCTCTAAAATACTCATAGGAGAGTAACCTAGAGTAGGCGAGAAACGATTATCGGTTCCAAGAACCTTAGGCGGCGAGATGAGGCTAACGGACATGTACTCTACCTGGTTAACACTTGCATGCGGCATTTGTATTCGATTGTTCTTATTGGCCATATATACCCAATAATATCTCATAAAAATACATCGTACCCAGAAAAAACGTTACCAGGCATACACAGTGATGTGACTTTTCACTTCTTTTAATTTTCCCCTTTTAATCAATGACCTTCATGAACTGGTTCGCAAAAGTCATGGACTGCGTCTTGCCCAGGCTACGCTTAGACACCGTGGCACGCTGGACAGGGGACGCGGGGAGCGACCCCTGGAGAACGAAGCGCGGCTTGTCGAATGGGGCAGGGCGAAGCGTCGCCCTCTTAGACTGAGACTCAGACGGGTAAGCCGGCTTATCAATGCCACCGTACGCACACTTGCCGCCCTTGAACGCAGATGTGGCGGCGGCCTTCCAGACCTCGGAGACGTCCTTGATGGTGGCCTCGGTCCAAAACAGCCTGCAGTCAGAGTACTCGGCTACGAACTGCGCAGGCAAGCCGTCCTTGAGATGGGATCGGAGGATCTCGTCCTTGACGTTCAGACTAGACACTTGGTTGCGCTCTATCACGTACGTGTCGTACGCGCTCAGCGTCTTGATGATCGCCGAGTCGTTGGTGAAGGCGATGGCCTCCTGCACGTTGGCCAAAACATCCTCGTACCCGTAGCTCTGTGAGCCCTTGACGCCGCCTACACCCTGGATTAGACCCTTTTTTGAAGGCCGCCCTCCAAAGGCGATCGTCTTGACGCCGGCGTCGTGGACCAAGAACTGCGAGAACAGCGTACAGGTGGACGCGCAGTAGCCGTCGAGCACGAGGACGATGTTCTCGGGACCGGCGAAGGGCCGCGTGAAGTTGGCGCGGCTGCGGTACCCCGTTATGTCGGTGCCGAACCCGTAGGTCGCGTTAATGGTGTTCAGAGGATCGTTGAAGTCCCACTGCATGACGTCCGTGAACTTGTCGCCAAGGAACGTCTTTGGCCCGAACTTGTCCGCATAGGAGGTGAAGTGCTTGTTTGACTCGTCGATGTCGTACCGCCAGTTGTACACCGACTCGTACTGGTAGATGATGTCTTCAGGAGCCGTGTCTGGATTGAAGTTGGCCGAGTTGGCCGAGTAGACATCGGAGACAGCCTTGAAGCCCGGGTTCTCCCTCCATCGACCGAGCCCCTCTTGAACAATATCGGGGAAGAGTTGGCGGAAGAGATCGTAGCCGCTAAAGATGTATCCTCCACCATTTGCCGACACATCTACAACGAGGTTCTTCTTCCCGGCCGCCTTGGCGGCTGCAAAGAAATCCTGCGCGACCTGCTGGAATTCTGACGGGTTGTCTGGAGAGAAGGACAGGGCGACGAGCACAGCGGTATCGTCGAAATCGCCATCAAGGTAATAACCTGAAATAACGCCGTCGCTCGAAACAATCACTGGCGCGGGATATCCGGGTACGCCAGCCACAGCGGCGGGAGACGGTGTGGGAGTGGGAGTGGGAGTAGGGGTACTTTTGGCGTTGGCCTGGGCTCCAGGGGCAAACTTGGCGAAGTAGGAAGGTCCATCGACAACACCAGTCCAGTCTCCCTTTATGCGAGCCACGTTATCGAGCTTTACGGATGTTCCGTTGGCGAATTTGAGGGACGTCGTGCTACCGGGCCATACATATCTGCCACAGTCTTAACATTTCATGTTGGCGCCACTTGGAAGCTTGGAGTGTACAAACCTGGTGCGACCACCGTTGTGAAAGTAGCCCGTGGAAGCAACCTCGGCCTCGTAAGCCTTCTCGTAGAAAAGCGAGTTATAGGCTGCATCAGCATCCTGATTTCCAGACACTGCGAAAATCCACTTGCTTAGGAACGCCTCGGCGTCCTCTCCGTTGATCTTCGTCACGACAGACGCTTTGTTTGGAGAGGAGATCACGTCGCTGTATACCTTGATCTTCGGGGTAGAACCATCTGGTTTGTCACTGATGGAGACCAGCGCGTAAGGACGCTGCCATTCGATGGCATTGGTCAGGACATCTGGGTAAGATACGAAATGTCCGTCATGGGAAGGGCCGAAGAGCTTCACGTAGTAGTCTTGCTGCCAAGCATACTCGTTAGAATACTTGTCTGCCTTGATATCGGCCTCGATCTGATTTAGCACACCCCAGATGTCGTGAGGCGGGTAGAAGTAGTCCCTGGGAGGGTTCTTCTTGAATACCGTGTCGGACTGCCACTCGATGTAAGGCCTGTTCGACTCGATATATCGCAGTGCCCCCGCCTTGTCAATTGGGACGGAATTGAGACAATCGTAAGCAACTTTCGCCTGGACGGTAGGAGTAGCTGTGGCAGCGATCTGAGCTGCCCAAGCAGAGCTCACAACCGCACACGGTTCGGTCGGTGTTGAAGCCGCAACGGCTGCTGCGAACGCGGCCGCGTGAATAGCAGAGAACTTCATGGCTATGGTCCCAAGGTAATTCCCAGTCCCCGAAAAGAGCGACAAAGACGGAGTTGGAGAGAAGACATCATGAAGAGCGGCTACGACGCGTTCGGCAGCTTTTCTAGCTGTTTCTTTGCGCCTTCACGCAGCCAGAGCACGCATTTCGTCCGGATTAGGTAGGTGACTGCTTATCGCTACCGTATTCCCTTTTGAACACTACGGTATCTAATGTCGTAGACCCATGCATCTACCAGAGCTGTTATAATTGGTCATGATCCCGATCTGTATATTGGGTCTTCCGCGGATCTGCCCAGGTTGCATTCATGCAGTAGCCAGCTGAGCTGTTTAACGGCGACGAGCCGCAAGCATTACATGGACACAATACCATCTTGAGCAGCTCTTCCACACAACATGGGATCGATTTATACGGGACAGCTACATGTAGTTGGCTACCGGTACTCAATGTTTTGGCATGGAAATGGGGAAGATACGTTATCGTCAAGGCGTTGAGCTAAGGATGCTTGTCTCATTTCTTTTCTGGCCAAGCATCAGTGCCAAGGTGCACATTATAATTTTCGTGCCGTGCCGATCTCTTGGCAATTGACCTCTAGTCATGACTTATACACTCTGGCAAAGGCTATGAGCGACTTACTTATACTGGAGTCGAAGTGGGATATTATAGATCTTCCAATTCAATGGCTGCTTTCAAATCTCTCGGTATAGCCCAATGCTGCGAAGTGACCTCTGCCAACAACCAATTCTTCCCATTGTACGAGCGTACACGGATGGTCCGTGGAGAGAAGTCTACCCCGAAAGCCAAGACCAAGGTACAATGTTGGGGAATCCTTGCTCCTGATGTAAGTAGAAAGGGGCTCACCTACACTTCCTACGCATAGAACCGTAGCACTGCGCGATTCAGAAGCACATATCCAAACTACATAGAGGGCAGTTTGTGACTTGAATGACTACACATTTGGGATAGACAGTCGCAAACCCTTGTCTCTGAGCTGTTGGGCAACAATTGAGTCATATTTTCAAGATGCCAGGATGTGACAAAAACACTTCAAGAATATCAGGTGAGGTGAGAGCGAATCCCCGGCTAAAGTGACATTGATGAGCCCTTATCATGCATAACAAGGTGAATTATTATTACAACCTAGCGGTAGCAAATTTCTTTTCCGCTGAAACATACCCGATTCCAGTAAAGACGAAACGCACCCATTTCCCGAGTTCAGATGTTGACAACCAAGCAACCACCCCAGTTCAAATCCAGAACCTTACTCCCGTACGCCAACGACAATGGTATCTCAGACCCTGCGACGCCCATAGCAGAACGTCCTATATCCCCTGTTTCTCCAGCAATGGGGGTTGTTGCTGTCTATATCAAAGCACCAAATCTAGTCAGCACCTGATTCTTTTAAACTGATAACCAATCTCTTTGATCCCCATCCCGCCGTATTGTCCATCCAGTCATTTCCAGTCATCGGAGCGAGCAAGTGGGAAGGGAAAGTAACCGCCAGGAAAGACTCACCATAAGGGATCTGATCCCCTATCCCGCGTCCACAGTACGGCTGCTGACCACGCGGACATTGCGGACGCGGCAGCGGGTCGATGCGTAGGCAGCGGCGCAGGCGTGGATCGAAGTACTCGCCGGGTGGGCACAGCGGTGGATTCTGCGAGTTTGGATCCGGGGCTCCTACGTTTAGCTCTTGAACAGGCTTGATCGTGTCGTCGGGATCTATGTCATGCGTCAGGGACCAGTGAATAAAAGGCGGGCGCTGATCTGTTCAGCGGTGGGGAGTGGGACGCCATGACGAGTGATCGGTGGGAAAGCATACCGGACGAGTCGGGTTCGTCTCGACGGGGTACTGATAGATCTTCAGCCTTAGATGGTAGGTTGGCGTTTTCAATTTCGATTAAGCCTTCGCCTGATAAGGGACTGGCTTGCGCTAATCCCGGGAGGACGAGCAATGCCGGGAAGATGAGCTTGATGATGTACATGATAAATATAGAGATAGATATATGGATGTTAACAAGCTTTATAAGATGGGAAAGGCTTGTAATGGTTTAAATAGGGGTAGATTTTCACCGGAATACTCTGGAGATATAGGGGTGTTTGGGTAAAGAGATGTGGATCTTATGGTCCAAGACGGTGGCATTCGTCTTTATAGATATTAGTGTTCTAGTCACGGTGAGTTCAAGATATGTCATGGTTTTGTAAACTTTTCGGAGAAGAGCGTCAGTGTGAGCACATTGAACTAGGCACTCAGAGGAGAGAGGCTAAATGAACATCTAGTGAGTTGGGTTTGATTCCTGAAGGCCCTATTGGTCTTCACTGGTTAGCCCATGTGTAAACGGCCTTGCTAGACAGAAGTTTTCTGATTTTGACAGTCTACTGTACTATGCACATCACCAGGCCGAACAACTAGGTATTAGCATACGGGTATTTCATATATATTCACCTCGTTTCTACCCGTATAAGATATGACAAAACACGCATTAGCTGCATACAGGAGTTGGAATACATCAAACGTACCTGGCCGCTCTTCCGTAACGTACATACAGTTAAGCGGCACAAGGAGCCGACAGGACGTCAAGAACAAGCAAGTTAGGTCATAGCACATAGGGGTCAACCCACAAAGTCGAAGCTGACCATGCGAGAGCATCGCGTAAAATGCGGGGGAGAGGCCTGACGTCTTGTGGTTAATAGAGTTCTGGCTAGTCTACTAAGCATATATAAGTATATATAATGTATGTATGTACGCCCGTCCCGGTGCTAGGGTACCTTACGTATTCGTGATGTCACTAAACTCTAATCGTGATCTTTGAGTCTTAGGTTGTCCCATCATCCGCTTGTTAACCACATTTTCTGATCTAAAATAAGTTCGTCACGGTAGTTTCTATCGTGCTTTTCGAGCCTGGCTAACGCTTACAAATCATGGTTACGGCTCTTCCATATCGATCACCCTCAATTCGGATAAATCACGGACACGGTGAGTTGGAGTTGTGTAATGGCAATATTCCCGCACCGCCCTTAACGTCAAAGACGCATACCCCCTTGTTCTTTTGTCGCAGGAACATGTAGCACGGCGCTACAAAATAGTAGTAAAACGGGTGGGTATCTTGCATTGTGTAGCTGGTACGCAGCTATCAAACCATGGCAGCAGGTCCCAATCAGCCACAGCCTACTATCGAACAGAACGAGGAACGGGTTATATGCAAAGCAATCGTACACAAAATTCAGATAATAACAAGAGACGAGAACATCCTCCAAACAAACATCGAACTCGCCCAATAATAAAGTGTCTAAAATTCTCATAATTCAACCAACGCCTTGTGAAACAAGAGTTTGGTTCGGGGATTTTCCGAAGCAATGAGCTGCAGCCGATCGCCTCTTCACTAACATGGCTGAAAAGAAAAAGGTTACCTAGAACCACCGTTGTTCCAATAGCCACCTTGAGGCCCTGGGGAGCCTGGACCCCGATTTGACTGCATAGGTCCAGGGCTGTTGATTCTTGACATACCATACATGTCATGAGGCGCCGGTGACCCGGGACTGCGCATATGAGGAGAATTTGGACCTGGGCTGTTTACTCGGTCTGAATATCCACCAACCTGAGGACCAGTAGAACCCATTCTTGAGGGCGCATGTGGAGAGGCTGAAAATCCTCTGTTGACAGGCGACGAAGGAGGGAATCCGGGACTTTGCGGGTGAGTGGGAGACGCAAGACCATTCATTTCTTTAAGCAAGGGCATGCCCGATGCCATCCCATCAGATCTTGTCGGATCCCAACCCTTTTCAGGCGGACCAGCTGAACTCCCTGGGGGCGAGTTTGAGATAGCTGAGTACGAGCTCACGAAGCCTCCCTTTCCAGCAGCTCCCACGTATTCTGTACCGTCAAAGTTAAGATCATCGGGGTTTCTACCTTCCTTCTTGAACCGCTCAAGCTCGAGGCGCTCCTCTTCATGCATTCTCGCAGCTAGAGCGGCTTCTTTCTGGCCCTGACGTCGCTGTTTGATGTAGTAGACTGCGAGAGCAATGAAGAGCAGGCCGCCGACAGCACCAGCCGCTGCATAGACACCGATTTTGGCACTCTGCGGAAGCTCAGCCCATTTCTCCGAGAGTGACTTCTCAGGTGGCTTGTTGACGGTTTCGGCGGCAGTTGAGTTACCCCTATAGGCGGTCAGAAAATAGGTTCGACATGTCAGAGTCGAATTATTAAGCGACTTACTCTGTGATCTTAATGCTCTGCCAGGATCCCGTCTTGTCGGTGTATGTGTATTCCTTGCCCGACGAGAAATCCTCAACATACGCACTCTGCACATACATGGTGAAAGGACCCTGAGAGAAATCGGTTGCACCACCAGCCCATTCAACTGTTCCGGGAGCCTGTGTCTTGGTATCACCACCAACCCAACTACCGAGTCTGAGCGTCATCGGGGTTTGTGGGAAGTAATATGTGTTATTTGCATCTTTGGCAAGGAGAGTGCGGACCAGCGACCCATCCAAGTGCCATTCAAGTTTATCCTGGGTCCACACAGTTGTGTAGTTGTGTAGGTCGTAGATGCTGCCTGTTACGGGGTGGTCGCCTCCAGTGCCGGTAACATTGGTGTCACCCTTGCCGAAGTAGTTGGAGAACGCCCAACTCTCGTTGCCGCCTTTGAACTCCCAATCGACCTCATCAAGCGTGTCGGAACCCCACACAATCGAGCTGATAATGCCCTGTCCACGTGCGGCCTTCATCAAAACCTCGGTCCGACCAAAGAAGAAATAAAAGTTGGTGGCGAGGTTGGTAGATTGGCCTTGTTCGGAAATTGTGAACACGGCGCCATCTTTCTCGTCGTAGGTGATCGCGACCGCATCGGAAGTGAAGGTGTCGTCGGGCGGTGTGCTGTTGAAGTAGAAGGTATGGGCGGTTCCAAAGGCGGGATCGGCAGGGCAAGTTTTCTCCATGGGATTGCATTTGGTGCTCAATTGGGCCACGGCAGATCCGATGAAGGCCGAAGCCAGCAGCGCGAGGGCCGGGGCGGATCTCGAAAATGACAACATGGTGTGTATCGAGTATCTCCTGCGAATGAATGAATGAATGAATGAGTGATATTACGAGGCAAGCACGAAGCCAAGGCTTATCGACGGCCAGTCAACAAACTGGCTCTTCTCTTCTCGCAGGTGACTATATGACCGGTTGGACAGGTCAATATGGGGTAGATTTTCTACCGGAATAAGGGGCGGGTGTGATAATTATCGACAGTCAATGTACATAGCCCGGTGTCGGGTATATCGAGAGACGTTATCGAGCAGACGGGCAGACGGGCGATGGACAATTGACGGATGGGAGCTACGTAGGGGGCTTGGAAGTCTCGGTAAAATGAAATGAGTGGCGTTCGACAACGATTAGATATATTTGTTAGACGAGAAACGACAGGCAGATGGTCCTTCAAGGACACGATGCCGGCGCGTCGACGAGAGAGTGACGATGTTATCTGTTGAAGGAGTGTAGTAGGACAGGACAGACTGCGATGAGTCTTTGTGGCTCTGATGCCAGGAGAAGCCTCGGAGAGAGTGGCGACGTATTCAGCGCAACCGCTGTTCAGTGTATACGCACTGGCTAAAATGAAGGTGAAGCGTAGAAACACAATTGCAGGGTTTAAAGGAGTGACAGGTCTGTTTTCTGTTTTACTCCCCTCTCTCTTGTCGAGTGCGAGACGGAGGAGGGACGGAGGGACGGAGGGACAGAGGGACAGACAGACAAACAGATTGATTCACCGTTGGTGCCGAACTCGAAACAGGAATGGCAGGAGGCGAAGAAAAACGAAACGAGTGTGACATAGCCAATTTTTGTACAACCATATTCGAGACGTACCTATAAAGGGGTAATCTGTAATCTGGGGGGCAGATATCGCTGAAAGGGGATTGGCCACCAGATCACCACATTCAGGGGTCGACCAATCACCGTGCTGCATGGAGCGGCCTCTGCCGCTCACTAGCTTCCCACTGGTCGGGTTATTCTCCAGACTTGGCACGGTATCTCCAGTACCTACGTAACTACCTACATATGTAGGTACCTAGCTCTTAGTACCGAGGTACTTGTAATGCACCTTGACGGATACTAGATTCTCGCGGTAGCCTAGATAGCACTCAATTCAATCTATGTATCTAGGCCTACTGCGTAGAAGTAGATAGCACAAATAAAGCACGAGTCGTAGGCATCTTCAGGGTGCTGATATTCAACGATACCTAGGTAGGTAGGCGGATCAACAACAAAAGATATACCACTTACGTGTACTACGTACATGGAGGAGAAAAAAAGAGCGCAGGGGTCTTATCTACTGCGTATCATACTCGTAGTGTACAGTAAAAAATATACCTAGCTATGTCGGGTTAGGCACTTCTTTATTCGGTTTTAAATGGAATGAATGTATTCCCTGTCCCGAGAGTTCCGAACAAGATCGCAAACCAGAACACTACATGTATCTCACGAGAGAGAGGCACGCGTAGTCCATACGCGACATTAGGTAATTCGTCATTAGACTCATTACATATACATGTATCTACCTAAGGTAGAATGTGGGTATATATCATCTAACATGATGCATATGCTTTAAAGATATGACGCTGTGTTGTGCATCCACGTCCTTATTACCATCCGTCGTATTCCTCCGAGACCAAAGATACGGTATCCCGTTCAACCTGTCGTCCTCCTTCAAAATAAACAAGGACAAGGACAAAAGTCGCCATGCCAAAAAAAAAAAAAAGACGAAACAGACCTGTCTCATCCGGTGCGTCATTTTCTCCAAACTCCGTCCCGGTCTAATATACCCATGAGGTCATTCACATAAGACCAGAATGTACCAAATAATAAGCCCGACTCCCTCACGTTATTGACGTTGTTATATATATGGTAGGTATGTACCCTTTATGGTGTATAAATGTCCGCACGCTGGGATATGCGGGAGAGAATGATGTCATCTCTCGAAACAAGATAGGGAACGATTATTAATGCTATTAAGCCATGGTAAGACAATGACTGTTTACCATGAGAAGGTCATGAGAGCCGGGTTGAGCGCAATAGGCAGCAACAGATGGCTCGTCGCCACGGTCGCCATGGGAAGGATGGCTACGAAATCGGTGATGCGCCAATCGATAGGCACGAAAGGTGCAACGGCCAAGATGATGATAGCGACAATGAAAAACAGTGAGAACGCTATCGAGTATTTGAACTATAAACAAATCTGGTATCAGTACCCATGTTCGATTATCGAAAAGCAGTGGAAGATGTGAGATTGGCTTACACTCTTGAGCACCTTGGGGACTTCGATGAAGAAGTTGGAGAACTCGGCTTCCTTGGATGTGGCACCCCACGTCATGTTGATCTCGAACATGTGGGCGAGAATGGCCTGGCTGACGTGAAGAGAGAGACCACCCAGGAAGATGGCGAGGAGGAATGTCCACTTGAAGTTCTCGTACGTAGCATACAACAACCCCCTCTCACCCACGCGGTACCGCATGATAGCGAGGGCGACGTTTCCGAGACCGTTGAAGACGATGATGATGGAGAACCACACCTGCCATGAGTCGACGTAGTACTTGTCCAGGTACCCATTGAACCAGCCCATCAGGAAGTAGTTGACCGATGTCAGGATCCAGGCAGCGCCGATCGCGTAGTATGTGCCGATGTACGAGATGACGGTGATCTTGGAGGTGAACCGAATGTTGGAGAACAAGAAGCGACGGAACAGAGGCGTGAACGGGCCCTTCCAGATCCACATGCGAATGGGATGGAACAGCAGTTCGTTGCAACCGTACGCGTACTTTTCCCATCGAGCCAACTCGTCATACACCGTTAGCGAGACACCCTCTTTAAAGCCTTCGCCAGCCCATGCAGCGAGGCGGATGATGTAGCCGTTACACTGTAGACGGAGAGACATGTCGAAATCTTCAGACACGTGAGACTCGGACCAAAATTTCTCGTAACCATCCTCGTCCTCGTACGAGACTTGCTGGATAGCACTCCATCGAAGGATCGCGTTGTGGCCGACGAACGGGGCGACGTCGCCGTTAGAGACGGTGTACCGAATAGCGCTGTAGATGAGGTTGGTAAAGAAAGTGATGCCGTTCTCAAAATACGTGTGAACGACTTGCATGACACCGGACGAGAATTGCATGATACCGACATCCGGGGATTGCTCCATCTCGGAGACAGCATCCAGTAGACAGTCAGATGGCACACGAGTGTCAGAATCAACTAGGGAAAATGTCAGTATAATCATTCTGTATTGAAAATAGGTGATTAAGTTGCTTACTGATGAGGATGTAGTCACCAACACGAATGTTACCGTCAGCCCAAGCTCTTCCGTCCTCTTCGAGGACTTCTTTAAGCGCCTTCTCATAAGCAAGAGCCTCATCTGCCTGAGACCACTCGGGTCCACGATTGTACTGAGCGAGCTTCTCCTCTACCTTGCAGGAAATCATCAAGGCGAAGTTCATGTTGGAAGCCTTCTTGAATTTACCACGACGCAGGAATCCATTCTCACCATGCTTGGGACGAGCAACCCAGCCGATAGAGTGGTCAGCGTAGAACTCGATACGAGCACGTCGCTCTTCTTCGGGGATCAACTGAAGACCATCATCGTTGATGAACACATTGGCTGAGCCACCTTGTAGTTCGTAGGTGCTGATAGCCTGCTTTAAAGATCGCACGGTGGGAACAATGACTGCGCCGAGACCTTCCTTGTAGACAGGGCACTGCACCGTAACATGCGGCAGGATGTTGCTCTGCAATCTCGGGGGAGGCTTGGCCGAATAGAACTTGGAGTTGATAGTGAGCTGCCGAATGGGACCAAAAATCTGGGCCAGACAACCGACGATAACTTGGGCAAAGAACAGGGTGAAGAAGATCTGCACAGGAGCTAACGCGATCAAAGCCAAACGTAAGTAATGGCCGTCAACAGATATTTCGATAGCAAGCTGACGTGCGGCGGCACCCAGTGAGACAGTGATGATGACGAGAACGACGGAGACGAGATAGGTGTTCTGCATGTGAACAGGACGTTTCTCGGGTAGAATCTGGCCACTCTCTTCGTCGATTTCGACTTCTCCGAACGAGATGTTCTGCTTCTTCTCCGACTCTTCATCATCATCCTCACCGGTCTGCCAGACCAGCTCCATCAATTCCGACTCGATAGCTTGGGCGCGCTGAACTAGATGAAGTGCATCATCGTCCCATACTACGAGAAGGGCCTCCGAAGCCACAAAAGCAGCGAACTGGTGCTTTCTCGCTCGGGGCAAATCATCAATAGTTGGCAGGATCTGAACTCGCAAACCGTTCATCAAGGGCACGTCAACGGCATCTGGCGACCAGTTCAAGAAAGTCTTGATAACGCGGGAATTGACCGTCATCGCACACTAGAGGGGTCAGCCAATTAGTTCACGGCATGGCGATCATGGGTGTTTCACAGGACACACCTGAACATTGAGGGTAGCACAAGCCATGGCGAAGGCCGAGTTGGCTAGTCTAGGAGGGCAAGCCATGTAGCTTCCCCGAGACTTGCGTAGTAAAACACCCTCCACATCCCCAGATCCGTCAGCTACCCATAGATGAGAGCATTGTTGCTGATACAAGTAGTTAACCATGACCTCGTGTTTGATATCGTCGAGGAACATGGAACTTGAAACCGAATTCCTCGACGAGCCGAAGTTCGGCGTTGGAACTTGGAGATCCATCTCATTCTGGCCGGTGGCATTCGTTGGCTGCTTCTCCGAGAAGACAGCATTGCCAGTGGAGGAAGCCTTGTTCGTTGACTTGTTGGGCTCAGGCTTCTTGGCCTTAAAGTAGCTAGAAAACCCCATGATTAAGACGTATTAATTTACAATATGTAATTTAGATATAGATATTAATGAGAAGCGGCAAGCCGCTTGGCGTCGACAGTGGTGCCGTCACTAAAACTAGGATATCCGCAACACCCTCGAAGTTTAGGGTTTGGTATGGGAAAATGTTAGGCCAAGTTAAACGACCGTCTATCAAGACGACAATACGACTTGAAGGCTCTGATACTGCGTCAGTAAGAGTGGCACGCAACTGCGAAGTTAAGTTACTTACAAGCAAGACACTGAAGGACTAAACGATGCTCTAGCCGCGTTGACTAATCTACCTTCCAATAAGCGAGAGTTCGACCAAGTCACAACAAGAATCCCTGATAACGGAATTAAAGTTGGTTAGGTGAGGAGGATAGAAGAGCAAGCAGTGAGTGGCCTCCGGGGGAAGGAAAAGGAGGGGAATATTCGAGATAAAAAGAGAAGACTTGTAAAGGTTGGGATGTGAGGTGTGCATGGTGCGAGGTGGGAGGCAGCTTAAGACTTCAGGACTTACATGATACGAGCGCTGGCCGGGAAGGCCTGGACAAAATGACCCAACTAGAACGGCGTCTCAGCTGGGCCTCAGCAGCCAAATGCGACGATAGCCAGGCGATTCTAGGTTCTAGGGAGAAAAGACCAGAACACCGCGTGTACGAGCAGCTAACGAGCGAAAAGGGTGGAGTGGCTGGCTTTACTTTAAGCGAGCGGTAAGAACTATTAGTGAGCTACGCTGCAGCTATGAACGGGACTTCTTACACACTATAGACTCCTCGTGCGTGGCTTAAGACTGGCCAAGACAGTGTAGGTAGGTGAGGAGGGTATACTGAAGCCGACATTCTAAGCCAAGCTAGAATTTTTGCTCGGACGACAGTACCGCTATCTCAGGGCTCGGTAGACTTCTCGGTCATCTACTATGTACCCAGTACTGTACAGCCCCAGTGAAAATGTAGTCTGTATCATTCAACGTCCAATGAATCGGTTTTATTTTGTTTTATTTACCCCCCTTCGGTGCAGAAAACTCGCCCCAGAGCTACAATACTGCCTAATACCGTCTCAGTGCAGTTGTATGTCGTATACAGATGTACTACTGTACACTACCTACATACACCACTAGGGATGACCTACCTGACCTAAGGTAACAACAGTCCACGCTAGACAAGGGTAGATGGTGCCGAGGATGGGATAACCAGGGTCTCGAAGTACAGTACCTAGATCGCTGACAGGGGTATAACAGGGGCTGGTCAAATGCAAACGCTGTGAGGCAAGGGAAGAGAGAGCAGGGGTACGATTAGTGTAGCTACGCTATATACGGATAGGAAAATCGGGCTCGGTCCATTCCCGTCCTCCATCTAACCACAAAGAGTATAAATCTTTACGCAGTAGCGGAAACTGGCCGAGCGTAGTTCTATGCGTAGTGTAATCACTACGGTACACGATGCTATCTGCTATCTACTATCACTATGTCATGGTTTCCATTCTGTCGGAGCCCAGATACAAGGCATCACCGTTCGTTGGCCTGGTTCATGTTTACTGCAGTAGTTTTCCTGTTACCACGTGTTCTAGATTCTTCCTTTGTTTATACCGCTAACTCTATGACTCCTGGACTAGGAAAGCGTCGCATCTGACTTGTTCGAACTACCTCCTTACTGCGTAATAGCCACTTCAGCTGAGCAGCTAGGCCACAATATTGGCAGGGCTGCTGCATGTATACATACTACATATGTATTACATCACGAACGATGCAGCCGGCGAGCGAGCGGATCCATGTCCGTATCAGTGAAGAACCACCGGAGCAAGATTTCCCAAGTTAGCGTTGATAACTCGCTCACCTTTTTTTTTTTCTTCTTAAACTTTTCTTATCCTTTTCACACGGTAGAAACATATTCCAAGTAGCGCAATAGGAATGTCCTGCAGTTTGTGGCGGAATATCCCACGTACCGAGTTCGCGGATACAGTGTCTATCATTTTTAAGGCCCGGGGGTTGATAGCTGACAGCTCAGAGGGAGTTCTCCGGATCCTTTTCTCTCATCCTCCTCGTATTTTACACTATCTCGCAGACACAGACTGCTGTCATACCTACATACCTACTGTTACCATGATCGCTAAATGTTGGTGGGATGCCATTGGAGGAGGGAAAGGGATGACGCGGGATGCCGTCCCATGAAATGTGCGTTCGGAGTGTGGGGGCGAAGTGTCTCAGCCGTGTTAGATAAGTCTAATAATAATAATCGGTCGCGTACCTGTAGATCGAAAAGATCACTCCGACAAGAAAATGCGGTCATGAGTAAGTCGTGTCTCGTCACGGAGATAGGCGCTGCATAGTTTCCCGGATGGCTTTACAACGGCGGTAGACACTAATCCGTAAATCTAGTACATCCGACCGGAAGAAGCTTCCAAGACTCATTTACCTATCAGCTCTTGGCCAGATATTAGTTAGAAAAAATACAAGACGGCGGATGATATATATGATCATGCGAGCATAGATTGAAACCCCAGAGAGCAACAAAAGGTCCCGTGTAGTATACTAAAGTAAGACAGTCTTCAAAAAAGACGCAGCCCGATAAATGTGTTGTAAGCGACGTGTCTCGTTTCACCCAGCGACTCACACTGGCCTGTAAACCTGTCTATATATAATACTATATCGATTCTCTTAAATTTCCACATGTAGTCAAAGCTCCGATACCAAACTTGAAGTCTACGACACGATGGTCTGTCTCCGTCTCCCCGTTGAAAGGTTACAGGTGGCGCGGGGGGGTCATTCTAGTACACTCTATACATATAGATAAAATAAATAAGACGCCTAACCGCTACTACGCAGTACGATTGGGGTATGCGAACTCAATTCTTATGTGTACTATGTAAGCGAGGAGAAAGCCTTGGCCTGGCCTGATGTTAACTAAGCAGCCCGGTCTAGGCTATTACACTACACTAGTACTATCTTGGCATGACATCGGAAAGGAAGACAACCAACAGCAATAGATAGTGCCGGCGCTACGAAAGCCAGAATTCTCCGCAGTGAGGTTCCGGACTAGTGTATGTGGACCTTGAGCTGAGCTATACTATAACGTACTAAGTCCGGTCAGACCTTCAGGGTCCAAAAAATGATCCAATATTGTTAATGATCCCTGAACGATTATTCGATCTGGAAGACTTTGACCTGGATTTTGTAGACGTCTGGGGCCGATGATGCCGTTCTGTCGGTTGCTAGCGCAACAGCACATGAGCCAATGCCCACGTTAGTAACGAAGCACATATTCTATTACGGCCACGATCTGGATCTCGATAGAAAGAATAGACACACCAAAAATAGACAAGCCAGTCCCGGTTACCACGAACTGAGAAGGCGCTACTGCGTCGCCTAGTTCAGAGGAGAAAACGAAAATCCCTAGTACGTAAGTCTTAGTGCAGTGTAAGTGTTCCGAAGTGATCATAGGTGATTTAGAGATAACACGTTCTTACACGACCAGACAAGATAAACGAATCTTAGATAAGCCGGGTAAGGAAATACACATATTTTCCGTTCAATTACCTATCTCCAGGAAACAGGCAGCATCATTGTCAGCATTCTAAAGTCGGACAGGTACACAACATGCGCAACACATCTTAGCAGTGATCATACTATCAATACTATACCAGTAAACCACTCGTTACGTTGATAAGCTATATCGCCTATGCAACAGGAAACTACGCAGTATGTAACGAGAAATAGATAGCATATAGTAGTAGTTACCCTTATAATATTGAAAAATCATGGCATGTTATTGATATCGCTACCACTTCCGCTGTTAAGGTGTGTAGGTAATAACAGCAGTCTTTTGAGGCTTATACCGTCGACCCTGGTGCGGATCTAGGTGATTATAGCCAGGGGTGGTTTATTAGATTTACACCGGGTAGGTTAAATACCTATCTGTCTGATGTAAGCTGTTGGTATTCGGCATGATAGCTCATCCTAACACTTATGCACTCGTCAAAATCACATCAACGCTAATCATCACATACGAATGTGCGTCATTTGTCTAAGCTTATCAAGCCTCTTAATTAAAATGTTGGCTTGAAAAGTCGGTGATAGCTGGGAATTCGTGAAGTAAGCCATTCTCGCCGCTGGGCCCAGCCTGGGCGAAACCTAGTATAGCGTAAGTGTCGTTAGAAATTGTCGATATGAGGCGTCCGCACGTTCCAAACCGTTGAGTCAGCCGCATCTAATTTTCGTAGCTGGACTAGTACACTGGAAAATAGAGAGCTGACCCCTTCGCAATAAACCGCCAATAGTTACCTCGATAGAACTACCTAATTCACGAGGTTCTTAGCGTTGGCTTCTATCCTGCCGGTACCTTTCATCTCCTGAGCCGTGGCTTATCGTCGCCTTTTCCCGTCCATGTACGTAGTAGCATTACAACTTGACTGTGGCTTGGACCTAAACGAGGCGCCCTTAATAAGACAGCGGACACCGAATGAATCAATAAAAACAAGCATACTAATTTCAGGGGTATCAACATCATTATGTATTGCGTATCGTATACCACCGCGATCCATCATCTAAATCGCTAGATAGAAACATGTTTTAGAAAAGAGCCTGTCAAAACAGGCTCGGCCATTATATACTAGCATATGCGTAATAACCATAGACTCCTCAATAAACCGTCTATTCATCTCAAACCCATTACTCCCATGTGATATCCTGAATCAAAGAAACGCCAGTGTCACCCATCCTAAATCCCTCAGCATAGCGGGAAATATTTGTCTAGAAGCTTCTACAACTCTTCATTGCCGTCGCATTGCTGCCACATGGAAACTTTACTGACTTCCAGCGCAGGGCTCGTCCATGTGGGCAGCCAAGTATCCTGGGAATTCCAGAAATCCTTCTTGGCATTGGGGCTGCTATCGAGCCAGGGCTTGCCGCTCTTGGAGTCTTCAAACCACCCATTCGTGCCTCCGACAGCGACGTTGAGGATGAGGTAGAACTTTTCGTCGAAAGGGGTGTTGTCTCGTCCTGTCTGTGACCAAACATCCACAAGTCGCGTGCCGTTGGCGTTGGCAGCAGGAAAGTTTCCACGTTCCCAAAGTGGCTCGTTAAAGTTGGTGTACAAGACTTGGAGCAGGCGAGAGTTGACATAGGTGAAGAGGTACTTCTGAGACCATTCAAGTCCAAACGTATTGAAGCCAGTCGAGTACGTGGTATGTAGAGCTTCACGTTTGACATTAGTTCTCCACCATGCATCCTAGGGAAAGTTAGCATCCAAAGGATCTAGCGTTTCGTGACAATAATGACTTACATTGGCGACATCTGGTCCCCAGTGAAGAGCTGAAGATACGATGTTGTTGCCTCCTTGAGCGTACGTGCGGTTGTTTCCACGACTCTCCATGATGTCGATCTCTCCGCTTAGTGGCCAAGGTCCGTATGTGTCCTCGACAGGCAACATCCAAATGGCGGGCCAGAGCCAATCACCTACTGGTAGCTTTGCTATCACTTCAACGCGACCGTATTTGATGGTGGCACCTTTCTTGGTATTGATGCGACCTGACCGGGTGGGTGGTACAATAGTAGAGTTGCCGACAGTCGTGTTGGTTGCAGCAACACAATCAGAGTAAGCCTTTGAGGTGCAAGTTCCATCATTCAAGAGATTGATAACATTGTCCTTGTTGATCAAGGATGCGTCCTGGAGAGTAGGCTTAATAAACAGATGTCCATTTTCTACGTAGACGTTCTCGTCAGTGCCGGTGGTCTGCTCAAACTCGCCGTTGCTAAGAGTTGTGTTAGATTATTGCGAGTACAGAATTAGCGAATTAATGCTGCCACTTACCCAAAACCACCGACTTGGACTTCCTTGGTCCATACGTTGGTGTTGAAAGTTTCGAAGTTGTCCTCGAGAACAAGGCAGTACTTGTGCGTGACAACGCTGCGAATACCGTCATAGATGAGGAACCCTGAAATCGCCAATCCTACAAGGATACCGATAATGGGTAAAATAGTGACCCATTTCTCTTTAGGGTCCGCCTTTGCCAACCATGGCTTCTCGACCTCGTCTTTCTTCACCCTTCGAGAGTGGAAATAGCGTTGGCCTCGCGGTTGGCTACCAAGCGCGCTAGAACTACCAAAGCTTGACGCAGGACGGGAAACGGAGGGTGATGCGAAAGGGTTGACAACACTTGGTTGTTGGAATCCTTGTGGTTCGAGACGCTCGTCCCCAAAGGGATTTCTATCCGTGTTAGGTGTGCCAGGCCGTAGAGGCGTTCCGTTGGTAGTCGATATGAAAGAAGAGCTTCCCACCAGATGGCGGTTGCCGCCCAGGTCTTGCTCCATTACGCTGTTGTATTATGACCGAGAGGAATTGTTGTAGAAGTGCCAGCAGGGATTAATGGCTGGCGTCTAATTTAATTTAAGCTTTAATAATATGAAGAAGGTTGGAGAGTTTGGATGACAGCTTTGTATGAAGCGATTGACGAAGTTTGTAAGTTATGAAGTAAGTAAGTGATAAGAAACGGCCATCCAAAAACAATGCCTTCTCAGCGGCAGCGACAATATTAAAAGGGAGTCCTCAGTTAAGGTTGTAGACGCAAGAAGGGCTCGACGAACTACAGTCTAGGTCGCAATGGCCTGGCCTGGCCTGGCTTCACTACTTTTTCTTCCCATGAGCCCAGCTCTACGTTGACTGACAGGGATTACGGGTGATCAATGGTTTTTCCCACGAGCTGGAGCCCCCCTGGGTTCAACCCTGGGTCTCTTTGGACCAGGTCAGGGGTGGCTATGTCATCAGTTTGCGTAGATCCGGAATCGAGACCCAATGCTAGGATAAGAAGTGATTTTTTTTTTTGCTAACCAAAGAGGGTACTAATGGTAGATACAACTTATTTGCAGGGAAAAATAATTCCATCTTCATACGCTACTGTGCTACTGTTATGCATTAGCCAGCACGTAGTATACATCATATCTACCACTCGCGTAATGCCAACACACTTCAGCTAAGGCTCCTCTTAGGGGAAGGAGGTACAGTAGAATCAATACATGTACTGAGAATTAATTAACAGACTCGACTCTTCTTTCTCGATGATTCCCTTCCCGACAATCGTTCTCCAAGATGGACTATGCTGTACCTTCACAACAATTTCTCTGTAAATTCATAGTACTACGTAGGAGTATGCTTTCATAACTGGTCTATTAACACCTAATATACTCTTGGCAATCAAAGTCCACAGATGCCTATCGTGGAAAACGGCGTTGCCAAGCCACCAGTTTAAGCGCTGACAGGCACAAGCCTGATAAGCCGAATAGTGTGTACACCAGATATGAATTCATAGTGAAACGTATAATTTTGTGACGAATCGGATCATAGCGCCGGATCGGCACGTTCACACGCTAGTACAGTTGTAGTGTACCTCGTATCGGCTTGAGCTAGAGCGCTCGGCGTCGAACTTGGCGACATGCGCTAGAACGGTGGCTGGCGGTGACCAGATGTACAGTACATCATTATCTGTACACGACTGCGTATACCTATTAGAACGAGCTCACTCGCTTCACGAGGCCCATTCCAGCCCTCTGCAGTCTTTCGCTAGTCTTTTTTTATTTTATTTTTTTTGGAGAGCGAGCTGAGGCTACTATATGTAAGTACCTAGCTGGAGCTGGAGTTGGGCAGTAAGGGGGGAGTAGTAAGGCTTGTTGAACAGCTAGCTACTTATAATTACTTATAATAGCACTTGGTTCACACTACAGTACCGGTAGTCTACTGCGTAGGCATGATGGTATGTCGTCGTCGTCTCCGAGAAACTAACAAAACGAGTCAATGGTCGTACTAATATCGCTTCGGCCAGACCAGCCACAGAAATTCGATACCTTAAAACGTTGGTACTACTATCCTCGGAGGACCCGTTAATAGATGAAAATGATTACCTATCAAAACAGCCACAACGGTAGAACTGTGCAACATAGAAAATTTTCTGAAGTTGGGGACAGAATTGCTTAGCATGTTTTCTCTCCCTAACCCTAGTCTCAGGTAACCAGTCCCCCTAACCACCTAAAGAAGTGACGGCTTTTTCCTCCCGAAACTGAACCAAGCAACTTATTACCCAAGGTTCCTGGGAAATCACCCTATGGACATACTAAGGTACGTAGATGGTAGAAGTAGTCCAAGGGCATCATCGGGGGCATGCTCAGCTACCCAAGTAGGAGGTAGATACATGGATGGCTCGCTTTCAATTAATGTCCTCCTCATTTAGCAATTCATGCCTTTCAGGCGAGGTAGAGAGATGTGACTATACAAGCTAAGAGTCCCTCTATCGGTTGAGGGCCGTCTAACATCCGTTGGAATAATAGATAGACCGTACGACCGCCGTGGTAGAAGTTTATCACCATGGGTATGCGCTCAGCCGGTATTTGGCAGCCCCTAGGAAAGCGCATCGGCTACGGCAAATCCTACTACCTCAACGAAGTCATTTAAGTCCAAATAATCATCAACAGATAATCAGGCGTGACAATAGGAACGGACCTTTAATCCATCCAATATTCATAAAATCAAGGCGTCGTCATTTTCCAACCCGCACAGGTGCAAATAATCTCAACGATATCATCAACTTCATCAGGGGAAATCTCATCCACAGGCAACACTACACGTTGAATCGTTCACAGACGAGTAACATACCGAGAGAAGCCTTGCGGGACATGTAAATACGAGTCACCATCAAAACATAACTAAGCAGCACGGGTATGGCTCTGGGCATATTCAAATTTCGGAAACGTGTGTGTACGTTGCCTACCGTCAATCATTTGATCATCGAACATCGCAACGTTGAGAACGATATCATAAGGTCTTGCTCACGCGCAGCTATTCGCGGAATTTACTCCGGTCAACAAGATCGACTAGAGAACTACTGTGAATTCTAACAAGGATATCCCCCTCACAGAAGCTGAAACGATGAGATTCGCTCACAACAATACTGGTATCCCAGTGCCAAATGTCTATAACACGTGGACATACTTGCATAATAATGGAATTTATTAAAGTTTCTGAACTATGTAGAAGAAGTGCGGGATGCTGATGTAGCTGCCGAGAAAGAGTCGGTCATCGTACAGCCACGGGAATGCGTGGAAGGACTTCGTCAGTTCAAAGGAACATTCATTGGTGCGATCGATGGCTCGTCGTATGATGACCACTTCACTGATGACGACCACATAGGCTCTTTAATTCCGGTATTATCAGGGCACTAAAGCAAGGTAGGTCACAATGTGTTGATGTCGATGGCTCTACGATATCCTCCTCGAGATCATGAAGGACCACGAGATTGTCTTTGCACACCACGACCTCGCTCCCCCCTCCCGAAGCATACTTGTACAGGGATCGAAGGTTGTCGCCATCATCAACTAGGAGTATGCATTGGCACAGTAATTCGATTGAAGAGAGGGCTTTGGATAAGATATTACAACCTTAGCTAAAAGAATTGTCGATCATGTGAACACCATTAAGATTGATTGGTAGCAGTTATGAAGCGCCCAGACCGATCAGCCGATCGGGGGTTTCAGTCGCTATCACCGCCCGATACTGAGAATCCGTGATCCCCGGAGCCCGAGCTATGATCCGAGGGTTTGTTTCAATTATGCGCTGCTTATCGAAGGCTACCTACACGTAACTACAATACCACATTGTGCCACTGTGACCTGAAGGTGGCTGAGATCTCGCGGCTCGGTGTGAACTCCCTACGAACTTGAGACTGCAAGATTAAGAACCTCTTTGCCGTAAGGCATTTATTATTATAATAGGCTATACGCATAATATCAGACAATGCAGGTAGTGTACGTATCTTCGATCATGCTGCCGCTTTGTAAACAGGTGGGATACTACAAGATAAGGCGCACGGATGTGTCTACATACCGAGTATATATAAGCCATATTACCGGTAGAGCGCGCTAATCGCTGTTGGTAAGCCAACATCAGCACTCAATTTTCCACATCAAGTCTGGACCTAAGGTTCTGCCTACACGTACTGCATAAGGCGTCCCAACGACGATCTCAAGTCGCTTTAAATAAGGACCTTTCTCTTATTATTAAGTAAGCATTCAGTAAATCACTCTATAAAAGACGATTAGTCTCTCACGAAGTCGATTCATCAGAGTGGATGATGTACTAATAATTCTCCCATGTACACTGTGTATATATAGGTAGGTATTTGAACATTGGGTCTCTTCTCCAACTCCTCTTTGAGCTGGCATGCAAGAGGGTAGCATTGAAGGATTTTTGCGTCTATACTATCTATGCGTAGAAGCATGGCCCCCAATACGAGCTGCCTTGCTGCTCACTACCTAGGTAAGTCATTCTTGCATACAACTCATTCGATTCGTCCTTCTACCTGCAGCTTACCATGCAGTATAAGGACGCAGTAAGGTAGCACATTACGCAGTACGGCCACGGGTGTTTACGCTGACCGTAGGTATTTGATTCGCTTGTTTCAAACGCTACCGTGTCTCACTGTCACTTATTCCAGACGTGCTTCTCCACCCGTTCGCATTTCTCTCCTCTTGCTGTCTGTCTTTTTCCCGTGTTTGATTCGTTTATACCCCTATTGACGTTTTGTAGATACCCATGATGACTAGTGAGCGAGTTCAACAGCTATTATGGGGTGAACGCGTGCTATCAGTGTTAAGCTGATTCTCAGAGGGATGCAGGTAAGATCAGAGCTGATATCGAGTGCATGAATCGTATATACCTCACCTCGTATTTAACCCGACAACAACGCATCTCGGGAGCGGTAGATACCGGTAGCTATTACGCTTTATTATCAACAGTTGTCTTTTCAGGAGTCAGCTTAGCTATCCACAGCTATGTTCCAGATTGGAGCTGACCGTGGCATTGCAGCGTTGAGGATTCGGGATCATACCCAACGGAGGGAGAGGCCGCATTCTCCCCACGCGCGATTCTTAAATCTTACAAGGTATGACCAAGCTGACTACTTAATTAACTTAAGTAGCAAATTAGAGTTAGGCTGTGACGCTCACGCGGCTACCTAACCGAGTTGTACGAGCTGCTCGCGGCAAACTAGGCGCGAGAATGTCGTCAGGTTTCGCTTCATCGAATCAGTTGCACTTTAATCAATGGTCACACCATTTTCACATGTCTAAGAGGTCAATGCCCTCTCTCAATTCACGGGTGTCTCTTTAAAGTACGTGAAAACTGTTGATACCTTAGCAAGTCTATTATGATCATTTGCACGTTGTTCATAGCTTCCGGTCTTGGACGTTTAGTTATGACAACTGATGATTGGTTATCGTAATGTGCGATTTTGACAATATGGAGGTGCCTTAAAAGCTAGACTAAGTCAATTCATGATATTTTTGGGGTTCTTGAAGTAGCAATGAAATAACGAGTAACTATACATCGGCGTGATTGACATATTAAACTAATCTAATGACATGTAATTCGATGAATCTCAAGAGCTCTAGTTGACGATGCTAACCTTAACAAAAACTAATAACCTTCCTAGTGAGGAATTTGGATATTTTTCGTCTGCTTAATTGTAGGCATGGGGTTTAGTCACTGCGATTTAGTGAAACCTCATAAAACATCTTGATTGAGCTTTAGCTCCTCTTTGTCCCACGAATGCATTGCATTGTCCCTAGGGTGAAGAGAAAAGGATAAAACAAGAGGGCAGGTATGCCAATAATATAAAAAATAAGTAGGGCAAAATTTACAATGAGTCATGGGCACCATAAAAGATTATCTATGAGATATTCAGTCCCCAAGATCTCAATACCCTGGCTTCACATTTATTTCACTTCAGCACTTAAGTCGTAAGTACTGAACCGGGAACTGGGCTTATCTTTTAACATCTACGACACTCGAATGCTATTAAGAATACAAGCATAGCTAAAGGTGACCAACGGGTAACTAATAATATTCTTAGTTCACCTCACGGCTAAAAAATGAATTGTCTAGAAGCTTCTGGTTAACGCATGCCTAATCTATAGCCTAGAACGTAACACAAGGGATTTTGTGTATGAGAGAAGTCGAAGAGGGAGCTGGTAGTTATAATCAGTTCTTGCGGCCCCCAATCGTAATACACATAGTTATAATAGTCATGAGGTCGACTTGATAACGTTCTACGTTCAGTCTGACGGTATAGTAATACAGTTCTAACTATCGGCTTTACGTCTCTATAAGACTTATGTTGAAGAATAACATAGAGTTGATGATCAGCGATATATTACCTAGGCATCCCTTTCATCGTAGGATCAAGCTTGACAAGTATAATAGACGGAATAAGTAAGTTACACCTTACGGGTTACTTACTTTGGATACGTTTCACAACCGTAACTGTCCGCTGCGTCAGCGGTTTTTATCTTGGTCCATTCGAGGGCGAATCACGCCGTATTTCAAGCAAGGAAATTATCGTGGTACTACATCAGTGTATTCAAACTGAGACAAAGGAAGTAAAGTATGTACAGCTAAGGGCCTACCTATTAAGGAGACTTTCAGATCCGTGGCGCAGTATTAATAGCCACCAGCTGACCTCATTGTGACGTAAAAGATCTACAGTACTAGACTATACTATCAAAAAGCCTCTTGTATTAGAAGCAAATCGTTCCCAAGTGGGAAACTACTGAAGCTGTTTAAATATAGACTAACATGACCATAACGCCTAGAGTCGATAGGTTAACGAAAGTCTGCTTTCTCTACTTGTCTCCTTTTTTACCCTCCATCTTGAGGATCTTCTAATAGTTTAAGTGTACTTAGGATATTCAATACTTCCCTAATAGAATCGCCCTGTTAACTAGGCAACAGCTTACGCGAAGCGAAGCACATAGATGAAACAGCCAACACATCAACTAGGCTCCTGAGATGGAGCCGAAATTGCTATGGGATGTCGTCATTGCCATGATTTGTGGCTGAATCGTGAAGGAACAACAAGCTCAATGTTCCTTCCAGGTCCTCTCACCTTAGATTCAGCAACAAGCCGTGAATGAATGGTCGAATGAATAGACGGAAGTTGACGAAGGCACAACAAATGGACTATCAACTCAACATTCTTCAACACCAACAGGGGGTTCTTATTATAAATATAGAAAACAGGCTAACTACGTCTTTTATTTTAGTTGCTAGAAGTATGCCTTGTTGAAGACTTGTTTCGAAACCACCTGTGGGGAGTCTTCAAAGGGGGATGGGTAGGGTTTAGATCTAGTAAATTTAAGGACTTCAATTACTACTTTTAAACAACCAATGGCCCAGCACTGGCGAGGCTGTGACCCCTGTGTTAGTTTTAAACTAAACTAAGAAACCGCTTCACCGAAGGTCTCTCCATCTGGCTGAAGAGACCCCTAAGCAGCCACTTTTCTCGGCCCTTGGAGCAAGACCTAGCAGAAAAGCAGTAATCGGCGAACAGAAGCGATTCTAATTTGGAAAACAAAAAAGCTATCCACCCCCCCTTTTTTTCTTTTTTCTTTTTTCTTTTTTTCGCCTCCCATCCGCGCTGCTAATACAAACGAGCGGGTGCGGGAATGCGGCGTCATCTAACCGCGCGGGCGGCGTCGGCGGCGGCGGCGGCGTCGCCATGGAATCCGTCTAGAAAACCCGCTCTTCCCCGTCCCTCCCCCCTTCCAACCTTAGTGAACGGGAACTTTTAATCGTAGGATTCGCTTCATCAAACATCTACTTGGCGCGATAACGCCACCTCACGACTTCTCTAGTGGAGTTTCCGCACGCGGGGGCTTGGGGCTGGTTGAGATGTAGGTATACGCAAACGGGACTTGGCTAGCCCCCACAGCTGAGTAAATTAGTTGCAGGGTCGTCATGCTGAGGTCGTATCTCAACGGTTCCTGCGGTACGGTCCTTTTGTTGTTTTTTATAGGATTGGCAGTTCAGGCTATGCATGGGCATGTGAGCCATCATGTTCCTGATCATGGACATGGGGTTGCCCTTCTGTCGGTACCGAGGATGGGGGCTTGAAAGTGCATTTATTGAAAGATTGGAATACCGGAATACCGGAATGGATATCCCGTACGTTGAGTATCATTGAAAAGTGCGGGAGAAAATAAGCGAAGAGGCTTTCTTCATTCTGAGTTAATGAGTTGCTGTCAATGAAGAAGATGGATGGGAGACACTGCTCTGGGTTGGGGTTTACGGTTATGAGTGCTCACAGCCACGATGACATCAGCGCGCGGCCATTTACAGCTACTGCCGTTTTCGAATCGAGCTGACTGACAAAACTTCAATAAAAAGGAAGATTTATTGGATCATATGAATATAGAGAGCCTTTGTAGTGCCCATCAACATGAAACGCCGCCACGTATGCTCCAAGCCCGTCTATAATGAGGAAGGAAGAAAGAAAGAAAGAAAAAAGACCCCAGTCAATGAAAAGAAAAGCATGTGAAAATGAATACCAATTCTAGGCAGATCTGAATCCTATCCCCATCTAACCCATCTAACTCGGTCCAGTCGAGTGATCCGCGAGGAAAGCGAGAGGTCTAATTTCTATTTCTAGGGTATTGGTACATGAGAGGATGTCCTCGGCGGAGGTTGTCCGGATATCAGAAGAAGGACCAAAAAAGAAAGGATCTCATTCAGCCAATGGGAGATCACGCCTTCCGAATGAAGAAAGTCACGGGAAATTGAGAAATAAGAGTTGGTAGCGAATGAGAAAACAGAGAAAGAAATTCGAGATAGAAGGCTCCGCCTCGAATCCGTAGGTTGTTGAATCGAAATCTGCCAGGTGACGAATGATGACACAGGGACATGGTCCTCGGTAGGCTAATTAACCCCGGCAATTCCTCCTTAAGGGGGCACCCGCCAATCGGGGAAGGCTTTGTTTTTGCCAGTCAGCCCTACGGGTCTGGGTCGCACTCAGATGGATCCCCTTACGGCCTTAGTGATGTTAACGGTGTGGTGTGGTTATCCGATTGGGTCGTTGAATTACTGACGTTCATGGCCAGTGACTAGAGAGGTGTTTATGATCAGAACGTCCTCACCAAGTGCTGTCATAAAAGTGTCAGCAGTGACGCTCTGGCTTGAGGTCTGGTCAGGTATACGCGCCCCTTGCATATAAGGTTCGCGACGCAAGGCTAACCCACGTGGAGTCTCCGGATCGGCTTACTGCCACAAGCTTCCTGGAAGATCCCGGCTGAGAAGTGCGGGTCTCAGAAGTGGACTGCTGTGCCATTTCGAACATATGCCACCCTCTGTCGCCATGCTTACACACTCGGTAGCTGTATCTCCGTCCCAAGTGGCCAAGGAGATATACATTAGAATGAGATCCACTAGACTGGAAGCATTGTAGAAGATCCAGGGGGTAGTGGATCTACGAGGACTCGGGGGCGGCGTTGGCACGTTTGGTCTAGGCCGCACCGGACCTGGACGCCGGGGACCAGGGCTGGGGGGTGGATCGGGGTAAGGACACTGAAATGGTTCAGTTCGCGAGACAAGAATAGATAGTTGCGGGTCGACGCTGCAGAGATGATACTGAGGACTAGGTGGTGGGGTTGGTTCTGGTGGATGAGGCGGGACTGGCGGGTATGGTCGTGGAGGTCCAGGTGTTGGAGGTCGTGGTGGGTTAGGGAGAGCTGTTGGCTTTTTCAGAATCTCGGGTGAAGCGATGTATGAAGACCGGTAGTTGTAGAGCTGATCGTTGATAGTGGTCTTTTGAGCATCCGGGAGCTGGATCCCCTTTTCACGGTGAGGATGAGGCGAGAGAATAAACATCTTGTCGTGGGAATTCTACGCCGACACGTTTTGAGAATGCGTTGAGGAGTAGTCGAAACTGGTGAACTGTGATGGACAAGCATGCTCAACAGGATCGGGATGAACATCTGAGCCATAAGTAGTTATATAGTTCTCAGAACGATTTCTCACACAATGACGATTGGCCTCGACCCGAGAACTTCTCACGACGGATTCGTCCATAATTTTCGAGAGGTAACAGTCATCGCATTCCTAATCCTTCATGCTGTCATTCAAGATTGTAGAGGGGTGTAGTTTACCACATGGGACAATAGAGGGCAGGAATCGTTGCTAACATGAAGCTCTAGTGACCCAATGCACAAATAACAGCTGAATCCTGCGCCTCGGACCCGCCATACTGCGGCTAGGCACTTGTAGAGTAATCGAATCTGCATAATAACTGAAACGTTTGGGAGGTGAAGGTCTAATTATGTCAGCAGATATTGATATCTGGTCATAGGATTTCGACAGAGCGTAGCACTGTTCGGTGAGACTAGATGTTTGCAGAATACGTCACTATAAACGCCTTTGATAGGGCAATGACACTTCGACACTTCGACACCATCAATGAAGGGACGGTGACTCTGAGAACGACATACAATCGACGTTCTATGATCAGGGTCTCCCGCTGCCCGTACCACAAGATGACTCAAGGCCGGCCTGCACATAACGAGGAAACGAGGAAACGAGGAAATAGGTTACATGAAGTCGTTCACACCGAGAGATAATGGGCGGGCCATGATACGTCGAGACACGTGTTGGATTGTATTAGAATCGATCAGAAGAGACCCGTTCTATCTAACCTATCTCGTGGTAGTGCAAGTGGTTAACAAACTCGGTCATTGACGCGGCAGCTGGCCGCCACAACGGTTTGGACGTCATACAATGGACCTTCACAGCCGCGCTAAGCGCGTTGGGGGGGTTTCAATTGCACCATCCTGCGGAAACAGCCTTGCCCCCAGCGGCACAGCGTAGGACTGATGAGACGATAGGCGGAGTGGCGATCGGTGGTAATGGCTGAGGCTGGTTAAGCTAGCCAAGCGTCGGCTAGGACCCGCGGCTCTTGTGGCGTCGACGATGAATTGCTCCCCACAGGTACTCGATTAGGATCAGATGCGGCCACGATCGCGAGAACACGGACCCACTGATCCGTACGATTAGAAAGCCTATTATTTGAACATTAGGAATTATACGAAATACGACGTAAATCTTAGTGTGCAAGATGGTCGTTGACGATGGAGCTATGGTTCAAGGACTTACGCATGTGCTATCCCTCGTTGGACGACGGTGTCACCAGGGAGACAGAGCGTTTCCTTCGGCTCGCCGTAGCCGGTTCCTGCATCGAAGGAGTCTTGAGGAGTCAAGAGACTTAAAGTTCCCTGTAGCACGATCAGATAGTCGGTAGATGTCGTGCGGTGCTATGCGGACTGCATATTAGTCGTTGTGCCTAACTAATCTCAATTCGCAGAAGAACGAACCATTACTCCTTCAGTGTTGGGCGCAACATCCAAGTAGTACATGTTGAGCCCGTTAGGCAGCACAATGCCGAACCCTGGAACATCGTCGAGTGGAATGTTGCCTCTGTCCGCCTGTTAATACCCGAATTGGACATAACACTAGATACACCCATGTGTATGAGGCTATGAGGGCAACGCCTTGCCTTTCACACAACATAAGTGATGGGTAAGGACTCACGATCCATCGTTACAAGTTGGGACCTTTTTGTGTGTTGCAACACGAGCTCGGACGAGTGAACCTCCTAGGATAGGTTCGAGTTTGAGAGTATCATCAAGAACTTCAACGGCGGGTTCAGCCTTCGCACTGTGAGCATCGGAAGCCGAGAGAGCGAGATTCGACGCGGTGATGCGTCGGGGGGGCTGGAGAAGAGGTGCTGTCGAAGCCATTGTATTACGAAAGAGCTCGAGGGTGAGATTGAGTTTCTGAGAGGTGTGGGATGTGTCGAAGATGCACTGGCGTGTGGTGAATCAGGTTGTGGCCCGGTGAAGGTGTCGTCGCGAAGCTTTATATACGATCAAATCCATCATCGTTGTGTATGAACACAGGTTCTCTGGAGAGTCTATGAGGTTGATTACTTCAGCTCTATGACAAATGAGCGACAACTTTGACAAGAGTTAGCAGTTTCCAGGAGAGGCACTGGACAAGCCAAGCCTAGTATGGAAGACCCATCACGATCCCTTAGCGTTCCTGAACAATAGATCACAACAATGGTGTTCTAGGCCGGGTGTTAATTTCCCCGGGCTTGCAGCTGAGCCTCGCGACAGAAATCGCCTAAATTGACAAGGATCCTCTTTTTGACCTCATCCTCCCTCTGTATTGTTCCGTAGCGCGCAAAGCTATTAGTAACGTAGGTTAATGTGCACGCATGCACTGTCTAGGTAGCCTCCGTCTGCTCGAATGCCAATCTGGTCTGTGACAAATTAGAGCCTTATTATCTTATTTTGTATATAGCAGCCCTCATTCGAGATGCGTTACGGATCCATAGAGCGCGAATGGGAATACGTACAAAAAGTAGGTATCAATTCCCACTTGGTACCAACCGATTTCCAATGTCCATGTGTGTCCGCGTCGACCCTACGCTCAACAGTCGCTGATCCTCACGGTTCCCGCGGCTCTTGGATCGTGTATTACGTCGTGTTTGACACGTGTATGATGACCCTAGAACCCTTGCCTACTTGCCACACCTAATCCACCTTGAATTAAAATCCTCATCAATTACCGGTGAGTCCTTTCTTGAGTGCGAGAACGGCTACGGCCGCGATTACTGTCGTAACTAGGACTGCGACGTCGTTCGCGATAATCTCCATAGTCGTCGTGGCTGTCTCTTCGTCCACCTCGACGTCTGGGAGGTGTTCGGGATCGAGAATTATAGGACCCTGAACGACTACGGTTACGGCGTGAAGGGGGGGATCGAGATCGAGAGTAAGACCTTGGCCGATAGGTATCGAAGTTGTCACGGGCTGGTCGGCCGGGACGCTGAGGTGAGCGATTCCCTCTAGCGCCTCCAAACCCAAATCCTCTTCCACCACCGCCGCCACCACCGCCACCCATTCCTCCTCCTCCACCCGCACCGCGGCCCGGTCCACCTCGGAACCCGGGGCCAGGGTTTCGGGGATCTATGTTGGCGCCTCGACTGGCAGTGGGAGGAGACGGATCGAATTTTCGGCGTGGGAGGACAATGGAAACGTTGATGATTGCGCCGTCAAGGTTGGCCTCGTGCATAGAGGCAATAGCAGCCTCAGCATCAGCCTCATTGACGTAGAGAATGTAGGCAGTGCCACGATTGGTGCCGACTGTGACGTGTCAGATTAGAAAAGCGCCACAGGCAGAGGATTGGTGCGGGCACGTCGCAGGACTCACACTGGCGGCTCATAGGGAGGTCGAGGTCGCGAATTGTGCCGTATTGACCAAAGATCTCGTACAAGTGACCCTCGTTAATAGTCTTAGAAAGCTTCTCAACAACAATCTAGATCCACCAGCAGATTAGTCTCGTGTTGATGCTGGTCAACGGGGTTGTTACGGCGGCTGCGCTACAATGGCGTACCTTGGTGCTTCCTCTGAGGGGGCTGCGGCTTTCGCCCCGGCCACGGCTCGGACTCCGGCTCCGGCTTCGACTGTCCGGCGAGCGATAATTGCCATTGTTATTTGCATGGGAAGGAGGCGGCGATGCGCTCGAGTAACGGCGGCGACGATTCGAGGGCGAGGCTGAATACCGTGACGGCGGCGTAGGTGAGCGCGAGTGTCCTCGACCGTCGCGGGAAGGCGAGCGGTAGTCCATCGCGAAAGGAAGCACTAATAGAGACGTGCTGAAATATGTAATATACAGGTGTGTTGAAACTTGACAGTAGGTACGAGGTTTGTGCTCACGAAGTGATTGTGATTGTGATTGTGAATATGGCTAGAGCTGCATTCTAAGCTCCAGTTTGTTACGAGGCACGCAGCTTGTCAACATCCTGGGATACTGGGACTGCGCGTAACTGAAAATAGGAAGAGGTGGGCTCACGTTATCTTATCGATAGGCGGGATGCAGGTACCTACCTAGGTACCTAAGTAGGTACCTAAGTTGACATGTACATACTCAGTGTCTTACTTGCATAAATACATAAACATGCAGGAATGCATAATAGGCCTTCCATTGATGTATTATTGCTGTGGCGCATCAACAAACATACAGTACCTTAGGTAAGTACCTACTCGGCTGCCTAGACTCCTGACTTGATTCTATCAAATTATATTCATCGTTGAACCAGTCCAGATTATCCAATTGGGAAGCATTCTCAAGCTTCTCTAACGAACACTTCCGTGCTCTCACAACTACTCAAGGCAGACCTAACAACCCTTGGGGTCTGCCCTAGTACATATAGCGGAAGTTGGGGTTCTCTCGGTCAGTCAGATCTTCGAACGCGTGAGTTAGATTGGAATCGTTGGCCTCTCGAACACCTGCGGCCGCCAAGTTATCTCGTTTCTTGTTCTGTCGCTTGAGGTACCATCGGAAATACACTAAAACTAGGACTAAAGCAGAGTAACAACCAAGATGTGTCGCAAACGCGATCTGTGGCACTCTTTGTTAACAAAAATAACTGACCATACCGAACGAGAATGGTCAGCTTACATGGTATTTAGGCGCATCCCAAGCGAGGAACACTTGCGGGCCTAGTCATGTTAGCTGCTTATGCCTGGCAGCTTCGTGTAGGCCGTGAGCAGTCCTTGAGAAGGGGGAACACCTACCAATCGCGTTACCTGTTGCCCAAAAGATGAAGTTGACGGCTAGGGCGACCGACTTTTTCGTCTGGCCACCTACGTTCCGAGATAAGAGGGATAGGCCTAACGTCTGCGCAGCCCAGAAGGATAACGTGATGTAATATGAGATCAACAGCCCAACGTGTTGTGAGAATGTCTCGTTAGGAATAGTCAAAAGTAAGATGGTACCGACGAAAGACCTGTAATCGACTATAGTTAGAAAAGGGAACATTATCTGGCAGCTCTAATGTCAAGGCTTACGGAATGATGAAACCCAAGGCAACCAGGATGTTTTGACCAGTTTTCTTTACGAGCCATACAGACCCGAGGAGTACGATGATGATATATGCACCCAGAACAATGGCTAAGAGCTGTGTTTGGAGGTTGGTGAAGTTCAAATTCGTCGATATGATGATATTAGCAAAGCTGCCAAGACCACTCGTGGGCAGCGTTGTCGTTAGTTGGATCCCAGCATAGCACCACGTCTGCGGATCGGTGAGCGCATCGTATACCTGCTCCTTTTTGAATACGCGGTTCTGAAGACCGGTCTGGTTGTCTCGAACACGCTCGACCATTAGTCGCTTGTCCTCTTCCGTGAAACATTTTGCCCGCATCGGCGAGTCCGGCATGTAAATGAGAACGAACAAGCCGAAGAATACGGAGATGATGCCATACGAGAGGAACAGCCACTGCCACGATTTGAGGGGTCCAGTGGTGATCAGAGTAAAGAGATACGCCAGGAGACCGCCTACTATCTGCTGTGCACCGTTCATCATATACCAGTATGTGACTCGAGCTGCCTGTTCCTCGCGACGATACCACATGGCCGAAAGCACGACAAAGGCCGGTTGACATGCAGATTCAAAGATTCCCAGTAATGTCCGAACTGTCACCAGTCCTTTAAAGTTTGTGCAGGCGGCATGGCTGGCCAGAACGGCTCCCCAAGCAATGATGGAGAATCCCAAGTACTTTGCGAGAGGAACGCGCGATATGATGTAGTTCTGTACCGAGACCGGTCAGCAATGTCATCGAGCATGTCGGTAAGTATCACCGAAACTTTGTACACACCTGGGGATATTCTACCACCAATATGGCGATGTATATGGTGGTTGTTAACCAGCTGTAGAGTTGGCTTATGTGTCCTTCGGGTGTCAATAAGCCAGTGTCTTTAGGGAGACCCATGATTGATGCGAATGAGAGTGTGCCTTTATCGATAGCTTGGAGGAAGTAAGTGCAAATCATGACCACCAAGACCCGACGATCAATTAACCTTCGAAGTCTCACATTTTCCTCGGGGGTGATATCAATTCGGCCTTGCGAGGCATATTTGGCAATCTCCTTGTCTACTCTGTCGACTTGTGTGTGGTCTCCCTTCAGCTCAACATCATCTGTGGCGGATAAAGTCCGACGAGTTTCGATCATCGATTCGATAGCTGCTTCTTCATTTTTCTGCGTCGCCGTCGTCGACATCGTGACGACTCTTTAGGAACTGTATTTGCGATAGAGCTACTTACGGACCTGAAGATGACAAGCTTTTAAGGTTGACCGATGATAGAAAGAAACTGATACAAAAACCAGACGAGACCGGCTGCCAAAGTTCTTTATGTAATAGAATCTTATCAATCCCTAATCATGGTCTCCGGATACCTCACCTGAATTATCCCAGGGTAGCAGTTTGGTAGTGACAGGGTTTAAATACGTCTTACCTTGTGAAAGACCAGATAGGTCATACTATGAAAAGATCAGCACATAGTGCCATGCTATCCCAACTCGATGAACACCTGCAGGCGCAATGTAACCGTTTGGCTAGCCTCATGTCAGTGGTATATTCGCCTAGATCTCCACCTCGTTCAGAGCCTGGGGAGCGGGGAAATCTATACTGCTGTATGTGTTGACTTGGACAGTAACCTGGGTCTGACCTGGGGTTCTGGGGCACGTCAGCTTGCCACAAAGGTAATGTCTACATGGGATCAGTACCGATGGGATGTTGAGCCGATACACCGAAGGGGCGACAGCTCAGCTTTCTCCACAAACATCTCGAACCCAACTAGATATTGAATCAATCTACGGACCTTGAGGGTTAGCGAACCTCACCTTGGTAAGGTCCATCTTCGGGTTCGCTCCTCAATACCCCAGCCTTCGAACAGGGTGCTCGGTATATTACTGTCCGAACAACCTAATATTCCTAACCTCAATCAGGATTATCCACCAAAGATCATCGGGAATTCAATACTCCCAACCCTCATAGTGGGTTTCCGTCGTGTACAAAACGCGGGGTTGATGGAGACTTACGTAGTAGATGTTCGCCCCAGTCTGTCCTCCACGAGCGCAGTATCTTGGCAATGCTCAGCATCATAGGCCTATTACGATGATAGCGATGGAGATCGACGATAAGTGTAGTACAGTATGTCGTATGCTAGGATAAAACATTAACTCGGCTATTTTCGAAAGCCGTTTACTAAAGCTTGGATTGAAGGACGAACTATGATATACCGTCGCTTTGACAATACGAACAATTTGATCACATCTTTACAGAATGCCTGCACAAGCTCACGGTTTTAAATCAAGTGATATCCATGACAAGATCAAGCTCTTGATCGATGGGTTGGTTAATATCAAGGACAAGTCGGGAGAATTCTTGATGACGCTGGCAGATGGCCGTGTCATTGATACAAAGGGGTGGAACGATTGGGAATGGACGCACGGGATCGGTCTGAACGGTATCTGGGCTTACTACTCTCTGACAGGGGATGAGAAGTACTTGAAGATCATTGAGGATTGGTTCACAAACCGGTTCGCCGCTGGTGGCACGACCAAAAATATAAACACTATGGCCGTCTTTCTAACAGGTGCTGCCGTCTTCGAGAAGACAGGGAACATCACCTACCTGCCCTGGTTAGATAGCTGGGCAGAATGGGCGTATCACGACCTAGAACGAACCAAGTACGGCGGCATGCAACACATCACGTATCTCGAAGAGAACGACCAGCAGCTGTGGGACGACACGCTCATGATGACCGTCATGCCGCTCGCCAAGATCGGCAAGCTTCTCAACAGGCCGCATTACGTCGAGGAGGCGAAGCGGCAGTTCCTGATTCACATCAAGTACCTGTTTGACACGAAGACGGGCCTGTTCTTCCACGGCTGGACATTCCACGAGAGCGGCCACAACTTTGCGAACGCGAGATGGGCGCGAGGCAATGCATGGCTCACGATCGTCATCCCGGACTTCCTCGAATTGCTGGACTTCCCATCAAACGACCCTATCCAGATACATCTCATCGACACGCTGAACGCGCAGTGCGAGGCGCTGAAGAATCTGCAAACGCCGTCAGGTCTGTGGCGTACGCTTCTGGATCACCCCGAGGACGAAGGCTCTTATATAGAGGCAAGCGCCACGGCAGGCTTCGCCTTTGGGATTTTGAAGGCGCAGCGGAAGAAGTACATTGGGAAAGAATATGAGGGGATTGCGCTCAAGGCTATAAGAGGGGTCTTGGATAATATCGATGCTGATGGTGAATTGCTGAATACGTCGTTTGGAACTGGGATGGGGCGTGATTTGCAGCATTATAAGGATATTCCAATCACTAGCATGCCATATGGGCAGGCCATGGCTATAATGGCTTTGGTTGAGTTCTTACGGGTCTTCATATGATATGACGGTGGACTGCTGGCGTTCGCGCTTCGTATTCACAAGCTGAACTACTGAGGAGTTGCCTGCTGGGACAATCCGTGACTATCAGTCGCCGTATAGAGCTTAGCAAGTAAGAGCCCGATGAACTAGTCTATCCTGACACTCAACCCTTAGATTAGAGGGCTTCGAAGAAGAAAATGCGGCGGAGATGGATCGATCAATGACATGAGGGAAATATGAGAATAGATCGAGGTACCGTCATAATAGCTTAAGCCTGACGCCCTCTTGCGCGAGGGTCATCTCATACTCGACGATTTCCTAGTCTACTGCTCTTGCCGCTTCTTTTGAGTTTAGGTCAAGCTACGTCACTCTCTTCGTCAGAAATTCTTGTGAGAAGGTAGATAGGTACCAGGAAGACCAAGGCAGTGAGCCATCACCGTGGTTCCTATGTTGACTACTTGGATGCTCTTCATATTTCTACCTCACAGTTCTTCCATCTCTCTATCTCTGCTCCATCTTCTACCTCTTCTACATCTTCCATCTTCTCTACGTCTTCAATCTCACTCATTTAATCATGAATTCATTATTGATCAAAATTATTCAATCCTTATCAAAGCGGCCGCCAAGTCTGCGAAGGTTGGCATTCTCTCAGCTCCACGCCCATCGATAGCTTATCTGCGACAGGGTGCGTATGAGAATTCAGTAACACTCCTCTTTTGAATCGTTTACACCACCGACTAAATCTCGGCTCTTTACTAATTTGCCTGTAGATGTTCAAGTTATGACTTTGAATTCAATGACCAAGCTAGGACCTATGTGAAAGAGCAGAGAAGAAATCCGCGGCTGCCGCCGACCCCCACCATGAAGGATGATCTGAGTAGCTTAGCAAGTTCAACATCGTAGACTCAATCTAACGAAGGACATTTTGATCCCCTTTGAAGCAGATCAATACGTCTTAGATAGAGAGTGCTGAATAGCTTCTTTGAGATATTCCCTATTGAACAATGAGACCTGCAACCCATACCTTTCAGTCGTACGACGACCTTCCGTACAATACTATAGGAACGAAGACATCGGTGACGCTGACTATAGCCGCCGAAAACACCCTTGAAGACCAAACGAATGTTAATACGAACGAACCTCTTCCCTCTATTCTGCCTTTGGCCCCAGGGAGTGGTTAGGCTGCTGATAGCGGGCGCCTGTTTTGTTAGTCGAAGTCTGATAACATCACCATTTACTATGTACCCTCAGGTGAGAATGGTACCTAGCCTAGGATATTTAATCGACGGGCGGAAGCAGCCGAGATCACAACCGATATAGGACTTCACCGGAGCGGTCGAGAGTTACATAGATTCCGACCCCACGACGACTGTCGAACTGACGAGATCAATTAAGTAATCATCCTGATAAATGGCTGATAACAACATCCCCGCATGTCCTACTTAGTTCAATCCCAGAAACCTAGTCTTGCGCGAATCCAATTCCTTATCTATGCTTTTCCAACAACAGGGAGCCCGTGATTGGCTGGTTTCTGCTTACATGTTGTCTACCGGTCATGGAATTGATCGATCTAACCACCGCTTAATCAACTGCCTTTCAAAAGATAGGTGCCGGTTATTATTTTTGAGGATACGGTGTGTTACATTCTTCTGACTGTTAAAAACATATTGTGAAACCGGCCATTAACAACATTGTCCTAGACATGCAAGATAATATTGATGTCGGATTGCTGGTAACGTAACGGACTCGTGACTTACTCACGTATGAACGAACATGTGCTGTGGATGACATCGTTGTGGTATGGTATTCAACCCCTCGACCGACATGAGGTCTTGATTGACATCGTGCCTTATCAAGGTTGCGCTGCATCACCCATGCAACCCCAAACCATGTCTTATCGACCAATCCAGATGCTCGGGCTTCGATCTCAGCAGCACAGGTTAAGATTCTGCCCCACGAGCATGTAGGTTTCAGCCCAGTCTACAATGGCGTCTGTCGATACCTACAAGGACAGCCAATGCCTATCAAGACTAAGGGAAGTGGGCGTTTTGTGCATATTGTGGTGGAATGCCCATGTCTTGGTCTTAGTGGGGGATGATTTGAGTTGTTCGTCTGAAGTTCTTCCCTTGCACGGCTATCTCTAGATCTGTTATTCATAAATACAAGGTTCGCCACAAGATACCGATTGAATCTGTCCCTTCGTACACTGTGCACTCTATTGCTCATAGCTAGTATCTTGCCGTACTTCAACATTTGACCCTCCTTTCGCACGTACGGAAGGGGGATCTCATAATGACCATGGAGGGGACCAAGGCGACTACACCTCTTGGGGCCGGAGTTGGGTATGGAATCGTTCTCGGGTTAGGAACCCTCTTTGCCTTAGGCATGGTAAGTAATGGCTGCTCGCTTATCCGAGCTTAGGAGGACGGCCGCCTAATCACCGGGCTTAGATTCTCGTCACTGTCGTCCTTAAGCGATATAATTCGGAACTCCAAACTTCAGAGATGTTCAACACAGCTGGGCGAACCGTGAAAAGTGGTCTCGTGGGCTCTGCAGTCGTATCTTCTTGGACTTGGGCAGCCACTCTCCTTCAATCTTCAGGGGTATGTTACAGATACGGAGTATCCGGGCCGTTCTGGTATGCGTCCGGAGCTACGGTTCAGATTCTCCTTTTCGCTACTCTGGCTATCGAGTTGAAGAGACGAGCACCTAATGCGCATACTTTCCTTGAAGTGTAAGTGCCTTTCTTGTATAATACATGGGATGGCTCTTGGAGACTGATAGATATCGACTGATATAGCATCAAGGCCAGATATGGCACTATTGCCCATCTCGTGTTCATGGTCTTCGGACTCGTCACGAATATCCTGGTTACCTTGATGCTTATTGTAGGCGGTTCAGCCACTGTAAACGCTCTCACCGGGATGCATACCATTGCTGCTATATATCTTTTGCCTGTTGGCGTTGTCGCGTATACAATGGTGGGCGGATTAAAGGCTACTATTCTAACAGACTGGATTCACACGTTTATCTTGCTGATAATCATCATCGTCTTCTCCCTCACGGCATATGCTACCTCTGATGTTCTTGGATCGCCTTCTGCTGTGTATGACCGCCTGGTTGAAGCGGCTGCCGTACATCCTATTGATGGAAATGCCCAAGGAAGCTATCTGACCATGCGTAAGTAGTTCATCGATAACTCCTTTTCTCTCCTGACTACTGAATGTTTCTAACTTCTAGTCTTTAGGCTCGACGGAAGGAGTCATCTTCTTCGTTATCAACATAGTGGGCAATTTCGGAACGGTGTTTCTTGACAACGGCTACTATAACAAAGCAATTGCTGCATCGCCGGTTCATGCTCTTCCAGGTTATATCTTGGGTGGCCTCTCCTGGTTTGCGATTCCTTGGTTGACTGCTACTACGATGGGATTATCTGCCCTCGCGTTGGAGAACACGCCTGCATTCCCAACGTACCCTAATAGGATGTCGGAAGAAGAAATCTCATCGGGGTTGGTTCTCCCTTACGCTGCTGTGGCACTGCTTGGTCGTGGAGGCGCGATAGGGACTCTATTGATTGTTTTCCTCGCTGTCACCTCTGCTACTTCGTCTGAACTTATCGCAGTGTCCTCGATCTTCACGTACGACTTATACCGGACTTACTTCAAGCCTGAGGCCAGCGGCAAGCGTCTCATTTACATGTCTCACGTCATCGTTTGTGTGTATGCGGTGTTCATATCGACTTTTTCCGTGGGATTGTGGTACGCCGGTATCTCTATGGGCTATCTCTACTTGTTGATGGGATGTATCATCTCATCTGCAGTTGTGCCCGCCACTTTGACACTTGTGTGGTCAGGACAGAATAAATGGGCCGCCGCCCTATCTCCCCCGCTTGGTCTCGCATTCGCTTTGATCGCGTGGCTTGTCACTTCTTCGAAGACATGTGGTTCTCTTGATGTTGCTTGTACTGGTTCAAATTACCCCATGCTTGCTGGCAATGGTAAGATATACCGATTCGCCCCTTATTGCCAAAATGAGCTGACACATCTAGTAACTGCACTGCTGTCTCCGGTACTACTAATCCCCATCTTCACCTTGATATTTGGCTTGGTAAGTCGTCTCTGCTCGCTCGCGCCTATGCTGATGATCGATACTGATTAAAACTCTGTTAGGATAAATATGACTGGAAGTCTATGATGCAGATTCGCAGAGCAGATGACCGTGAATTGGTGGAAGATAGTGTCGACCTCGAACAAACTACAACAAGTAGACGTGTCGAGACGAACGACGAATTCGAAATAGAGCAGACAAAGCTTTTGCGTGCGAGCAAAATATCCAAGTGGACGACTGTCGGAATGACGGTAGCTTTCCTGATTCTATGGCCATTCCCCTTATACGGCTCGTCGTACGTCTTCTCTAAACCTTTCTTCACGGGATGGGTGACGGTTGGTATTATTTGGATATTCATATCCTTGGGCGCTGTGGGATTGTTTCCTGTATTCGAAGGGCGACATACTCTCGTTCACACAGTCAAATCTATCTTCTTGGATCTCTCGGGTAGGAAACATCCGAAGACCATTCATGCCGAGATGGTCGCGCATGATGATAAGCGCCCTCCTAGTTCAGATGCTCCTTCGAAGAATGATTCAGCCACAGTTGACGAGAAGAATCTGTGAGATAAAGGACTTGTAGGCTCATAAGATGGATCAGATGAGATGGAAATAGGTCGTTTTGGAGATACCGATTGTGATGACCAAATTATATATAAATGACTTCAAACAATTACGCCGTTATCGTGAGAACACGAGTAGAAAATATTCAGTGATATGCCAACTCCTTTCGCCAGAAAATTCCCTCTCTTTCAACCCTTCACAAGCTGTAGCCAATGCGTTTAGGCTAGGCTTTTGTGAGACGCAGTGAGTATCAGGGTTATTTCATCTCGAAGTTACCATGGCCCAGAGACAGGCAAATCTCTCGAACTCTGTCCGACCAAAAATCTATACTCACCATCGACCACCATAACCCAATTCTGCGCCACAACGTCCCAATAACTTAGATCCCTCCTCGTCAAATTAAAAGTCACGGTACGCGTTTCTCCTTTTTCGAGAGGTAATTTGTCAAATCCCCTCAGAACTTTGACAGGGAAGTCGACCGTAGATGAATTTGGATAGCTTAAATAAAGCTGTACGACAACCTGACCCTGTTTTGATCCAGTATTGGTTACATCGACGGATACCTTAACATAAGTCTCCCAGAGGTCTGGATTTCCTCCTTCATCCCCACCAGCACCGGACAGCGGTTGCTCAACGCCATATCCATCAGGATAGGGATACGGATTAGATACGATGTCATCAATACTGTCCAGATACGGGTAGATGTACTTCTCTAGTTTTCGTATGTCCGAAGGAAAGAGTGCCTCTCCCGCATCTGGTATTGTAGTGTCGTACTCAGGAGGCGAAGCGAAATCCTTTGGCCTTGGAGCCGGCAATGGGCTTTTCGCCTTGACTGGCTGGACGACAACATCGGCGAATTGAAATGTAGTATAGCTCAATCCAAACCCAAACTCGAATCGCGGCTCAACGTTGAACTTATCAAAATAGCGATAATCTATGTACAAGCCTTCTGCAAAGTCTTGCTGGGGGATAAGTGCATTGGGTTTGTACATGATCTTCCCACCCTCGCCATAGCCGTCCAATGTTCGACCAATCGTCCAAGGCAACTTTCCACTAGGGTTGACAGTGCCTAGTATGACGTCTGCCAGGGCGTTACCACTTTCCTGGCCAGGTAAATTGGCCAATATTACCTAACAATCAGGGTCAGTAATCGTCATTTTGAGCATAATATGAATGATTTCGAATATTTGAAAGCTTCCATATACCTGAAAACAAGCATTTCTTTGGAAGTAGGGAAAATAGGAACATTGTGACTCCAAGAATTACTTACAGCTTTCACGTTGGGTAGGTCGATCCATTGTTCCATCACAACAGGGCCAACAGTATGGATGACAACGAGGACTTCACGGCAACCTGAGGCGATCTTGACAATCAAATCATCGCCACCTTTTTGTAGAAATAAATCCGGTCGATCGCCTTTTACTGAGCTCCAAGAAGCATAACCTTCCCCAGAATCAGAGTTGGCGAACACAATACAGATATCTGCTTCTTCAAGTATGCTGGGTTGTTTGTCGAAGGAGGGACTATTCGTCAAATGTGTCGTTACTTTCACTCGTTTGCTATCCCATGCCTTCTTTAAAGCGTCATCAGGTGAAATGAGATACGGAAACTCCACAGCGCCAGATCCCCACCCAGAGGCCAATGTACCTTGATTACAGGCACGGTCTTTGCAATAATTAGGGCCCTCACCGGGGCCTGCATCCTCACCAATGATAGCTATCCGCAACGGTGAGTCCTGCCTCTTGGCCACATTGCTCGGAGTACTTCCATCATGAGCGATAGGTAGCAGTCCTTCGTTCTTCAGCAGAACAGTCCCCTCCGCAGCAATTTGTCGCGCTAAAGTGGAATGGTTTCCCATCACATTCACAAACTCATTGACTTTACGTTCTTCCTGCTTCGTCGGGCTCCCGGGGGCGAAGACACCAGATTCCGAATCAGTCCAGGAAGAGAAGTTTGGGCCATCACGATCAAACTTTGTCTCATCGTCCTGTCCCATTTGAAACCATGAAGCAACAATCCTGGTAACCATGTCGTTCAGCCTATCAAGAGGCACGGAACCGTTCAGAACAGACTTGGTAAGCTCTGGACCCCACAGCGACTTTCCATTTGCCCAGAATAACCCGTCACCGGGCATGGTCATCTTCATAAATCAAATGTTAGTAAGGGTGGGACATTGGTATGAGATTCACAGACGATTGAAGGTGTGCAGAACAAGTTGGCAAACATTATAGTCGTGCTCAAAGATTGGAAAGAAGAAAAAGAGAAAAAAAATCTGGCTTCACGTACATCTAATCCAGCTAGGGCGCTGGAAACGCCACCTCTCTGTCGTGTAACAAATTAGCAACTTCGAACCAAGTTATAATGATGATTTAGGAGACGAACCTGGGCAAGCCAGTCACTCATCACGAAACCTTGGAAGCCCATCTCATCTCTGAGTAGGCCATTCAGCAACTTGGAGTTGCCGCATGCATAGGAAGAGTTAATCATATTGTAACTGCACATTATGCTCACAACTCCAGCTTTAACAGCATTACCGAAGGGCCAGAGATATAGCTCATGCATAGTTCTGTCGTCGATATTTGCGGATAGGGCATTAGCTAATCCCCATTCGAAAGACTGTCGAAAGTGTTCCTGTTCGTTAGCGACCAAGTGCTTAACTTTAACATACAGTATCAGCATTTACTCCAAGGCTTCTACTTCAGGTTCGGAGGGACGGGAGAGTAAAAGTCACGCTCTTCTTTGGCACGACTGACAACAGGGACACGAGTAGGATAAGAAGGAGAGGTTTATGAATGATAAGAAGAAGAAACCTACTCGTAGCCATAACTCCTTCATCTTGGATGCCTCTGATAGAGCGCTCCGCAGCAATTCCTTGTAGATACGGATCTGCTCCAAACCCTTCCCAGTTCCTGCCACCGGCTGGCATCCGGCCAAGAGGACCAATACATGGCCCGAGAATCGCATTTATGCCTTTTTTTCGAGCTTCGATGGCATGTGCATTTCCCCACTGGTACATCAAGTCTCTGTTCCATGTCGCTCCAACGGTCACGCCGGCTGGCCATGCGGTCGCATTATCTGTGAAACGTATACCCAAGGGGCCATCTTGTAAAGCAAGGGAGGGAAATCCAACGTGGACCGCAGGGCCTGTGTTGCCGACCGCGGGACCCATCATCCAGCCCGTCCCCGTCGTGCAATTCACCTTTTCAGGCAACGTCATTCTGGCCACCATCTCGCTTGCCTTACGGTAGCTTTCAGCCCAACCCTTCGTAGTTCCTCCCTTCGGCGTCGGATACCATGGCGGTGAGAGCCCATCGACAGGAGCTTGTTTATATTTCTTGAAGGCGAAGAACCCCCCCGTGCCAAGGACCAGCCAGATAAGCACAAAAACTAACAGGGAGTTGATGATGCATCGTGTCGATCGGGCGGTGAAGTAGGAGCTGCAAGGCTTCCATAATCTACGACTCTGTGGGCGTGTTTGGAAGGCTTCGTAAGGTTTGGAACTCGTGAGAGGGTCGGTTTGGAGGTATTCGGTCGCGTCGAGGTCGGAATCGAGGTCGGAGGAGTAGCGTACATCTTGGAAGCCTTCGATCTCCCGGTTTCCCGCCTCCCTCTTCGCCTTATCATGAGCCATGGACAAGACGACTGTTGCTCTAGGCGTCCTTCACCAGCTGAAAAAAAACCTATCTCTATGGCCTGATGGATAAATGGGCGTTGTAATAGGAACAATATCGATGGAGGAAGCATTCGACTAGCTAGAACAGAGAATAAGAATAACAGCAGGAAAGGAAATTGACGAAGGAAAAAAAGAACCCCCCAAAAAACAATCAATTGAACAATTGTCAGCTCTCAGCAACGAAACATGACGGACTGCTGCTGCTGCTGCTGACGGAAGAGTACCTACATACTTGGGTAGGTAGCGCATTATCAGGGAGCTATTAGAGTTAGGTACCTACGCTAGGGTAATTGGTCCGCTATCCCGCTTCCCGCTAACTCGGCTCAGGTACCGTCCCCACTCTCCATTACAGCATGGGGTTATCTAAGCTTAAGTACTTAGGTACCTACTATGTACCTAAGTAGGTAAGTACCTAGGTAGGTATCGCTGTTCACAAAGCAGTCAGTCATATCGAACCGTAAGGAGACAAGATTGAAGTTCGTTGATATCATAGGGTAACTGTCCAATTGCATTCAAGAGAATCCATCATGTCTAACTCCGAACTCGGTCATCGAAACTAGTGTCTGACCGCCCTAAATCGAGAATGATGCTGCACGAATATCTGTGATGGCTGCAAGGGTAAAACAATACAGCTCTACATCGCTACGTTATACTCTCCTTACCTGATAAATTAGTAGACTAGAAGGATGTGGCAGACCGTTCATCCCCCCTTGGGTGATCCTATATCACTAGAAAGCATATCTCAAGGTCCGTTTCCACGAATAGATTAATTCACACTACGCCTAGTGCCTGTCCTAGTGTACTACATATCGCCGTCCGCAAAACCATGAATAATTGAATATGGTAATCATCTCTAAAGAAACGGTATTATTCTAGGATTGCCACTACGTGCTATTCGATAGCTAGTTTTGTTAGAACCTATATCATCTCTACGTTTATATAAATAAGATCTTTTACGTTAAGGATCTGCGTATCTGATGGACTCTTTCGTGTTGAGAATTTGTAAATCCGATGGGACTTCGATTTGCCAAGCTCATTATCATTTCCGCAATCAATCGAGCAAACAATTCTTCTCCTGCTCCGTTTGCGCTTTTAAGAAAGCAGTTGTCGAGGCCAAGTTGATAAGTACCTAGTCCCTCCGCATTAGAATGGTTGTTATCTTAAAATATTCCATGCCTGCTTTGCTAAACGTTAATCTAAATTTGAGGTTCGATGAAGCTGAGCCCCGACAGTTTGTAAGGGTGCTTCCTCTTAGCCTGCTTGTCAGCAAATACATACACTGTATTCAGTTATAAACCTCCAATAGCCATCGTATATCTAGAGGCGGCCTAAGTTTATTGTATCAAGTTATTTGGTGCTGAAAAACTCATGATTTATGAGTCCGGATCGATACATAATGGTTTTCATGATGTTTGTCTATAGCGACTTGATTCCAAACGGTGAGCCGTACATCCATAAAGCCATGACTTTCAAAGCCATCCCCTGGTCCTAGGGGCACGGGATTTATCAGATCTGAGACACAGAAAAGTGGTGGATGCGGCTCAAGTGTTCGTTTGGTGGGATTTTTGCCACGATTTTTGAATAAGCTATGCATGCATGAAAACGACGATGATTGGTAAAAGTGCTCGGAGCCGGCTGACCAACCACCCACGGCCGGCGAGATCCGACTTTTACCTGGGTGTCCAGTTGCTACCCTCCATCACATAAACCCCGCGGTGGGTGGCATGCGGCGTGGGGTACCAAAGGCGCGCGGAATAGAACTAGGCACGGAAGCGTGGAGTTCGCATGTCGCCGACTTTTGTAGCCGAATCTTTTCATGTTTTATGCTGGGATCGTCGGCCATATCGAGACGATCGATAGACATCTCGGCATGCAAGTCCATCGTGCGTCCGGTGAGCGGAGACTTTCAAACCCCGGGCCATGCGTACTGTGGCCGCGATTCGGATGTAGGCTCGCAAGGACTTGCCCGATCTAGGCAAGATCCAGCGCCGGTGATATATGATGATTGAAGCACTGCAGCAGGCCAAATGTAGCTCATGCATCACCCCACATGCACTGTCTAAACAGGACGAGTAATGTGCTTTGCTTTCGGCTGCTTTGCTATCAATCGGTCTTTCACTAGTCCATCCTTCGTCTTATTAAGTCAAGTACTAGCCAGGTAGCTCGATATGTACCGAGGAGCTTATCGAAGCTACATTTCTACCTCATCTTCACTTGGGCAGCAAGCTCAATGATAAGCTTGGCGCGATATAGGAGGCCTTCTTGATATAGGGAGGTATTTAAAGACTAGGAGGTATTTATCTTGTACGAATCCTCCGGACAGACTTCACAGTTTGTCAGTTCCATCCTCATCAAAGCTGGGAACAAAAACACCACGTAGTTGTCGTCTCACGATGTCTACGGAGCAGAAACAGACAGCTGAATCCCAGCCATCACTTCATCCATTGCGGCCTCTCGCAGACGACGAGCTGCTCTATGCTCGAAATGTTGTTGTTGAGAAGCACGGTGGTGACGGCGTCGTCCTCTTCTTCAGATCCATCTATTTGAATGAACCCAAAAAGGACGATCTTGTCCAGTTCCTCATTGCCGAGCACGGCGGACAACCGCCTACAGCGAAACCCCCGAGACAAGTAACTGTGTTATTTGATCAAGTCAAAGATGGCGTACCTCAGCTCAGTGAAGCGATCGTCGATGTCGGAACAGGAGAGATCCACCGCAGCAAAACCTTCCCTGCTTACTGTCAGACTAGTTACACGGCGGCGGAGTTTGGCGTGTTCCACGATATCTGTGTATCATCGGAAATGTTCAAAAAGGCTCTGGAGGAATTCACCCTACCTGAAGGCTACGTTGTCACCATAGATCCTTGGCCGTATGGTGGGCTTGATCCAGACGAGGATGTTCCCCGGTATATGCAAGGTCTCGTGTACGCTCGTAATGCTGCCAACAACAATCCTGATTCGAATCACTATGCGTACCCGCTTCCCATCATCCCGGTCATGGATTTCGCCACGAAAGAGATGATCCGGGTTGATCGACTAGCCACTGGAGGAACCGGTGACAGCCTGTACCCCTCGGCACCGGCAGACAAACCCAAGAAACTCTTCGAACACGGCGACATATCAGGTGAATACGTGCCTGAACTACTCAATCGGCCGGTGCGTGCCGACTTAAAACCCATCGACATCACACAACCCGAGGGTGCGTCGTTCAAAGTCCACTCTGATAACCTGATCGAATGGCAAAAGTGGCGTTTCCGTATCGGGTTTACGCCACGAGAGGGTGCTGTACTACACGATGTGTGCTACGACGGTAGGCCGATTCTATTCCGTCTGTCGTTTTCGGAGATGACAGTCCCGTACGGCGACCCACGACCACCCTTCCAGCGCAAGCAAGCCTTTGATTTTGGGGATGGTGGGATTGGACGGGCCGCTAACAATTTGAAACTGGGATGTGATTGTCTCGGTGCTATCCATTATCTAAGCACCGTTGTCACAAATACAGAAGGCAAGCCGGAGACGGCGCCGAATGTGGTGTGTTTGCACGAACAAGACAATGGTGAGTAATATGCGTGGTTCATATACGCATGAATAGAACACGTAAAGCTGACATGCCGCAGGTATCGGGTGGAAGCACACCAATTTCCGGACCGGTCGTGCTGTGGTTACACGACTCCGTGAATTTGTAATTCAATTCGTCGCTACACTTGCGAATTACGAGTATGTATTCGCCTACAAGCTTGATACCGCCGGTGGTATCTCTATTGAAACTCGGGCGACCGGAATTGTGAGCATCGTGCCAATAGACGAGGGCAAGGTATCTAGCTACGGCAATGTGGTTTTCCCTGGCGCTCTCGCTCAGAACCATCAACACATTTTCGCAGTGCGTATTGACCCCAATATCGACTCTTACGGTAGTAGCGACACCGCCGTTGTGTTGGAGGAGAGCCATCCTATCCCCATGAATCCGGAAACCAATCCATTCGGCAATGGCTACGAAATACGAAGACAGAGGGTTGAAAATGCCATGTATGCGGACGCTGAACCTAAAGTCAACCGGACAGTGAAGCTAGAAAATGTAAATAATAAGAATCCCATTAGTGGGAAGAATGTCGGATACAAATTCATCCCCAACGCCACACAACTCATGCTCGCTGACGACAATAGCACCCAAGCAGCGAGAGCACCCTACGCCAAACATCACCTCTGGGTGACGGGATACCGTGACGAAGAGCTATGGGCAGCGGGCGAGTTTACTAACCAGAGCAAGAAGGAAGAGGGTGGCGTAAAAGCCATGGTGGAAAGGGGTGACTGGTTTGTCGACGCGCCGTCTGCGACCAGTCAAACGGGACAGCGTAGCAGTCCCGTTGTTTGGAATGTGTTTGGACTCACCCATAACCCGAGAGTCGAGGATTGGCCGGTGATGTGAGTGCTCTACCTAAGTTGTAGAAGCGATCAATGCTTCCTGGGCAATTCAACTAACCTTGACAGGCCTGTTGAAATCCATCAGTTTCATATACGCCCGGCGGATTTCTTCACGAGCAACCCGGCTCTCGACATGCCTACGCGCAAGAATAACACCAGCGTCCTCGTTCCATGTTGTAGTGGCAACGCATCTCGCGATAGTCTTCGTACTGATAGCGATAATTCTGGTTCTACGCAAGTTAACGCCGTGGCTCATCTACAAGGCACAGCTGCTGGAGATGTAGATCCCAAGAAGCTTCCAAAGGCGCCCGAGAGTAAACGTCATTCGGCTACATTGTCGAAGATATTCAGTTGGAAAAGGGAATCAAAATGATGACCTTGTTATCGGCGGAAAGTTTACACCAGCGAGGTAGATTGTAGAATATCTAGATGGAGTATCTGCTTAAGTTAGGTATCTCGGATAGGATTCTCGTGACTGAAAGGGATCACGGTCTTGTGGAACGGAAGATAAATTAGGTTACGTCTGCAATGACCTGGTATACGGGAGAAGAAATTAAGTCAAAATCAATACATCTACATCTACATCTACATTCGGTCTTTGAGTGACAGGTATTTCAACTCGAGTCAAGACTTTGTTCATGCAGCATGCAGCTTTGAGGGATTGGATAATGCTAGATGCAGTGTAAAAATAGCTGGTTGGCACTGCCTACATATCTACCTGTAGTTAAGGCGAGCGACCCCTCTCCTTATCAGTACCATACCTATATCTTAGGTAGGTACCCACTAAGGGTAATACACATAGGGACACTTAGGTTCCAATGCTCGGAACCAGAGCCAGCACTGTCCAGGTTCAGTAGGTGGTAGGTACCTACTACCGGTAACCTAGTGGAGGGTGTCGTCATACACAAAATCTACCAGTATCTACTGAATAGCTTCACATTCCAGGTCGTCTTATCTGCTTATGCAGAGTTTGCCTACTACCTCGACTTCACCTATTGGCAGCCCATGCTTTGTAGACTGGAATAATTGGTCCTTCCCGGTGTTGAAAACCACCATCTTCTGGGTAGTCTCTGGTAGTTGTTGACTATCCTCTTGTTTCCCTGGGCAACCCCCACTACTACTGCTCGATGTCAACATGGCTGTGCTGAGTTCATCATCATCATCATCATCTGCAAGTGAATGAACACTTTTGCTCTCCAGTCTTCACGCTCCAGTCACCGAACTTCCCGACCAGTCGCTGTCAAATAATAGCATTGCATATAACATTGGACAAAGCAACGTTGCGTCTACACTGCCTGTCTCAGGCTGGCTACGACTATGGTTCATGTAACCCATGCGGCAGCAGCGGCATCATCGTCAGCCCCCGCTTCTTCTGCGCGTTCACGGCCTCCCGTCTCGCGAGCCTCCCGGTCTGGTTCGTTTCGCCCCGGCTCCCCCTTTCCCGCCATCGCTCCCGGCCGATCGAGACTGTCCTCCACCCTCCACCGTGATCCTAGTCACACGCATTACCAGACCTTTCCCACCCCGGCTCCCAAATCCGCCGGCCGTCGACCGAGCTCCGAGTCCGACTACATCAACGATGGCTCACCCGACTCTCATACCGCCTCCACGCCTCTCCCTGTCAAGCAGCTGGCATTACTGGCCCTGCTGTCCCTTGCCGAGCAATCCGCCCTGAATTCGATCTCGCCTTACCTGCCTGAGATGATCGAATCCTTTCCCGGTATAGAGCATGACGAGGTTGGCTTATATGTCGGCCTTCTTGCCTCCTCCTTTGCTCTCGCCCAGCTGGCTACGAACCTGTTCTGGGGATACCTGTCGGATATAGTTGGGAGAAAGCCTACTATGCTGGCCGGCACATCGCTACTATGTGTCTGCTTTGTTTTGTTCGGCTTTTGCACTCGGTATTCCCAGGTCATCTTTGTGCAAATAGCTATGGGGTTTCTAAATGGAAATGCTGCCGTTGTTCCCTCTTGTCTAGGCGAATTGACGGATAGGACCAACCAAAGTAAAGCCTTCACTTGGCTCCCCGTCGTTTATGGGATTGGTAGCATCACAGGACCTGCTCTTGGCGGGCTCCTAGTTGCCAAGTTGGCCAAAGACCAGTATCCTTTTCTTGCTCCCAATATAGTAGCCGCTGCGCTTTTGGCATTTAGTGTCGTGGTACTTGCTATATGGTTTGAGGAAACTTTGGAAGACCGAGATGCTCATCCCGATTGGTCCGAGAGGTTTCCCTGGTTACGCTATCTCTCGAAAGGAAATTCGAAGGCTTCGCAGCGTTCCTGGTTTTGGCCTGGGGGAAGAGACATAGATGGGGCCGATGACGAACGAAGTGAAGTGGATGAATCCGAGACGGAAGAGAGCACGGGCCTGTTACAACCGCAACCGGACGAGTCCAATGACGATGATGTCAAGTCACCATCTGAGGTCGCGACTTGGCGTCAACTCCTAAACCGAACCACCTTGGTCCTCCTATCCACGAGCCTCATATTTCAACTATCGAACAGTTCTTTTAATAGCTTATATCCTGTCTTTGCCTCGGGCCAGGAACCAACTGGACGGAATCTACACGCCGATGTGATTGGTGTCTCATTATCTGTTGCTGGCATTTTCACCATCTTCTTCCAGCTATTCTTGTTCCCCTATCTAAAGGGTAGAGTGGGCAATGTGGGCAGTTACCGAGGCGCATTATTCGGATTTGCAGTAACTATGACTCTGATACCGTTTGTGGGATATGTGGATTCCAAGCCACTCTTCGGACTGGGTAATGCTCGGATCTGGCTCTACGTAGAGCTTGGCTTTCTGCTGGTTATTAAGAACATCTGTTCCGTAGGGGGTTTGTCTTCCGTCATGTTACTGGTGAGTAGTGATTTGATCAATTATGATGTCGTCAGGATTGCTAATAAGGAACAGATTACGAATTCGGCACCATCACATGCAAGCCTTGGCACTCTCAATGGAATGGCGCAAACTTTATCAGCAGCTGGCCGTAGCGTAGGGCCATTCCTTTCAGGGGCATTATTCACAGCATCCACACATGTCCGTCCCAAAGGAGAGAGTCTGGCCTGGGGAATATTCGCGGGAATTGCCCTCATTGGTTGGCTTGCGACCTATGCTATTCGAGGAAATGGTCTTGAAAGCACTGATGACGGCTTTGAAGAACACGAAGAAGACGAGGAGCAAAATCACTTGGACCCACAACCATGAAAATGAAGATACGATATTGAAAGACATGCTATTTTCATATTTATATTGCAAGAGCACTGGAGTAGTCAGGCTATTACGGCCCCTTTGCTTTATAGGTTATCACTATAATAACCTAGACCGGTTTCCCATTTCTGGGGAACGACATCTTGATACATCAGCCTCTGTGGAGGTAATTTAGCTAAACGTTGCTGATAAACTCTGATGAGCGAGCACAACTCCGGTAGAAATACACCTATATAATTAGATATGGGTATAGCTAGCTTCAAGGCTCCCGATATGGAATATAAAATCTGTTATAGTTGAGTTATGAGATGATGACTCGGACTGTCGACTTTCAACGGTGTTGCCTGAGACCACCGATTTTTCATTGAATTTCGTCATACTCGTCCGCATAATATGATATTGCTCATTAGTATGTCCTACCACACCCCTGAAGCGACTCCGTCCGTCCGTCGCTGCTTAAGTCATAGCAGATGCGCTAAATCGATATGTCCATTCCCATCGAGTAGAGGGAAAAGGTTCATCGCCCCAAAAACCTGATCCGCACTACCTTCGTGTAGGTATCCATGGCCTTGTGGAGGGCGAAGATCGGCTATCGGGGTATGCGACTCGCTGAAAGAAAAGATGGACGGGTCGAAATCGTCGAATGGTTCGGATGTCCATGGACTCGATTCTAGCCCGGCCGGCTCACCATGATTGGGCACTCTTGTTTCTAGATTTTGAGCTGTGCTCGGATGGTCATGGCTATGATTGTAGCCGTGACTATGAGCACCGACTGAAGCGTGGTTTTTCGGCACAAGCCCGAAAAGTTGCGTCGACGATTCCGTTATCCGCCGACGGTCCTCCGCGTCCTGTCTCGCCAGATACGACTGTGCGCAGCGGTGCAGCGACTTCGCTATCTGCGCGTACGACGAGGCGTGCAGGTCTTGCGTCGCGAAGTACTCCAGCGCGCTTATGGATGTCTCGGCGGGCTTTTCCAGCGCTCTCCCGAAATTCGATAGATGCCCTACGCTGACAACCAGAGATGAGGCGAAGAGCCAGGAGCTGGGAGGGTGTCAGTAGGGTGTTCATAAGGATCGGATGGAATGAGTAACGCACACGAGGAGAGGCATGCGTCTATCTTGTGGTCCCTGCGATACGAATTCCGATATCGCCCCGATCATGAGCGTCGCGGCATCGATGCACGCATTTGCGAGTTTCGCGCGCCCCGAGCCGCTGGTTTCTGTTGCTGGACGCGGATGCGCCGCCGCGTTCTCCGGAAGTCGTTTGCAGAGCTCGTACATAAGGAACGGGCGCGACACGAGCATCACGGCATAGTAATACGAGGACAAGACCTGGCACGCACCTGCCCTTTCGTGACTATCCTGGCCCCTGCTGGCACGAAGAAGCGCCGATAGCCATCTGCTCGACCAGTCGCGGAGTTGACGCGATATCCCCTCGGTGAGCTGAAGTGAGATCTTCCGTCGCGAATACACTTCCTGCACGATGCCTTCGACGAGCGAGAGGATCTGCACGGAGGCATTCAGCAAGTCGTACTGCTCGCCTCCGTCTCCTGACGCGCTGTGATACGCTACCGTGCAATCTGCGTCTGAGGCTGCTGGGGGTCGACCCATTGATATACTTAGGTAGAGGTCTAGGACGCGGATGCTTTTCCAGAGGCGGTCTCTGTACAGGGTTAACTTTGGAGGGAGGGAAAGGGGGGAAAGGAAGGGAGGAGGGCGTTGTATACCTTCGGGTATGAATCTCGGAACCGAAGCGAGAGTTTATCTCTGTTCGATGAAGTCCGATTGCATAGGCAGCTCGTGCCGCAATGCCTATATAGTACATCTTGTTAGTACCTTAGTGCTGTCCATCTTCCATGGGGTGGTTGAAGGGTGGGTGTCGAACCGAAGAATAAGAACGCTGCGTTGATCTGACAGGACCGAAGCATGTATAATGTCGTCAGTAGGAAAGATTGGACAGTCCCAACACTGAGATTTCCTGCTAGCGTGGACAGTGCTAGATGTTTCCCGCGGAGGAAGTATGTGGTTGCTATCTGCTCATCTTCGGATTGTGAACCAATGGCTAGGACTAAATAATGTACTGCTGATGTCACGTCTACTGTGTGCTCTGATTGATTTGCCCAAGACCGGATTTCGTCGGTTAGTGTGTCATTGTCGAATAAGTCGACTAGACCACTTGTCTAGTGCACGTCAGACACAGAAGAGGGTCGATTAGAGTTAGGGTGAATGTCAAGCGAATGGCTTAGGTAGCTTGATGATTTCAATATTGGGAAGTTTGGACTTACCACAGTGAGGAAGGTGGTCACCAACCGTTGTACAGATGATTGATCGATTTCTAGTTCTCCCGTTGGAGCAAGCAGCACAAGACCCTCGGAACTGACGTTTTCGAGCATGGAGACTCGACTGGTCTCCGGAGCGAAGGCATGAGGATCTACCCTAGACGTCACAATTTGGCGAACTGTCTGGAATAAAGAGAGTGGCGCACAGTCGCCTATGAAGACTAAACACGAAGTATATTAGTTTAAAGTCTTTTGCTATCTATTTTGATCATCAAGTCCTACCCAGTCTTCCTTGAGCATCACAGATGAGACGCGCGTCACGAGGGACTTCGGCTTCTTCCTCAGCTGAAACATCACTGTGACGTGTCAAAGTAGGGGATATGCGTGTGCTGGATGGTATCGGAACTGTCGGTGTAGATGTCGTAATTGGAGTAGTGGATCGGATACTGGACGGAGGAGCAATAACGGACGGAGATGTAGTAGAGTTCCGTGCCGAGTTTTCGGAATGACGGCGACGGCGTCGGGTGGAAGGGGAAAAGTGACATGTTTTCTCCCGATGACGTTTTTTACAGTAACTGCAGGGAGTTTTTCCATCACATTTTACTGGTGAGAAGAGTTAATTGACGATCTGATGATTATATGGAAGGTTGACACTAATATAATGAAATACAGTGATGTATGGATTTTTGTCCTCTATCCTTCAAGGCTGGAATTAGTTTAAAATATTCACCTTTTCTTTGTTTACAAGTATCACAGGCTTGAGAGACCCTCTCGCGAAGAGATGGTAAGCCGTTCATTTCGAATTGCACTGACTGAATCTCCTATAAGGGTAACACGTGGAAGGCAATTGAGTCTTGTATCCTATTCAATCAATATAGCCTGAGTTAGTCATAAGTTGCGTTTCCTGAAGCTGTCGATTTTGACACTTCAAAAGAATATGATAATTAATAGCTCGGACGAATGTGTATCGGATGAGATGACGGGGCGGATATCGGAACTCGGATGTTCTGTCTTGGCTAAGCTACGATGACGCTAAGGATGACTGAAATTCAGATAATTTTTACCTAAGGGATCTATGATCTCGGGAACTATCGCAATCGACGCTAAGTATAAGATCTATAATCTGGGTCCTTTTAGGCGTGATAGGTAGACAAAGACGACGTCCCAATGGACGCCATAGTCTGACCGTAGTCTATGTGTATATTCCGTCCCGATCCTAACCGTTCTAAGTCAGATGATAATGGAAATTACCTAAGATATAAGCCCTTTATATGTCATATCCACCGATATACGTGGTTTGATGATAGAGATGTCATGAGACGCTATTGTCAACCCTGCTCGGTATGTATCATCACGGGTAGTTTTTAGAAACGGTATCAGATCTGTTCCCCCTGTCCCAGTAAGTTGAGTCGTTGTCCCTTTACTTGACTGTAAGGAGGCGATGGCCAAGTTCATCCCTGAAGAGGAAGAGAGACCGGATTTTCTTGATGGCACAATAATGTATCGGGTCACCATTTTCATGTGGGCTTGTCTGAAGTCTCCAAATGCTTCCGTAGCGGCTTGGTAGGATTGACAAAGTTGCTGCTGTGCAGGAGATTTGGGGGCCGAATGTACGAAATCCTTGATGTTGTCCAGTCGAGACACGCTTGAGAGGAATTTCCGATGTGGACCAGGCATGTAAAGACGAACCTGAGTAGACAGTTAGCAGTGACGCATGATGCGTATATTCGCTGACATTTCATACTAACCTCCTCGTGAAAACTTAACTCGCTGGGAGCTGCTTTTACAAGATTATGACTGCCTTTTGGCGTCTGGTGTTTGTTGGTAGAAGTATGGTCGATGCCTAGAATCAAGTCGAAGAACTGAATCAAAGAACTTTGTCCATTACTACCACCTCTGAGTTGCTTCCAGTGGCCAATACCGTTGCCTTCATCGTAGAAAACTCCGTTAGGAAGGCCGGCAGCGCCCATATTTTTTGTCCCGGCTAAGAAAGGTCGAATTTGGTAGTAGAATACCATTGGATCACATTTCTCGGACATTCGGTCTAATAGCTGTATTAACTGCCTGATGCAGGTGACCATACTATTCAAAGCATTGGTGACTGTTTCGTAGTCTTTGTGTTTAATGGCGTCTGTTGCTTGAAGCATTAAGGGGAGAATAGGAGCTCCACGTGCCTCGACGGCCACTGATAGAACATAGAACCATGATTCATCTTCAGTTCCGCTGAAGGTGTGTAAGGCTTTCAGACTGTCTAGATCTGTGAAGTCCTCTCCTGGGCTGCTAAAGTTCCACAGATTGAGAGCTGCATAGGTTGCCACTGGTGGAAGGTCGAGATAATCCGAAACTTGAAGAAATGGTATTGTGATTGAAGGTGGTAGAATCTATAAAAGGTCAGTTTGAAGAATTTCTTATTTGTGGAGATACACACTTCTGAAGGGATGTTACCGCCCCAAATGTAAGCATGACTTAGGAAGCATAGAATCACATACGCTCGTTGCCATTCGCTTTCCGTGTCTAGCCTGGCGGTTTTGAGGACTTCCAGATTATCAACTATTTTCCTAATAGTTTTTCCTTTCAATAATACTGGTAGTTCATCCATTATTTCTTCCCATGGTTGATAGTAAGAGTCAGGTAAGCGGTTGAGAGGTTGTTTGATTGGTAGGAAGCCATTTTCGGAAATTAATAAATTTAAATCAAGCAAGTCTTCGCTTTCAGAAACCGGAGAGTGGTTTATACGAGCAGGCATTGTGAGGGGAATAAGGAAGGGGAGAGAATGGAGTTGTCCGCTATTTGTGACTGAGTATGTCTCGGGGTATATCAGGCAGATTAGGCAGGATAATACAACAACAATTTATGATCGCTAATTCAATTAAAGAATCCCTGGGAAACATATGCCTTTATATTACCAGCTACCTAAAATACTGATCTGTTTAAGTGTGGTCCGGTGTATGTGACACGGAAGACGGAAGACGGAAGTCGGAAAGCGGAAGGCGGATAACGAAGAACAGAAATCGAAGGTGGAGGACGAATGGTAGAAGGTCACCTTATGCTTAATTACTAATGTGGTTCCGTCACATCATTTATATGTTGATATTCGTATTAATGGGCTGTGGTACAATAATTAGATTCCTATACAGATATGAAATAAAAGAGACAGTAATTCCCCTGAATGCCCAAGCTTCCGAGAGTCTAATATCTAAACAAGAAAAAGTTGGGTTGTCCTGAATCCCCAGAGAACCAGATGACGGAAATAAGCCCAATTCTATGTCGCTTTTAGGGTCGCAAATTATGTTGTGATCACTATGAGATAAGATCAGCTATTATAAACCTGAAAATCAAGTTGCATAGACTGCGTAAGGTAGTGCAAAGTCGGGTTAAAGACTTGCTCTCAAGGATCCCGAGGGAAACGAAGAGTACACAGCTTCCAAAAGGGAAAAGAGATGGGAGTACTAACTGGCAATCTTCTGGTTATATTTCTGCTCTTTCTTCAATACCAAGTTCTCTGCGACCCATCTGCCGGCATCAGGTTTGCTGATGGTATATCCAATCGCAGAGGACTCACGTCCAGTATTAGGATCTTCGATACCAACGCTCACTTTTTTCGTCGTCTCCTTCTCGGATACCATGAAGCTGGGTCGGACGATGGTGAAGCTCTCTCCACTCGAAACCAAGCGTTCTTCCATGATGACTTTATCTTCATGTGGCACCTTAAGACCATAGTGATAAAGCGGGATCATAGCGACGGGAATATCACGGCCGAACTTTGATAAACCGGTCGTGCTGCAGGCAATTATGTGTGGTCTTCCGATTGCACCTTCGCCGCGAAGCTTGGTGAGAGCTTCAAGCAGAACGGCCATTCCCTTTCTGCATACTTCGGGATCGTCAATAGTCATCTTGGACATGATTAAAACACCACCGATAGTCGAGATGATCTGGTCTACAAGCACGCCAGGACGAGCCAGAAGGCAGGATGACACGGCGGTGATATCGTGGGCATTTCCTTGTATTATCTTCAGATTAGGGTTGGACTCAGGAGGAAGAATGGCAGCGAGTTTTGCTGGGTTTCGGCAGAGGGCAACACATTGACGGCCGGATGGAAGGGTTTCCTTCAGTGCTGCTAAGCCAACTCCACCGCTAGCACCGAAGAAAGCAATGGTTTCCACATGAGCATTGGCCATTATGTTGATGATGTAAATTGAACCGATGAGGAGTTTGAAATGGTGGTGTAATGATGAGCCGTGAAGATGTTGCAGAGATGTCTGTGTCTGTAAGACTGGCCTAGTGTAGATGTGGCGATGCGGTGATGCGTAAGTGGTGGCTGTAGTGATGGTTGCGATGATGAGTATGTGATAATTCCTCAGCCAAAAAACTGGCGAGTCGATTATTTATATATTGCAACAGTTCCATTCCGTCACTAGATGTCTATCTGTGAATTCTCCCAAGACGTTAATCCGTTCGCCCTTTGACAACTACACAGCTAAGAATAGCTCGCTCTTTTTTCGGTCGCCAAGAAGAGGTGAGCGAGAGAATGCCGGCGTGTGGCTTACGCAGTAGTAAAACGCGGGTGGCTTGCCCCGGCAGACCGACTCAGGGATCTCCAGCGTTAGTTTAGTACTTGGCCCCGTATTCTACTGAATCAAGCATAAGTGTTCGCAACGGCCTCATACCTAGGAAGCTGGCCAATTAAAAAACTTGGTCACGCCCTGGTCACAGCGAGTAGCTAACGTAAGATCCTTCAATAGATACCTAAGTACGTAAGCCGCAGGATTGACAAGATACATCGATATCCCCGGATGGTGCATACGATATTTATCTAGCGATTGATTAGAAAGCACGGTTAGGCAGGCGTCTTAGACCCCGTCAGCTTCTAATCGGCTTCAATTGTAAACGCATTCGAAGCATGACAAAGGATAAGCGTAACAGCTAGCGATCGTTATTTGCCGAGTATCGTCGTTGTTGCACGTGAAGATACGGCCATCTCATGACAGATAAAGCTGCCGACTCCTCGCCGAAGGCTCCTGGGCCAAGAGGTGGAAAGAGTAGCAACAACGGTCACAGTGGAGCTTCATTTTCGGAGGCCGAGAGAACCGCGAACTCTGCACGACCATCTCCGGCTAAGGCTGCATCTCCGCCCTGCGTGTCTACTGCAGTATCTGATACCACCTCCCCTGTCACGGCCACTGCCACTACCACCACTACTACCGCCGCGCCACCAAGACTGCGTAGCTGTGTTGTGTGCCGGTCTCGCAAAGTCCGCTGCAATAAAGAGTCACCATGCTCCAACTGTCGACGAGCTGGTATTCCTTGTGTTGTTCCGTCTGCCGATCGACCACCGCGATGGGCTCGGCGTCTGGAACGATTCGCTCATAATGCAGCAGCTGGAGAGAGATCGGCACAGGCCGCTGCCCCCACAGTTCAAGTCATGGAAAGACTGCGAAATCTTGAGAACCTAGTTAAAGAACTCAGTAGTCAGCTTGAGCAAGCTCATGCTCTTTCCAACTCATCAACAGGCAACTCACCTGCTAGCTCTACCAACGACCGTGATGGTGATCATCAGACGGCTACATCCTTCACTGCCGGGGGAGGTACCATTCAGTCACAGTTTGGTAGGCTGGTGCTCAAAGATGGCGGCCGTAGTCGTTATGTGAGTAGCGGCTTTTGGTCGCGCGTAAACGACGAGGTAGGCTTGTCTTAACTGTGACATATAGTCCGACTTCTCCTGTGACTGACTGTGGTGTATCAGCTTGATGGAATTAAGATAGACGCACAACATCTCGCGGAAGCCGATCTCGATTCTTCGGAAGGCGAGTACCCGTCTGGTACTTCTCCATCAACACATAACACTGAACGAATAGCATCGGACCGCCATGCGTTTTTATTTCGACATAATCTTAATCCACCTGGACCAGATCCCCGCGAGTTGCATCCTTTACCTTCCCAGGTTCCATTTCTCTTAGATGTTTTCTCTGAAAATGTCAATCTCATCGTTCAAATTGTCCATATGCCTACAATAAACAAGATGGCACGTCGTTCAAGGGGTAACGATGGCACTCCGACGTCGCCATCACAGGAAGCATTGATGTTTGCAATTTATTATGCTGCCATCGCATCGATGGAGGACGACGATGTGAGTTTCCGTTTTCTCCGTTCATATATCGACCCCGCTTATCATCAACCGCGATCCCAAGGTCTTGAATAATTTTGGATCTACAAAGACCGACCTCACCCGTAAATATCGACTTGGACTAGAGCATGCCCTTGCTAGAGCGGATTTCCTCAACAAGCCTGATATAGTACTGGTACAAGCCTTTGCCATATTTTTGCTCCTAGTCCGTCTGCATGAAAGCCCAAGGTTCATCTGGATGATGACCGGCCTTGTCATTCGCATGGCACAGTCCCTTGGGTTACAGCGTGATGGTACCCACTTCCAACATCTCACCCCCTTCGAGGTCGATTTACGAAGACGAGTTTGGTATGCACTCTGTTCGCTTGATGTGCGAGCTTCGGAAGATCAAGGCACCGATTTCACCATTCAGATTGGTAGCTTTGATACCAAGTTGCCCTTGAACATCAACGATGACGATATTGATATCGATACGAAAGAGACACCACCAGAGCGTGACGGCATTGCTGATATGACTGCCCCTATCGTCATGATGGACATTAGCAATATTTCGAGGCAGTTGGTATCTCCTGGCATTAGTCTCGAAGAACAGAACCGTCTCTTAGGTACAATTTACACCATCTTAGAAGAACGCTACCTACGGTTCTCGACGGAGCCGGGCAACATCACATATTGGGTTATTGTTGTCAGCATCCGCCTTGTTATCGCGAAGTTGACTCTTTTTACTCACCTACCTGTCCTCTTCTCATCACCTAGCGAAGAATTCTCCCAGGAAATAAGAAACAAGCTCTTAATAGCGGCAATTGAAGTTGCCGAGTTCAATCATGCCTTGAATGCCGAGAAAGCTGGCCACAATTGGCGTTGGGTCTATCAAACATATACCCACTGGCATTCAATCGTCTATCTCTTAATTGAGATATGCCGTAGACCGTGGTCACCCATTGTTGACCGGTCATGGACCGCATTACATAGCCCCTGGCTGATCCCGGCTAAATCGAAGTTGGATAAGGATTTACGGACTTGGGTTCCTCTAAAGAAGCTCATGTTGAAAGCTCGAAAGCATCGAGATAATGAACTTGGACGATTACGGAGTGATGCATCAGCTGCACGACAACTCGAGATTGATGATCAGAAGCTCCCTCTACCCTCGACTGTTGGTTCTGTCTCTGCTAGTGCTGCAGCTGATGTATTCAGGGAAAGATGGCGCAAGCTTGTAGGCCTCTCTGAAATGTTTAGCGAGTACACGAGGGTAGAGCAGCAGACCTTACCTGATTCTTTTGAATTGAAAAACTCAGCGCAAATCTTCCCCGACTCTGCTGGTCCGGATCCGCATAATGTTATAAGAAGTGTCGCAAACTCGCAATCGATCTATCCGCCTACGAATCCTGTTTCTATGCATGAGTCTATACCTTCGACAACACCCGACGTCATGGCGCTTGATCAGTCAATAAGTAATGAGCCACGGTTTAATTCTTTCTCTCACAGTACCTTTGATTGGTCTAATGGGCACCCTGAAAGCAGTGGGTTACTTAGCTGGTTCTGGGCTGATGCTGATCCCAACACAAATGTCTTTGCTGATGTAGACATGGACCCGATGGACTTGAATGTCGATTTGGATGGGACAATGGATTGGCATAACTGGGTCGAGTCTGCTAAGGGCATGGAAATGGATGCGCATATCAGTACTAACTGGCCTAGTAAGTAATATTCCTTCAAGATGAAGAGAACGTTTTACGAGACATCACACAACCTTCGAGCCTGCTTACTGCTACCTTCCACGTCACTCCTTTAACTGCAATGACCAAACTCATCTATGCATGTTACTCATTTACAGAGTAACATCGTCTGGTATTAGGTATTGGACTGTCAAGGATAACTTTAATTTCAGCTTAGTTGAAATTACTCATGCGTTTGGAGTGTTAACCTAGCTATAGGCTTGGCGCTCTCTCGTGAGCCCCTATTTCATCTTCCAGAAAACGAATACGCGAGTTAGGCCTTGACGTCTTCCTTGTAAGCATTGTAACTTACTCTATAATAATGCTGCTTCACGACTAGGCTGCAGTGTCTGCAACATCGAGCATAAATGCTCGCTCAGGAGAAGATGGTTACACATTGCATAGTGATAACGACATAGACATATTAATTATGTGTACCTATACATCTATCCAAGATATTTTAAGCTGCGTCGGTCAGCCAGCATGTAAAGTCACTGATGTGCTGGGCAGGCCAGGTGAATTAGCGGAGACAACAATATTCCCCGAGGCCCCCGCATCTACCTGAACAATAGAGAGGACAAGGCCACTGAATGCTTTGCGACTTGGAGATGGGAAGACAGTAAAATCCGATGGATTGCCGTTATCTGTTGATACGATCCTTCCGGGGCCACTGATGGAAAATGTGACGTTGTTGCTGGCCTGTGGTACGATATCACCGTTTGTATCGACGACTGCGACGGTGATGAAGGATAGGTCGTACCCATCTCCAGCAAGATTAGTGCGGTCAGCCGTTATCTATATGTGCACGGGTTAATATACGATTCGATACGGAAGATATGTTAATCGAGCGGTCGAGAGACGGGAATCAGAAAGTTTCCATGTTCAGCACTTGCTGCTGGCTCTTACAAAAGGGGAGAGAAACAGAAATGTCATACGTTCAACTTCGCCGCTGCACCAACCGTCTTCTTCGTGTCTGTAGCCCATTCCTTACCACCCTTGTAAGTTACCACATGTAACTCGCCAGGTTGATACTTCACATCATCCCAACGGAAGCGCCACGAAGATTGGGCTCTCGTCTTCCGACCAGCCGATACCCCGTTAACAAACAGTTCAGCTTCATCAGCGGATGAAAATACATGAACCGGAGTAACCTGTCCTACCCGATCTGGCCAGGTCCAATGGGGAAGAATGTGAGCCATTGGAAAGTCGGCACGCCATCGCGCTTGGTATAAATAGAAACGGTCCTTCTTGAAACCCGCCATGTCAACGATGCCAAAATACGAGCTGCGAGACGTATCGTACGGCGTCGGCTCCCCGATGTAATCGAAACCCGTCCAGACGAATTCCCCCGCCACGTAGCCGTATTTATCCTGTTGCGCGAAAACTTTGTCCGGGGATGACCCCCAACTCGTCGCGTAAAGTTCATACGCGCTGACCTGTAAAGCCGAGGAGTTCCCGCCCGAACCCGTCCCTACGGTGGCGCTGTTGGCACTCGTCACGGGGAAGATGTATGTTCCGCGAGTGCTGACGGCCGACGAAGATTCACTGCTCCAGATCATCTTGTTTGGCTGCGCGCTGTGGAAGGCTGGAAACGATGAGCCCGTCGACGTTCCTAGACCCTCGCCTTGGTAATTCAAGCCTTCAATGTCTAAAACGTTCGCCAAAGCGGCGGTTGCGCCGGCCGAGTTCAACGCCGCGGTCGTCGGCCGTGTAGGGTCCTCCGATTGAACTATCGCCCGCAGAGATTGGCCGATGGTTCCACCGGTCGCGCTGCTCTGCTCAGGAATCTCGTTTCCGATGCCCCATGCTATCACGGAGGGATGGTTGCGGTCCCGTCGGATGAAGGAGCGGAGATCGGGCTCACTCCAGTCAGAGAATATCAGGTGAAAGTCGTTTGTTACCTTGGCGGTCTGCCAGCAGTCGAAGATCTCGTCGTATACTAGGAAACCCAGACGATCGGCGAGTTCCAGGAATTCAGGGGCTGGAGGATTGTGCGATGTTCGGAGAGCATTAGTTCCCATCTCTGCTAGAATCTGCAATTGACGCTCCATGGCCCGGGTGTTGAAAGCTGCGCCTAGTGAGCCTAGGTCGTGGTGGTTGCATGTACCTTGCACGTAGATGTATTCCCCGTTGACTAAGAGTCCTTTGTTCGGGTCGTACGTAAGTGTTCGAAGGCCGAAGGGCGTCTCATACGTGTCAACTGTGGCATTCGCAACACTTACAGTCGTCACGGCAACATATAGGTTCGGCTTTTGTGTTGGTGGTGGTCCCCACAGTTGCGGATTGTTTATTGTGATGGAGGAGGCGATAGACTGCGTTGCGCCTTTCGCAAGCGATATAGATTTGGAAGGAAACTTGGCTACCACATTTCCCGTAGGTTTTCCTGTCGCAGAATCGGCCAGATGGACTTCAGTCGTTACGTCAATTTGCTGTGACGTGCTACCTGTATTGTCCACTTCGACTGCAAGATTGACTGTCGCAGATTGGGCCGATACCGTTGGGGTCGTAACATGGGTGCCATATTGACGTACATGTACCGGATTGACTTTAACAAGCCAGACATTTCGGTAAATGCCAGCCCCGGGATACCAACGAGACGAGTTGAGTGCATTTTCGAGTCGAATGGCCAGTTGATTGGTGCCTTCTTTTACATAAGGTGTAAGGTCAAGACGGAATGAATTATACCCGTATGGCCATCCTCCGACCAGATTTCCGTTCAGCCAAACTGCAGTGTATGACATGGCACCGTCGATATCCAAGAAAATCGTCTTTTCCAAGTCTTGCTGCGTGAGCGTCACTGTCTTACGATACCATCCCACCCCATTTGAAGGCAAACGGCCCATGCCACCACTTATCCCGGGAGCATTAAATGGACCTTTGACTGCCCAATCATGAGGCAGATTTAAAGCTTCCCATTTGCTATCATCAAACTCTGCTTTCACATATTGAACATTATTTCCCGGAGGTGTGCCTGAGGGACGTTGATGTTTGGACCCGTTGATGAAGTCATTGGCCGATGGGAGAATCCAGCTCTTCAAAGTGTTGTACGAAAGGGAATCTGGATTCGTGGTAAATCGTGAGAACCGCCATCCGGCATTCAGATCGATGCGCTCCCGTGTTGTTGCAGCGAGAGGAATGGCTGCATCTTCTCGGGATTCTCTCACGGCTCGCGCTGCTGCGTATTGTGGAAGGACAGACAGTACAAGACTAACAAGGAGGAACGCAGCGACTTTATATCGTGTTAGAAATAAGTTCATCATCTTATGCTGCCAAACACATTCGATTTGATTGATAAATAGAGGTTTGATCGAATGAATATCTCTTACTCCTCAGCGGGGAGTGAAGGGAGTTATATTCATGTCACTTGGACATCTGTGCGGAACCAGTCTTCCGTAGTCGAGCAGCACCGGTCAAACTCAGCCAGATTGCATCTTTTATCGGAATGTCTTATTAACAATTTTCCCCTTTACTCGGCGCGGAATGTCATGTCGACATAGGCTCACGCATTCGTTTATCCCGATTTACCCCCAGCTTATGACAGTGCATAAGAGAGGGGAACCCCAGTAGAAGCTTGGCGAGCAACACATGTATTCATCCATGCTGGGACAACTCCTAGTCGGTTGGAAATAATGATGTCAACTCTTCAACTCACGATCATTAGACCGCTTATAACTTAACCCCAACTCGGATGTAATGTATCGTATTTTCCACCAATTGACTTTAAGGCGAGGTTATAATATCCACATTTAATGAGCCGCATGTTCATATTATCAGAGCACATGAGAGCATACATATTAGTATTATATGCGAGTGGCTTCGGATATTATGTGCGTAATAGTGACTGCCTGATAAAGACTTTCAACCCTGCATCTTGACTGCTGCAATAGTAACAGTCTATGCGCGATCAGATCAGACGTTCGTAAGATGAAAAGTTTGCTCCGAAATTTTCAACATATGCTCTTTTATAAAGATGAGCTAGTTCTCGTATACTAGGGCTGCACTAGTTGAAACGAGAATAGCGGCACGAGAGGAACAGGTCCCCTTTGTTGTTCTTTCTCTCCCCCAGGGCCAACGTGTGATTAGCGCAAATAATTGTCAAATGCTACAAGTTTGGTATTAGACGGCGATGAAGTGATCATGTTGTCTCTGACAATACATCAGACCTTAATCAAGTTTGACATTATCATTGAAAACACCTGTTAACAGGGAAAATTAGCATGGCAGTTTATCATTTCTTATTCGCCTTGGCCCAACTGCGTTATGTCATAGTAGATGCCTTCTACTTGTTCATCTCCAAAGTGAACATACGGAAGTATGCGATGAATATTAGTCTAACGAGGCATGACTAATTTAATGTGAAGCTGATGTTAGAGTGAGTTCGACCTCAATGGCGTCTACGTAGACGCGATGTGGAAGATTTGGTACCCACTCCTATACGTTATGAATTCTATTTATAGATTGAAAAAGGGGTAGGAGATATGATTCAATATCTCCGGTTTATAAGGGGGCCGCGCATCGGAGATCTTCGAGACCCGGCGCTGGTCCCAGATGATAGAGGTAACAGAAGTAGGTGGTCAGCATCACGACCAGTTCAACGTCGTATTGGCTTTATTTCCCCGCACCTAGGTCAGTGCTAAATCTCTTCGCTATGTTTTAGCAGCATACCTATCATGGACCGACATAATTACACTCTCCCAAGTCAGTCCAGACGCTTACATTAATCAGAATATCTAAAAGCGCTATTTCTACTTAATCGTGCTTAACCTCGGCATCCCTTATCTCCAAAATGAGTTCCGAACGTCATATAGTACTCGGCCCCGTTGTAGAGAGGACCCCGGCCCTTCACCCCTCATTGGATACAAAGCTATCAGGCCGGCATGTCACGATAGTCGGCATGTCAACTGAGCACATCATGCCATTATATCCACATATATCTGGTGACGGGAATGGTCAAGTTTGGGACTATATGTCTGACGGTCCATTCAATGAGCCATCAGATTTTAAGGCTTTCATGGAAGCCGCCCTCGATAACCCAGACCTAGTCTTCTACGCCATCATCTCGGCCGATCAACCAACTACCCCAAGCGGTACCCATAATATCATAGGGTGCGCCAGTTATAACAATTCAGATCCAAAAAACCGTTCCGTCGAAGTGGGTGTCTTAATGTCACCTAAGGTACAACGAACCCCCGCCACAACGGAAGCCATGTACCTGATGGCTAAGCACGCATTCGAAGACTTGGGTTATCGACGATATGAATGGAAATGCGATTCTCTCAATATGTCGAGCTATAGAGCCGCACTACGACTCGGGTTTACTTTTGAAGGTATATTCCGACAACATATGATCGTAAAAGGGCGGAATAGAGATACTGCTTGGTTTTCTATAGTTGATGGGGAGTGGCCTAGTGTCAAGAACGCGTTTGAAGGCTGGCTTAACCCTTCCAACTTTGATGAAAACGGCTTGCAACGGAAGAAGCTGGAGGATTTTAGAATCAACTAGAAAAGGATACCTAGGTCGGAGTTGTGATGACTTAAGACTTTGGGCTCGGATGTACATGCATGAATAAATGCCAACACTTGAACAAGTGGAATCATTGATATAGAAGCCTCCTGGATTAGCGATTATCTGAATACCTGCAGGATTTCTAGCTTTCAGCTTTAGTCACTCAGCTTACCAGGCACCACTAAATGATACCTTGTAACCATCATAACTCCAAGAAACGGATTCCGCTAGCATACAGTCAAACTTAGTAATAGAATCATGATTGGAGCTAACAGTTGACTTGGCGGTTAACTTAGAGGTAGGTATAGGAGTAGGGCATGATGAGTACAGACAGAACCAGGAAAGGGATTTTTTTCGTAGTAATAGTATTGTAGCCACTGCATGCTATATCGTTATACCTTCGAACAAGTTAAGAACACGAGCATTTCAAAAGCAACTCTCACTGTTTTACATACCTAAAAGCTTCTTTTCTTCAGACTATGAAGCCTGACGTCTTCGAAGCTAATCCACCGATGTTGACTAAAGGCGGTGTTGAGAAGAGCCGTCTCTGTGCCAGGACATATGACATTGCTATTACAGCTTTCATAAGTCTCGACTAAAACACGGCGACATCTACACCAAGGTCAATATAAAAGACGTTACTGATAAGTCACTGTTGATACTACACTATAGAGCTAGTCGACTGTCAGCCGGCGCGTAGCCCTGGGATGACCTACGGGGGCTAGGTCAGTAATCCAGCCGTCAGTGATTGGGGCATTCACATGTTGTGTATTGCTCTGATCATCGGAGGACTGACTTACTGAAGGTCTCGAATATGACCTAGGCATTTTACATAGGAGTTACGTGCCTTTAGATCCACTCTCTCGGGTCCTTCACGGCTACTCCTACTACTAGGGTTATGCCGTTGATCTGGCCTGTACTCCTATATCCAACACTTATCCTAACTACTAGGCTTAATAGCTGTAGGCACCTACCTACATCCCCTCCCCACTGTCTCCTAAAGCCTTAACCCCAGCACAATAACAATACCCAAGCCAAAGCTCCGTATCACAATTCGCGCCCCCACACCGAGTACCGTATTCCAATCAGCAAGGTCATTGACTGTGATCCTATTATTCTGGGCAAAGATAAAGCAGTAGTCCCCACTGGTGATGATCTGATACTTATCACAGTTGCTCGTGATACTATTCGGCTGCGTCGGTGAGGGGGTGGCGGCCACGCTACTCGGAATACTCCTTTCTGTCGTAGTGCTCAACACAGAGATGTAGTAGTAGGTGTAGGAGTGCTCGAAGCACTGCCGCTGCCGCCGCTGCTGGCACCGGCCTCGTCGAGCATCTGTGTCGGTGAGACGCAGTACTAGTAATCCTCCCAGAGGTTCACACTGGGTACCGACCTCGGGGTTCCAGGTGCTGAACTGGGTGATCGTGAGACTATAGTTGTCCAGGATGTCCCGGCACGAGGTATCGAAGTTTACGTCTAGGTAGGCTGTGCAACTAGGCTGCATAGTTAGTTTCGCGTGAGTCATAGATATGTAGTAAGTTGAAAGATGAAATCATGTTGTCCCAACGAAAGACACGCTATGATCGAGGGAGGTATATGCTTACCCTTATTTGATCAAGAGTTGCTGACGGAGTGGGAACTGAGGAGGCTGTGGCTACTGTATTACATGCCATGAGACAATACCGCAAGTTCGAATCAAAGGAGCAGTCGATTTCGTTGGTAGGTAGTGAAGGATCCCTAGTATAGAGTAAGCACCAGTTCGAAATCTGAAGTAATCAGAAAGAAATCGCCGTGGAATGGAAGACTTTACGAGTTCTGCAGTAGATCCAATGATATACCGTAAGTCAAAGTAATAAGCTAACAAGTAGACGAATAAATCGAACTATTGATCGGAAGCTATAAACTGTTTCTGTCTGTAAATTACCAATAATCCGATGACGTCCCGTTTGTAAGCGGCGTGTCGTCCGTGATGTTCAAGTGCGGCGGAACCTACGTGGCCTTTGGCACGTCTGATCACGCGAACATCATCGTCGTCGCGTTGCTCGGCACCACGTACCCTAAGTTAGCTTGGAGGTGATGAACTGAGAAGGAGCTCATATAGCTGATGATCTACGACATCGTGACATTATGAGACTTCGTGATGAAAGAGCAGATGTTATTTGTTTATCCTGTACGTATAGAGAGCCTGTAGCGTTGAATCCAGCGCAATATGCATTGAGGCCATTATCTTTTGAGGTTTAATCCGGTTCATCGCCTGGACTAAAATGAGTGTCTGGCTAGTGGAGGTTTCGTGGGGTTCTCCTCTCTACGCTCACCAGGAATAGTGACCGCACCGGGGTCCTCTTGTAACGAATACTCATAAGCTACGTAATTATAGAACCTGCCGCCATCTTGTTAGTAGATAAGCGTATAGCTGTAGTTAAGCAGAGCACCTACAGTATTAATGAGAAGACACGTATGATAGTCTTGGATGGCTTGCTCATAACTCGTCGTACAGACGCTCTTAAGACATACTGAAATGACTGAGCTGTGGCGAGGTGGGAGATGCTCATAAGACAAATCACTCAGGAGAAATGAGCGAAAGACCCCAGTGAGTCTTTCCTTGCCGGATAGCTGTTCTATACTCCTCATGGAAGTTGCGCCAGTCAGGCGAGTTCTCGGCAACCTGCCTCAGCCTCAGGCTGAGTCCAGAGGGTCCATCGAGAGCAGGAACGTGGACCAGCAAAGACCCAAGATCAGTGATGTCATCCCCATAAATTTCCTTCTTTTGATCCGAAGTCAGCAGGCCGTCCGGTAGATGGTGGAAGAGCAGATGGACACCGTCGCGTTCCCACTGTTCACTCCCGACGACGACGGCAAGGCCGTGGAAGTAGTTTGAGTCGGTGGCGTAGGTGTCTAGCGCCCGACCTTGGATCGCATAGTGGCTGAGGATGTCTGCTGTCGAGGCACGCGGGCGGAAGTACACATCGACTCTCACAAGGTCACTGTCACCGAAGTCGACCAGCACGCGCTCAAGGAACCTGTGGGCGACAATGTCGCGGTTTGAAGCAAGTGGAATCTCATAAGTGACGTATACCTGGAAGGCAAAGAGAGATGGCAGGACGGTGTCGCCTGACGAAATCCCACGATAGACGGACACGGCAGGGGAAGAGTCGCAGTCGGTGAAGGCGAGCTGGGATATGACATAATTAGGCGCTGGAGCGAGTGCCATGGTGTGACGGCCACCTGGTGATGGCCACTTGGTGGTGATGAGTTGTTGGAGTTGTTGACTGAAGATGATTGTGAGCAATTCGGTGTTTATAAAACACCGACCTGGCCTGGTTGGTTTTTGATTGGCTTACAGCCTGCTGATTTGATTGGCTCCCGTGGCATCATTCTACAGGTCGCCAGGATGTCAAATGTTAGCGCTACGCTAAATACTAAAAAAGTAGAAGTACTGCTACTTACAAGGCTGTTATGTTAATTTAGTAGAAAATCAACTTGTTGATTAGTTTCGCAGCGGTTTTGCTACTGAATAGCTTTTGTTCAGCATGTAAATCGAACAGTTTTTACACTAAAAATTCCCTATTAGTACAAGCTACTAGCGCAGCGCTAACATTTGACATCCTGGCGACCTGTAGTACTAATAGTTATTGATAGGACCTTTGGCACCGGCTAAATTGGGTGGGAATAGAAGTACCTCTCGAATCATCAAGTTGATTGGCTTCATTACCCCTGCTTAGTGGCCTTGGCGAGTACAGGTACACACATATTGAACTTAATTGAAGATAGAGATGGAAAGATCTTACCGCTAGGGCTCACTCATACAGGTGGGTGGCCCTCAGCTACTATCACCTGCCACACTTCTCTAGCAGAATACAGAAAAAAGGCATTCGAAAATTATATTCCAACTATTTGAGATGCAAATCAAAGCAAAAACCAAAACAATAACAAAAAACAACAGCAACAGCAACAACAACAACAACAACAACACGTTCATGTGTGTTGACGTTGAGCAGCAGTTGCAAACCGCGTCCGTAGACTTATACCAGTTATAGGGGAGAAGTACGCTGTCGCTTAGCGAGTTTGTCAGGTGATATAGTCACATATAGTCCCCTAGGGTCTATATTGGGAAGCCCTAGGGGCCAATTGACCAACGTAGCGGCTACTGACCCCTTTACTACCTGCTATGCGACTGCTAGGACTACCCATTCACTCCAGGCCTTTAAGGGCTATAAGCTCTGACATAGTTATAGTCTTGCCATCCCGAATAAATTCCGCCTTCGCCCGTCGAGCCGGTGGAGAGGGGTACTTTCTAATGCGTAGAGATTGTTCTGCTTCTGTAGCCCATTCATTGAGTTCTTGGAAGTCGATACGTATAGATGTAGCTCTGTCTTGACCGTTTAAAATTTGGGAGCGAAGAGTTGTTGGAATAAATAGCTCAAGAGGTATTTCAAGACATCCAGGCTGGGCTTCACCATTGTCCCGAAATATTTCATCTTGCAATATCTTGCAAGTCACTGTATTCTTTTTTGAGCTTTCTGAAGCGCGCAGTAAGAATACAGAAGCAGTAAACGCAAAGTCTACTGGCAGGTCCTAAATGCTAAAGTTAGTACAGTCTAAGAGCAGGATATAACCTTAAGACTAACCGGGTCGTAATAAAAATAAACCATAGGCATACCACCTAACACGCCAGGCCAGCTTCGTAGGTATTCTACAGCCTTTTCCCGAAGAGCAAATTCACTTTCGTTATTACTAATCTCGAAAACAAAGGAAGGGAGGCCTTCGCACTAGAATTTAAATTAGAAGCAATCCTAAAAACAGAGGTAGCTATAGCTTTATAATATAAAAAGCAAGCAAACAACTCAAGAAACGTAAATGCTTACTCCATACCAATATTGTCCATCAGGGCTGCTTATGATCCCCTCGGTGGGGTTTCGAACATTAGCATTACCTACATACCAGATATCTTCAATAATGAACGCAAACCGAGATTCTTTAGCAAACTCATCAAGTTAGTTGTACAAATAGTTTCTAAGATAAACTAAAAACCTTTTATAAAGAAGATCAACTATTAGTGTCAATGTTAATATTCCGGAATACGGACTCCACTGTAGCTGTAAGCATTAGAAATACTCTTGAAGCCCACGTTCCTCGAGGATTTGAAGCAATTTGGTAAACGAACGCTGCTTTTCATGAAGATAGAACGTAGGGTTGTATGTTATCGCAAGCCTGTTCTTGGAATGGCTTGACACGATTTCAACAATACGGTCGAGGGTAAGTTGGTCGATGATTCCAGTGAGGGCAACGTCTTGGTTGGTAGAAAAGCCTAAATCGGAGAGGCGCAGGGATGGGGGTGCGTTATCAGGAGGTTCTACAGGAACAGGAGGTCCCTTGTGACAACTCTCGCTGCCAGAACCTGATGTAGGTGATGGATGCATGATGGTAGATGGTCGAGATGGTCGAGAAGTTGACAAGTTGACGAGTTGAGATTGTGAATCAGCTAGGCGCGCATTTATTTTGAATATTTTCTAGCGTAAGCTATAGGTGTCGGCTTGGCCAGAATTGGAGAAGGAAGGGAGGTTGTTCAAGAAGTCACACAGCAAGGGAGGGTTCCCAAATAGTACGTATATTATATACCATCAAGAACCGCCGTAATAACGCCATGATGTACTCCGCCGTCTACTGTAAACGCATAGCCTGTGAGCTTGCTCACTGTGTCGACCTTGTGCGCGCCGACCTTTCCGTCGATCGTAATATTCGCCGTCTGGGCGTCACTAACGCGGGGTAGCAAGACCGACCCCTTCGTCCCTCCCGGGGTGGTGATGTTGAAGCTGTAAGACTTTCCAACGTCCGTGATCCTCCAGCTAGCCTGAAACTTTCCCAGCAATGTGCTAAACCCACCCTCTGCGAATTGGAGGTCGCCAAATTGCGGCGCAAAGGACCATTCCTGGCCTGCTGCGCGCGTAACCTCCAGGCCCAATACATAATTCGTGAGCGCACTGGTCGGCCCGGAGCTCCAGCCGTGCGCGTGGCTGGTATAGCTTGGGTCGCTGTAGCCGCGGTTGAAGCGGTACGCGAACGAGCCGTCCTCTAGATAGCCCTCGATCACGGTGGACGCAGTCCCGTTGGGATGGTCGAGGTACCAGCCCCACGAGCGGCGGATGAGGTCTAGCGCACGTGTGGCGTTGCCTGCGAGGAAGTGGGATTGTATCTCAAAGGAAGAAATGAAGGGCGATATTTGTCCCGGCAGTTCGGGCGATACAGCGCCTATGTCGTTCCAGTTCTCGGTCAGTCGAGATGAGATGCTTTGGTCTTGCTTTGCGGTTGTGACGTTGAAGAGGATTGCAAGGGAGTTCGCGTCCTGTGGATGGAGAGTTGTGTCGGTGGCGTTGTCCCGAAAAGCGCCGTATGACGAATCCCAGAGGTGGGTGTTGATTGCGGTCGAGAGCGCGGCTGCGCGGTCCTTGTATGTCTCGCTAAGGGCGTTATCCCCGACAAGGGACGCGAGGTAGGAACCCGTCGTCAGAGTTCGATAGAGGCTGATATTGGATTAGCATGTAACTTTAGACCGACCAGTCCGCATCTCACTTACATGATGTTCGCTTCGCTGTTGTTGAAGCCTTGTACCAAGCGCGCCCAGTCCCTCGTGCCGGTGACATTAAGGAGACCAGAAGTGTCATCCACCTTGCCGTAGACATATTCCATCGCCCTCTGGTACCTGTCCCAGTTAAGAGCCAGAAATTCGGTATCATTCTCATAAAGAATGTAGTTATATGTGCCAATCAATGTCCACATGTGGTACGCTGCGAGTGGTTAGCTTGTCAGCGGATAGCCTCCATGGTCATGAAAACTCACTATCGCTACCCTGCTGTAGCAATGGCGGACCAGCCTCGGGCAGAGACCCGTCTTTGTTCTGTGGGATAGCAGTTAGCAGCTTCACTTATTAAATGCCAGTGGCGCCATACTTGGTAGTTGTACATAACTTGCAGCGCGTTCGCGACGCTATCAAGCCCGCCCACGCTGTAAAAGGCGGAAGGCACAGCAACACCCATGTCCCCTGGCCAGACGGCACGATCGCGTTTTGCCCCATCAACAATGATCGTGCTCCCGTTGCCGAGCGTCCCGTTATTCGCCCAGGTGTTCTTGACCATTGGGATTGCCCTGCCGGTCTTCACCGGTACGGTGTTGGTCTGGAGAGTATATGCGCCGGCGTACCAGATCTTATTCAGAACCTCATCGCTGCTCCGGAAATAACCCTGATAAGCCCGTAAGTTGGACCATGTTGGCTGGAAACCGATCTCAAGGAGGATGTCCGACACATTCACGGTGGCGCTGGAAGAGTCAGAGTGAGAGAGGGTGAAGTATCGAAACCCGCCGCGTAGCTTCTCAAGTGGAACCTCGTAGGTCCCCGGCCCCGATTCGGGTATAGTCAGGGTAAGGTGACCATCAGGCGTAGAACCCCCGTTAGAATAGTCCGAGTCGGAGCCGATCCAGTTCTTGGCTTCCGTCCAGGCGAGGCCGATTACTGCCGGGCTGTTGCTCGTGTAGTTGAAAGATATGATCCCGCCAACCTCTAATCCGAAGTCAAGGACCACTTCCGGCGTATCCGAGGAGAGGACAATCGAGCCGTCATAAGTGGTAAAGGACGAAGCGTCACTCGACAACACCACCTTCGGTTTCACACTGCGGGAGTCCGGGGCATAATTGTATACATCCCAATCACCGGGGAAGGCTGGCTCGAGCGGGCCCGTGCAAGTGGTATCTCTCCAGCAGGACGCCGCCCGACCTGCGCACACTGAGGAGAGTACAGTGAGCACCCTTAAGCTCCTCATGATGCTATGAAAACGGATATACACGGCACGGGGAAGGTTCCCAATAATGCACCACACGGCAGCCAATGAGGGCAGGACCGCTATCGATGAAATACTTATTGCAAGTTATTGGAGCTTACGAATGCTGTTCTCTAGCAAGCAGCGCTTTGATCTGGACCGACGAGTCTCGGCCGAAACTCCAGCGAGCTCGGACCCCTCAAATCTACGGTAGACATGGGAAGTGAACAGAGACCAACTTTTCCAAGGCTCGGTACTCCACAAAGGATGAATCCCGACTGTTGACCTGCGGAGTAAGGCGAGTTCATGTGGACGGATGAAATGATATCAACCCACTCCAACAAACCCGAGAATGCGGGGAGGTCGAGTTGCACTATGCGAATTGCCCAGGGGTGAACCGGCACTTTGACCTCGTAGTCAGCCTAGCCCTAAGCTGTCTGTTCTATCACTTGGTGCACACCGAGCAGCAGCATATGCCATGAGATCAATCGCCATCACGAGAAATGTCAAAAGCGTTTAGCTGGAGGCTGCCCCTTCGCGCGTGATGGGACTTCGGTCTAATGCGCGCCGAGAGTATCGAGCTGATGACGTATATTCTCCCCGAAAACCTATTCTCTGACACGCGAGCTTGCCTACAAAGGCGCCGAAGGGGAACCGGCCGCGTGAGACAACAAGGGCCGCAATCACCAAGGCCCGCTAGCTAATCGTGAACATGCTATTTTCCGGTCTATGCCTCATCACAATCCTCGTGACCCTCAGCGGTCGGGTCTCGGCGGGCGGCGTATCGGTCCACTACGTCCATGAGCGCCCCCGCTGTACTGTGACTAGCAACGGGAATAACACCAATGATGTTCCGATTCTCAAGCAGGCATTCACTCTCTGCGGAAAGCACGGCAGCATTACGTTCCCGAAGGATCAGAACTTCTGGATTGCGGAGAAGTTCAACCCCGTCGTGGACGACGTCCAGATTCAGTGGTACGGGAGGTGGACAGTGAGTTGCCGGTCAATTCCTCCCTCATGCGCTAGTGACATGGGTGAACTCATCGCGCCTCGTAGTTTTCGGACAATATCACGTACTGGAGGAACAACTCGTACCATGTGGCCTTTCAGAACCACTGGGCCGGCTTTGTGCTCACCGGCCGGGATATTACCATTGACGGCGGGAACACGGGCGGGATACACGGCAACGGAGATTTATGGTATACTGCAGAGGCCGGCAAGACTCAGGCGGGCAGGCCAATGGTACGTTGTGTTGCGTTCTCGAGAGATTAGATTGACCGAACGATTGACTTGCCGCCGTGCATACAGCCGTTTGTGCTGTGGAATGTCTCCGACGTTATAGTGAGAGACTTCTCAATCTGGCAACCCCAACTCTGGGCGTTCAACATTATGAATGGCACAAACATCCTAGTGGAAAACCTTTACGTCAACGCCACAGCTACCAAAGCCCCGAGCGGCTCGAACTGGGTCCAGAATACCGACGGCTTCGGTGAGCTCACCCCCACCTTCTCCTTGGCTGATGAGACTAACACCTGGACAGACACCATGGACGTCCGCAACGTGACGCTAAGGAATTTCGACTATACGGGCGGGGATGACTGCATCGCCATCAAGCCCCGCTCCTACGACGTGAATGTCAAGAATATCACGTGTCATGCCGGGAACGGCCCTGCCATCGGGAGCCTGGGGCAGTATCTGGAGGACAGCAGCGTGGAGAACGTCACGGTGACGGACCTCCAGGTGAAGCACCGTTGGGGATTTTACATCAAGTGTTGGACGGGGGTTTTACAATACCAGAACTCCTACGAGAGCGAGTACCAGCCGCGGGGTGGTGGCTGGGGTTTTGTGCGCAATGTTACGGTCGAAAACTTGGATGTCAATGGCGCATCCCTACCTTTCTATATTACCCAGGAAAATGGGGACGATGGCACACATGGGGGCAGCAGCAAGATGGGCATCTTTGATATCACCCTACGCAACGTCACGGGCACCTTGTCAGGGGATAGTAACACGATTGCCATATCGTGTAGCGATGTCATTCCCTGCGAAGGTATCGTTCTCGAGGATATCGACCAGGTGGGCTTATCGGGGGATACCGCCTCCTTGACCTGCACATACGTCGCGGATGGCGGGGTGACTGGTCTAGGCGGCTGCTGAAGAAGGCGACAACTCACACTAGGTGATCTTTTTCCTTCGGATTAAGTCATCGAAATTACTTGGTATTGGTTTTCGGGCGACCATTCAAAGGTTTTGATGTGTAATTTACCATAACATCCGGTATGCACCGTAGGGAAACTACAATATCTCGCGAACATTTAGCTTCAACTTCAGGCGGGTAGAAAGCATAGCGAAATTTCTTAGTAATTAATACATGTTTCACCCAACATATATACAATCTTGATGAAGTATTACTCTACCATACCCCACGCGAAACCGTATTTCATTATAGATATAGCCAAGCATGGGAAATGGGGGCCTGCTGATTGTCCAGCTTCAGACCAGACAACACACTCACTCACACAGAGTATCATATGGTCCGTATTATAAAACTGCCTTGGTACTAGAGTGTTGGTCAAAATGGTATCTAAGGAACTTGACTTGTTCACTCATAATGGTCCCAAAACCCTTACCCGTGAGGGTATCCATATGACCCTTGTTCGGTACCAACAGGTGCTCCTTTGGCATTTCCAGACTATCGAACAACGCTTTCTGCGCCTCGGGGAGCGACATTCTGTCATCTAACGGCGTGATTATCATCACTGGCGTCGGAGCTACTTGCGACACGAGGTCATATGGTCGCCAGGTCGATATACGATAGTGGCTTTGCACTGTCATCTCGTTCTTGTAAGTCGGGAAGAGCGATGCCGATTTTTCAGCAACCTGATACTCGCCCATACCGGTGCCAGGACCCCAACCATAAGGACACGTGCCGTCTTTCTGAACAACTGGGACGTATGCAGGTTCAGCACCGGCTAATTGCGCCTCACGGTCTGCCATGGCGTCGCGGAGTAAGATGGGGAGGTGCTCAAGGGGGTATGAAAGATCTGTCAAGGGCGACACTGCAACCACGCATTTCGCCCGTTTATCTAATGCCGCTGCATTCAAGGCCACGACGCCATTGAACGAGAACCCCCAGTAAGCGACCTTGTCAGGATTTACCATTGGGTGCTTCTGCAAGAATATCAAGGCATCATGAAGGTCTGACACGTGCTTCGTGGGGTCAATGTCACGTCGTGGGCTGCCGTCACTCTCCCCCAGAGTCCGCGGGTCATAAGCCAACGCGGTGATGCCTGACTTCTGGAAACTCTCCGCAACCTTTGGGAGCATGATCTCTTTTACGAAACTGAACTATTTTCGAGTGAGTTGCGATGTGGAGCTCGGGTAGCAGAGCGGGTGCTTACGCCGGGAAGCAGGATGATTCCAGGTCCCCGCTGGCTCGCTTGGTAGAGGTTGCCCCTGAGGGTCAAGCCGTCCAAGGTCGGAAACGAGACTGCTTCAAATAGTGACATCTTGAAAGGAGGGATGCCTATATCACCTAGTCGAACTTGAATGGCGTTGCGAAGTCTTGTGGATCGTGCTTACAACTAGACTGCGGCTGAGGTTTGCTGACACACCGGTCGCAACATGACTAAGACTACCTACCATCGGCGATTGCCGCACTATACTTCCTAATTGATTTGATGCTGCGTGGTAGGGATATGAGATTGGGGTATGTACGTGTAGCATGGTGTGCATGAGGTATGAGGTGCATTGTCTATGCTGGTTCGATTAGGAACTCGTGGTTGGCTTCATAGTGAATATGGCTATATAGACTACAATTGACTGTATGGCTATATGTACGGTGGGCTGTATGGCATCGTCTCTGGTTCGCAAAATCATGTTTAACTAAATATTATTTTAACGCCAAAGACAGTTTCCCATATAAGATTATTACTGTGACCGTCTTGAGAAAAAAAGATTATTTTTTGACTGTCACCAACTTGGTGATTATCACCGTGATCGTCTACTTCAGCGGTACCTGGAGTGACCCGTACGTATGCTTGTCCTACTGAATACATGTACCGAGGTACTCAGGTAGAGGTCGCTTGACTACGGCCACTAATGCGGTGAATGATCGCGACAGCATCCTCTTCAAGACGATTCTTTCTTGTGATAAACAGTATGGTTAGACCACCATAGTAGTGAGTTCGCGATAGAATTCCACGGGACCCGGTAGTACTGGGGGCATGGCTTTAGCGGAAATAGCGGGGACCTCGGTAGCACCCGGGTCCGGCGTCTCCCCCTGTACATGTAAGCAGAGTCGGGTTTAAGGCGTAAGTAAGTAACTTTAAACAAGTCGTCTTGTCGTGGGTTTGCTGAATCCAGAGGAGATAGGGTAGATTCACACGAGGGGTTTTGTATAAGCTGATTATGATACGCAAAGGTATGAGCAAAGGTATCACTCGGTCGGGGGAATGACTATCCGTTCCCTCACAGCATAAAGGGGCATCATTGCGCAGGAGACGGTAAGTTTGAAGTACTGCATCTCTCTATCTACCATCATCTGCACAGCTTTCGTCATCTTCCTCTCGAATAATCATTTATTCGTTTATTGTCCCGATATTCCTGACTTGGGATTGAGTTCATTTCGCTTCCATTGCTGCTCGTCATGTCTTATACACGTTCCGCTATTGTCACTGGTGGCACTCTCAACCTTGGCTACCATGCTGCGCGAGATATTGCCCGTCAACATCCAGATTGGCTTGTTGTCGTCTGCTCAAGATCCGATCGCGGACACGCTGCTGATTCAATCAATGAAGCTCTGAACCAGAGTAATACAGTCTTCATGTCACTCGACTTATCCGATTCTAAGAGTGTTCGGAATTTTGCGAAGGATTGGTCTGCTAGGAATTATCCTCCGATCCAAGCTCTCTGCCTCAACGCTGCTCTGCAATTCCCGGACAAGATAGTGTACACGCCCGAGGGTATCGAAGCTACCTTTGCCATCACTCATGTCGGCCACGCTCTGTTATTTCATCTTCTCTGCTCCCATCTCGCAGCCAACGCCCGTGTAGTAGTCACTTCGAGCGGAGTGCATGACCCCGCTATGAACAGTGGCTTGCCGGACGCCATCTACACGACGGCCGAAGAGCTAGCTCATCCGCCACCGGCCATTGCAAATGGGCCAGGTCGTAGACACTACTCCAACGCGAAGCTCGCCAATGTCATGTGGGTATATGCCTTACACAAGCGAGTCAGTGAGAAGATTCCGGATCGCAGCATCGTCGTGAACGCATTTGATCCAGGTCTCATGCCGGGGACGGGATTGGCTCGTGAGGCCAGTAGCGTGGAACGCTTCCTGTGGAATAAAGTTTTTCCCAAGATCATCCCAATTATCAAGGCCGTCTATACGGACAATATTCACAAGCCAAGTGAGTCAGGTGCTTCGCTTGCTCGGTTAGCGGTTTCCCAGGAAACGGCCGGCATTTCCGGGAAGTACTTTGAGGGTAGGAAAGAAATCCGATCAAGCAAAGACAGCTATGATGAGAAGAAGATTGAAGACTTGTGGGAATGGACAGTTAAATATTGTGCACAAGACGGGACCGAAGCAACACGTTTTGAGAGGCTGGTTTAGCGCGGGTTGTGGTATGACATGATAGGAATGGGGGTTTGACGACTGAAGATGAGAAGAAGAATATCTTTCTGAAGTCTCCATGAAAAAGGAACTGTCCTTTTGGCATACAGATGTTGAAGTATTGGTAGGGAGCCTGGACGACTGCAGATTGAACCCCTATACGATGTAAGTCTGATAGAAAAAAGTTCATAGTATGGGGCTAGAACTGGACAGGTAATTCTTGGATGGTCATAGGAAGGAAACAGAGCCCGCTTAATTTTTCCGGACCTATCTACTGCATTAATCACACTGAGTGCGGTTAGCTTGCATGATCCTGGGAGAAACTACGGCTTCCAAAAAGAGTTCAAAATAACAGAGACATCTTATACCTAAAGTGTATTTTACTGTTTTATTTCTTCCTTATAGCTATCAGTCCGTATTTCTATATAAGACGTTCTCAAAGAGAATATGCAAGCCTTAGGGGTCAGATAACTATGAGAAAGTTTTCCATGGTCACTAACTTGACTGACGAGCGCAACGTCGGAAGCGACACATTATCACACATCAAAAGTCTAACCAACTGTAGTTTACCACGTCATCCATAAAGAATAGCTCGCATGATATCCTTTTACATCGTATAGGTCGTCTAGGATAGAGCTTGTTGTGTCGAACCTATCGAGAAAATCTTCGCTATTGAACGGGGCTTCGTAATAGAAATAAAGATATTACTTGCCTAGTCCTATGTTTATTGTTTTAACTTCAGCTTACCTTGCGCTTAACCGGAAATAACGTATACGAGATATATTTAAGATGGTGGCGTCCAGCACATTCATCACAAATGAAACTTCCTGGGACGCAATCTTGTTCCCTTTTTAGGAATGCTGCATATGCATGTCGATGATCTGCTGTGGCCTTTTACTGTTCGTTACCCAAGGATACGATGTCTACGAGACCTTTAAAAGCAGTTAATTACCGTCGCCAAACGCGCAAGGTAGTCTAATAGCAAGATTTGATATAGTGATAAGAATGAAGGGAATAAGACTCTTATAAAAAACAACGTGTCAACATCAAATAGAGAGAAATAAACCTTGATCTCAGCCAGAGATCGGAATTCCGACCGGATATTATTACCTAGTGCCAGCTCTAAATCTCTATGATGACTACTACTAAACAACTTGAATAAGAAGTAATAGCATCATAAAAGAGTATAATGAGCGTATTCATAGACTGGCGTGATTGAATATAACGTGCATCGGGGCATATGTAGGTAGTGAAAAAGGACCGAAAGTTGACCAACTGTACACCAACCACGAATCTCTCTTCCATCTAACTCATCAAGGGTCAAGGCTGTTCTAAACTAGATAAACTCCACCTATGCGCGTCGGAGAGAGTCTTCCGCGCGGCTTGGCCCGTGAAGCGCGATCCACACCGGCCGGATCTCACCGTGATCTGGGGTACTGCAAAAGACGTATCAAGTGGGACTGACCAACCGTTATTGTAACCCCTCCACAGTTCGTAAAATAATCAAAAAGGAGAAAAGATCTGCTACCTACTAAGCCTTTCATGTAATCAGATCCTTGACTCTTCGACTCCTGACCCTTGAGCTATTTTAATTCAATCCAACCAGGAGAAATCGACGACCAAGTAATCTTGTGAGGAAGATTCGCCACATAATGAACCGCCACAGGTACACAATAATGGTCTTGGATTAACTCTGGTGATACACCGGTAACGTGTCACCACCTACAAATTGCTACGTCTGGGAGGAAGAGACGTCCAATCAGTGCGACTGCCGACGAAGACCTACAAGGTCAAGGGTGTTAGGGCAGATGATATAAAAGGGAGGCGTCGAAAGTTTTGTTCTGGATCCGTGATCATCGCAGTTCGCCCTAGATCCCTGCATGTGGGAACGGCGGAGGAGAAAAGATGGACAACGTCCTACAACTGGAGTCCTGTCGCCATCGTCGTCTCACAATGTGCCTCGAATCCCACAGGCTTTCTAATTGGTTCATGGTGGCACCTAGAGTGCCAGCCCCTCCACTGAGCACACCCCCCTAGTTCGAGGCAACACGACATGTCATCCTATCTTGTGCAGAGCTCGTGTAGTCTCTTCTACGGGTTCCTCGTTGTCTTATCTCTCTCTTACCCGACGACAAGCATCTCCCAGAGAGCCTGTGGCCAGCTAGTGCGCCTGGTGCGACCCTTCATGCGCCGTAGTGCTCTGAATCGGTGTCGTCTTCGTTGGTTCGGCAGCTGGAGGATACCTTCCACGGAGAATGAGGAGTGGTAGGTTCATCATTCAAGGCCTTTTAATCTATCTGGTGATATTGGGTAGCAACAGTGGTTGTATGTTCTACAGCATAATACAACAAGCGATTTCTCTTGTGTTATCAGGCAGCCTGCTTTAAGGGATCGACAGAGATGCGTCTTCAAGAATGCTGTATCGTACCACACTAAGCATCATCGTACGTGGAAATGGAAGCACAAGAGCGGAGAGGCTTTATGCGATACATTCATTGATCTTTCTGTGGACGGCAATAGATAACGGCGAGAATTGCTGGTGTGTCGACTACGATGGATCGACGCAATGGAGCCGGGATGATGGGTGGTGTGAAGGGCCTATGTCGCATTTGTGTTAGTAGAAAGTATATAAAGAGTCAGCCCGAGATGTGCGATCGCTGGAAACCATCAGACGGCGAAGGCGAACTGACCGTATCACATCGCACACAGATTTCATTCCTATAAAGCGACTCTGTCGCTCAACCCATCACAACGCAAGGCCGTTATCAGAATAGTTCTTCGACCACTCACAACACAAGATGGAACAAGCCCAGATAGGTGCCAGCGTCCGGCTGCCCTGGGAGAGGCCTAACCCTCCCGTGCGGCGTCCGACCTTCCCGCGGCGCTTGACGCTGGGCAACCGGATGCCAAGCTTCGCAGCCTCGATAGAGCACCACCGCGTAAAGTTGTTGAACCGCCTCCCTCTCGAGATCAAGAATCACATCGTGGCCGTGCTGAGCGAGTTCGCGGGCACCTTCATGTTCCTGCTGTTCGCGTTCGGCGGCACCAACGCCGTCAACTCGGCACCCGACGAGGGTCAGCCCGAGGACCTGGCCGCGAACCCCGCCAAGTTGTTGTTCATCAGCCTGTGCTTCGGCATGAGCCTGGCCGTCAATGCCTGGGTCTTCTTCCGCATCAGCGGCGGGCTGTTCAACCCGGCTGTCACCATCGGCATGATGGTCGTTGGTGCCGTGCCGTACGTCCGTGGCGTGCTCGTCATCGTGAGCCAGCTCGCTGGGGGAATCGCCGCCTCCGCCGTCTTGCTGGGCATCCTTCCGGGCGAGCTCAAGGTCTCGACAACGTTAGGGGGCGGTGCATCTGTTGTCCAGGTCAGTCATGCGCGACACCCAGCGCGGGGTTCGACAATTCGGGGTATACGTTCTGACATACATATGACAGGGTCTGTTTATCGAGATATTCCTCACTACCCAGCTCGTCTTGACTATCTTCATGTTAGCAGCCGAGAAGCACCGGGCTACGTTCATCGCGCCCGTCGGCATCGGCCTCTCTCTGTTTATCGCGGAACTGATGTAAGTCTGTCTACCTACCTACCTATGACCCTTCCCATGAGTCATTCACTCTGACGAAGCCTCCCCCACTATAGGGGTGTCTACTACACAGGCGGCAGCCTGAACCCCGCGCGCTCACTGGGCCCCAGTGTCATCACAGCATCGTTCGTCCATTACCACTGGATCTACCACGTCGGCCCTATCATCGGCGCGCTTCTCGCATCCGGGTTCTACGTAACCATCAAGGCGCTCGAGTACGAGACGGTCAACCCGGGCGCTGATGATGCCACGCCAACTGTCGGCATGAATGACGAGAAGCCCAAGCACGAGCACGTTGAGGATGTCCGCGGCAGCGTGGGCGTGGGCGCCGGCGCTGCGGATCTCGAGGCCGGCGGGGCCCCTCCCGGTACGAATTCCACGAACGACGATACCCGGCATCTAATGCAGTGAGTGGAAGATGATGCCGTCTGAATGACAGAAATACAAGAGACTTGAAAGAAAATTCGACGCCCGCTTGCTTTCTTCTTACCTTCGTATTACCACTGTAGTCCTGACAAAAAGATTTTCGCGCTATTTTATCTAGCTAGGAACCTGGAGCACTCAAGAGAACAGGATGGTCCTTTGCTAATGTGATTACATGTAATGTATCAAAATGAGGACATTGAAAAGGTTAAGTTGAATAAAAGAAATCATCCGTTTTAAATAGCACGGTTGGTCGATCCCAGTTCAGGACCGCCAAGGCGGCGCTAGCCCAGTTGGTGAATCGAACATACTAACAAAAATCCTCACAATTGCAAAAAACCCGTCGATGGTACTACGTATGGGAGCTAATAATAGCTACTATTAAGTCTTGTGATAGAAAAAGGAATATCCGGACTTTTCGATTGATTTTTCGGAGATGCAACAGTTAGCCGACAGGATTGAGAGTGATTAGAAAACGGTTCGAGTCAAGACCAGAAGGAGGATTTGAAATAAGGTAGGCCTTTCAGTGGAGTCTACATCGGCATTGCTCTCAAACTGGCCCATCAGACATCCAACTTGACCTTGCAGTGAAGTCATACTCACCATTGCTCTCAAAACAGCCAACCAAGCATCCAATTTGACTGACTTCCATAGCAATAATACAATAGCAGATCATAAGGACCCGCGGAGATACTTCAGATACAGTTATTCTTTCCAATCAAATTGAATCAATAGACGCCGGAATGAGAAAATGAACTCCTCAACAAAAAACATCCAGCTCGTAATTTGATTTAAGGGGTCGGATCTTCTAGTATTTAACCTTCGAATCTGACCTCTGTAAACCTTTCTCGACAATAGTACACTTCACAGTTTCACACATACACTAGCATTTCATCTTCTGTTTACAAGTTTAGATTTCAGACTTTTATAGACTATAGAGACCGCTCAACCTTAGCACAATGTCGTCAACCGAACACACCATCATCTCTCCTGCCATCCTCTACTGGGGCACGCCAGTGGTTTTAATTACATCCGAGAACGAAGATGGAACAAGCAACATCGCGCCCATGTCTTCTGCGTGGTGGCTCGGTCACTCGTGCGTGCTCGGGCTCGATGCTTCATCCAAAACGACCGAAAACATCCTCCGTACAAACGAATGCGTCCTTAATCTAGCCAGCGACTCCATGGCCGGATACGTCAACAAACTAGCCCGCACAACTGGCTCCAACCCTGTCTCCGAGTCCAAGGCCTCGCGAGACTACGAGTTCGTCAAGGACAAGTGGACGAGGGCTGGCCTCCAACCGCAACCCTCAAGTTTCGTCGCCCCGCAGCGCATTGCCGAGTGCCCGGCCCAGATGGAGTGCCAGGTGGTCCAGGTCAACGGGCTCCGGAAAGACTTGCCCGATCGTGCAGGCCTCATCCTGGCGATTGAGGTCCGGGTGCTCCGTGTCCACGTCTGGCGGAGCTTGCAAATGGAAGGGTATCCGAATCGCATCGACCCCGACAAGTGGCGGCCGCTCATCATGTCGTTTCAGGAGCTCTACGGATTGAGAGACGGCAAGGTGACTGCGAGCACGCTAGGTCAAATTGACGAGGAGAAGTACCGCGCGCTCACTAAGAGCAATGTTGTCAAGTTGCCTGGGGATGATGATGATAAGATTATGGTGGCCGAGAGTAGCGTGTGATTTTCCATAATGGGGCCTACGACGATATTTCCGCTTCATTTACGCTGTTAGTGTTTTATTTAAACGCTCCTAGTACTTGGTATGGTCAGCTGAGAAGTGTATCCGACGGTACTGTAGTATTCATGATGAATGGCTGGTTAGGAATAGGTCATGAGGCTAGTCGCACGGTGGATAGATGCGATGGTAAACAATGACAGGTACCTACTTGTGCCATATGTAAGGAAATCTCGAATCCTTAATAGAAGTGGTAGTACTGTATAAAAATATCTAATTTTAAGTTGCAGTGCCGAGGGGGTCTTCGAGTTACTACACTTTATACACGGTACTCGAAGATTTACTAAGGATTCTTCATCACTGCTTTGTGATATGTATTTTGGTGCCGGGGCTTAGGCTTGCTTATTCTTATCTTTCGTCGTTGATTATAAAGGCGTAAGGATAGTAGTGACGGCTCGATAAACTTCGGTCAGTGCGGTCCGTTGACTGTCGGTTCCCATTCCTGACACTCAATCCCAGAAAAGCAAACTTGCCTACAACAGCCTAAACCGACGATATTGTAGAGGTTTTTTTCTCATCTACATATCCCCTTTCCATTCAGCTACCACAAGCCATAAGTTAGAACCAGGTGGCTGTTTAGCCCCCTGAAATTCAAATCGGCTATCAGCTTCTCTAAAAAGCTTGGCCCAATCGTCCACCTCCCGCTCGTAGGAGTTTTGTATTTCAGTCATGGTAAGATCCATAGATCTATACGATATCCACTGTTAGTTGGAAAAGGCAGGATACAAGAAATAGATACGTATACGAAATAGTTCATGGCTTACCGAAGACGATCCTCTTGCCATTTAGACAACGATCCAGGCTGTGGTGAGACATTATCATTGATGACAATCTTAGCACCAGGTTTAAGTGCTGGGATATGCTTCTTCAAGATCTCGATACTGTATTTATCAGACCAGTTGTGAAATATCCAGCGAAAGAAGTAAACATCCGCTCCAGATACTGGTTGCTCCTTGAAGAAGTCGTGCGTCATGAACTTCACACGATCGGCTAGCTCAGCCGGTATTTCTTCTTCGGCAGCGGAGATCACGGGCTCAAGATCTTGTACCACGCATGTTACTGACGGGAATTTTCGGGCAATTGCGAAAGAAGCGAAGCCTTGAGATCCACCAACCTAATTGCAACGTTAGCGATATCTCGGAATATCTTCCTGGTTTCAAAACCCGCCACTAGCTGGACTTTCAAAGGTACCAGGGGTTGAAGAGCTTACATCCACGACTGTACCCTCTTTTAAGTCACCCCATGGGAAGTTGTTTACAATATGGTCTAACTCAAAACCTGTGCCTTCAGTAAATGATCTCATCGCGTTTCCGAATCTACGAGCACGTTCTGGAAATTTGGAGAACTCGACGTAGATTGATTGGTCTGTTTCATTCGCCATGGAGAATCCCTAATAAAAGTAAGCCTGACGGACTTCTAGCCAGTCATCAAAAGTAAGATTGGCGTTGGCATACCGTTTCGTTTGGTTCCTGAGACCCAGGCCATTTGTCCAAGGCGTTGCAGGTTTGAGCGGCAGCTTGCCACAAATCATCCGTACTTGCACTAACCCAATCATGAATGACCTGATCCTCAGCCAACAACCGCGAAACTGCATTGTGAGCGATAATTCCAGGGCGAGGTTCTGTGAAGATATCTTTTACAATAGCATGCCTAACGAATCGACGGACGAGACCCTGATCTAGGCCTGTAGCGGCAGCTACGTCGGCGAAGGAAGCTTCTTGGCCAACAGGAAACGAGTGAGCGATACGGTAACGTGTGATAGCTTGTTGACTAATAAGTTCGTCATGCTAGATAACGAATTAATCAGGCGAATCACTCTAGTTTCAATCACTTGAACTGACCGTGTAGCTCATGAGATACTCTCGTGGCCCAAGAGCCAACCGTCGCAGCTCTAACGTGTCGTCGACAATTGCGACCCTTGCTGATTCTATAGACACTTCATCCTTTGGAATTAAAGTATCACGAGGACCGTCGACGTCAAAAGAAGGCGTAGGTAGGTTGCGGCTTCGTAGATATTCATCAATCTTGGCCGTGTTGTTCGCAATCCTGTTCGCCAGTTCGACAATACGAGAGGTGGCCATGATGGTAAAAAAAGGGGGGGTACACCCTGTAGGTCAAGCCTTACTTGCTGTGAAACTGTATCTTAGAGAGGTGTAAAAGAATAGTTCGACTTAATCGCAGGGTTTTAAAGAATTAAAGTTGGAAATGTGCTTGAGCATAGTTGTATCCTCGGGTTTGATTAATCCGTTAAGGAGCATTCGTAGACAAAAGAGTGCTTGCGTGGCACCTACAGGATCAAAGCGACCAGTTACATAAGTTGTCTCGAAGCACGGCCGTACCCAAATCTAACGGCCACATTAGAGACTGTACACCCCCCAACTTCTTTGTTGGGTTTACCTGCGTTCATTACGTGTGGTAAATTTTGGATTGGCGCCTATCCCGCTGATTTAGCGTATTTCGTTGGAAGACCATTTATGGAAGGCCGCTACCACATAACACCAACAATCCACAAAAGGCAGTATTACAAATATCATTGCTGTAATTAACCTTTTATTTCATTATACACTAGTTGTGGTGTAATTGTAATAAAATGTGTTTTTTTTCTGCGTTTGGTTTCTACCCCGCCTTTTTTGGATTGTTGGTGTTATGTGGTAATGGCCCACCGTCACCGTGTAAGAACGACGTGTAATAATTCGTGCTGTATTTCAAATCTTTTGCAATTCTGTCCGAACACGACAAGTAGGCTTGGTATGAGAACCAAAATTGCCGAAGTCTGATGTCAGTTGCATGAAGGGCTGCTGCAGGCTGTCGCCAAACCCTCGGCGACCCTGGCGCCTCAAAGCCCCTGTCAAACATATCAGAGGCCTGCAGGGTCCTTTTCCAGGTCAACTACCATCCTATTTTCTCCTCTAGGTAGCTAAAGGTTGCCTTCTTATGTATAGGCGGTGTTAGTGTAAGCTGACTTGATCCAAGGATAACGGGAGTCCGATTTCGGCGCTCTGGAAAAGACCGACCTTGTTACACAGGCATTGGGCAGGCAACGTACAAATTAGCGTCGCGTCATAGGTATCTAAATAGGTGCATGCTACATTTCTACATGGAGGGTTGTGTTGCAGCCTCCCAGATCTCTCGGTCGATGAAGGGGTGCGGGGATGGATCGTTATGACCGGGTGACGAGAGTAAGAGGTTGCCGTAGTTAAAGTACCTACCTACTATTGACCTGTACGGGTCTTCGTCAGAAAATACCTACTGCGTACAGTATACGATTGGTCTTCAATGTTGGCACATATAGGTAGGGAGCCAGCCATATGCATGTCTGAGGTCCCGGCAACCAATTATATACATACGCCCCCAGGTAGAGGCTCAGCCACCTTACTAGGTACCTCCAAGTACCCATATATTTCTCACACATAATTTGTGGCGTTATGCTGTGCTACCGGTTTACATATAAGTGCAATTACTGTTTTGTGTACATAGCAAATGGGATAGAGAACTGACACTGTCCAAGTGAATATGTACATTGTACGCATGTGTATGTGGCTATTGTAGGTATGTATTACTTAGCTCGGTACCAAAGATACTGTGTGAGCTGAATCCGACTAATGGAAATTGCCTCAAGCCGGCCATCATGCTATGAAATACACGTGTACGGGTAGATAGGACATACCTATTCGGCAGTTCTACCAACAAGACGGACCAGTAAATTTAGATATCCAGGGACTACTCTGTGACACTGTAAACATTTCAATCGCATTTGGAGTTATAGAGACAAGGCATCGCAGAAAGAGCCTATGTTGCGAGCAAGGGTTGACATATTCCACTAAAAGCCACACAACTGCAGGCTATTTTACTAAGTACACATTGAATCCCCCATCCTAAATGTTGTCGCTTATAATCCACACCCCAAGTTCAGGCTGTCCGTGTTTTAAACTCTCTGGTCATCTTCAGATTGATGAATGGATTTTTGCACAAGAATGCCGGCTTGCTTTTGGAGTGCAGCTGTGGGTTCATCCATGTTTTGTAACCGAACTGCCTCGCATCGATTCACAAGTCCCACGGCTGATGACCTACTTCCCTTGAGGGATGCTTGATCTAGGTCGGTTGTGCTGTGAGGTAGCCGATCAAATGATGACTTGGTTCCGCTGCGCAGGGAAAACTTGCTTGCAAAATCACGTAATATCGCTTCAGGGGAAAAGTGAGAAAAAAGCGGTCGCAGTGTTGGCAAGCAAGCGCTGACCACAGCAATGCTAGCCTCTAACTCTGTCCAATAAAGTGTAGGTGCAATGTTTACTAAAGAAGTCAGCTGGTGTTGACGTCTGGTGCATCCGAAAGGAGACGAACCAGTGATGTCTAGGGCGTTCGCATAGCTGTCAGAGGATTGATAGAAGAAATAAATTCTGGCGATACTGATGCCCACCACACTATCTCTTGGTTAGCCGAGTCTCTAGGTTCGATTTCGTGAATATAATCCCCGTGGTTTCCATTCTCTTAAAGCCAAATCAATATTGACTTACAAGGCGCCCAGTAAGAAGATGCCACTGATAGCTATCTTCTGTCTAGTGGTGATCTTCAACTTCCACACTATGGGTAGTGGGACAGATAAGATGGCAATATCTACGATCATATTTGATATGGCGGTGGCAATGAACATAGGAAGATATTGGTAGCAGTGTGCATCATGTTGCGGTGTGCCGTACAGCGACATCCAGGTTTCTGAAGTAGGGATGCATTCTAGAAGGGTCGCGAAAAAGAATGCAATACCCCAACCTGTTATGATGGCGAGAAGGACGGAACTAACGATAGTGAATACATTCCCTCTGAATATCCGGCGGTAAAAAAGGACGATGGAAAGCTTAGTGAAAACGAGTGACAGGACCGACAGTAACTGAGTGGCGAATTCAGTCTACGCACTGTGTCAGACTCTTATGAAGCGACGACTCTAGCCCCGAGTTCTTTACCTGTAAAAAGGTGATGAGGCGTTTGTCAAAAACAATATTGCCCTCCCCATCTAAGCGTATGTGGCTACCAAGACCCCCTCGGGTCACCGCTAGATTTCATCAGTAAGCAAATGAGATGGCCGTCGAGGTCTTGTTGAACTCACCGATAATAGTGTTGACACATATCCCGACGCTGAATAGCAGTCCTGGAATGATGAAATAGTCATCCAAAGACAACCCTGAAGGCTTGATAGATCGTGCCCAGAATCTGAAGAAGACGGCAACAGTGGGTAGCACGGCAAATACTACCGATATTATGATAATATTTGTGCCTAGAGAGGGAGCCATCTTGACTGATGCTCATACGCGTACTCAGGGTGCTGATTAAAGAGACGTAGAATAGGGGTGGCGGAGACAAGTTGTTGTGACCGAAACACAGAGATAATGAGCATGGCGACGTTAACATAAAATCGATTGGAGACGAGATTGTGGATTTTCTCGGTGCTTAAAAATGTCTGGCTAATATGCAATCCGCGAAATCTGATTCTTGGTGGTCAGCAGGCGTACCAGGATGTAGGCTCACGCCCAAATATGCGGCATAATCAATATCACCTTACTGGTTAGGGGCCGGTACTGTAGTAGTATCATACAGGCGAGGAAAAAAATCCTTTGGCGGAATTGGTAAGAGATCCAGGGCCTCTTTAATATACGCTGTCAATGAAAATAAGACGACACTATCAGTAGTCTTAAAGCTGCGACCCAAGATGGCGCTCGCAGGACGCAAGGGTACCTTTTCCATGTTGATGATCTAACGTTACATGTTTGGTAGTTGATGTTCTACGTCGCAATTTTTTCTCACTATGGCGGGCAACCATGAGATTCGTTAGACTCGGCTAGGTCAGTGAGATACGGAGCCTTACATGCTTCCTAGTTGACAAGCGGCCTGGAAGTATTTGTTATTACGCGAATAAAATATCTCCCATGAACAACAGAATATTACCATTTGACTCTGAATTAGCTTTGGTTTTCCAGTCTCAGTATCTTCCTACCTCCCCATGTTCTCAGAATAACGCCAAGATCAACGCGGCCTCTTTCCAAAGACAATGAGCCCCAATATTGCATACCAACCATTATACAGCTGCCGTGAAGATGTGGCGACTGATAGCCAGACCTGTGACTCTATCATTCCGCCACCACAAACTCAACAGAAACGATATCTCTCAATCCGGTCGTTGGCCAGTCTCTCATTTATAGCCGCTGTTCTAGCAATCTGTTTGAGCGTATCGTTCTTTTTTTTAGGGAAGCATATAGAAAGACAGTCCATCGAATCCGACTGGTTCTGTACGACAATCACTGCATGCCATAATACAATCAGCTAACCTTACATTGATAGCACCACCTGGGCGTATCGATCACACTTTCCACTATCGCCGTCAGTTTGGAATGAGACCTGGCAACGTCTCCCAGAAATACTGGGATATGGTGTTTCCGCGTGAGTAGGACCGTTAGCATGCGGCCTTCTATTGCTTTAGTAACACTACCCTCACCAGGTGGCCGTGGCTTCATTCAGCATCCAATCATCTCTCCTACACCACATGGCCTTGCCGTATACCATCAACTACACTGTCTGGTGAGGCCCTCGAGCTCATTCCCGTGGAATATACTTACTGATCACAATCAGGACGCCATCCGTCATGGTTACTGGGCAGCCCGGGATGGTAAGGATCCGGAACCGAAAGCGGAACCAGGCCACATTCGCCATTGCATTGACTATCTGCGGCAGTCTATAATGTGCCATGCCGACACAAACCTTGAACCTATTAACGAAGACTTGGGTGGAGTGACTGGTTTTGGCTTCCCAAGGAAATGCCGGGATATCGTTCAACTGATGGGCTGGGCAGATAAATGGAGGACTCATAATCAAACAGATCACACATAAGTTTCTGTTAGCTCAAGATTTTTCACTCATTCTCTCACAAACCAACTGAGCTTTTCCATCAACGTCATGGGATAAGGTGTCACACATCGAACGGGATGACAAGGCATAGAGCTAGATACTTCTCAACTAAAGAAATTTGTATTCATTTGAGGTAAACCCATTACGAGGACAATAGAATTCGCGGCTTATTTCTTCGTCGTGTCTAATGGTCTTTAACGTGCTCCGGAACAAGCAGATTAGGATCAAACAAGTCAACTCGCCGTGACTTTGCCCAGTCAGACAACGTATCCCACCGGACACATTTATGCAAAGCACCTTCCTTCGTTGTAGGCTCAATCACCTGCCCATCTGCATCGTGGAGCCATTTGAATGAGGTGACGGTAATATCGCCGTGACACATGGCTGCCTGACGAATAAACTCAAGACAGTGTTCTTTCAATCCGTCAATTTCCGAACTTAGACAACGATCCAGATACTAACTTACCAGCGTGCGTCATGCGCTCGTTGAACTCAATGTCACTCGCATTCGGATAGTAATACTCTCGATAAAACCATCTCCGAAGCCGTTTCTAAGGTGGATTAGGTCTAGTTGAGCAGACATGCTTGAGATGGAGAACATCAAACACTTACAATGCAATGCAACTCGTGATAGACCCCCAAAGTCGCTAAATAGCCTGTGCCGTCATTGAGTTCTAATGAGACTTGGTCTAACCTGGACATTTCCTCGGGGAGGATCTTGAGATTAATGCCTAATTGGGTAGTTAGAGAGCTGAAAGTCAGTAGATAATGTACGATACAACCTTCTATGAGTGCATTCCAAGCCGCATCAGACTCGGAAGTAGGATAACCGGCGTAGATGCTTCCTTCGGCAAGTCCATCCACAGGACGATTCTCAAATACCACGGCTCCCTGAGCTGGTGCTGTACTGCAGAATTAGAATTTTTCATAGATTGGTTTGAACTACACTAACAATACAAGGTGGAAGCATAAGCAGACGAATTGTGCGATCTCCTCAGTAGCTCAATAAACAAGTAAATATTGACAAGCAAGAAAATTACGTGCACGGTAGTGCTAATCTGAAATAACGCCTTCTTCCAGCGATTAGGAAAGGATTTCGCTTCAGACAGGCCAAAAGGCAGCCATGAATGGGAGTTTTCTTCCAATTTATCGTCGGGATCAAGAAGAAGTTCCTGCTCAAGGTCCATGGACATACCATGCCTGATAGGAGGCTCCATGATAGACGTTGAAGAAGCACAAATATAGTGGTAAGGATACAATGGTGATGAGTTCTTTGTTTTTCCGGGGTACAAGCCTCACATGGAGCTAGGACGAATTGTGTAGAGAATTGATCTGTCGCCAGTAAGTGAGTGTTGGATGTCCACAAGCTAGTCAGCTTTATTGTAGGGGCTTCACCAAAAGGCCCGAGGACTAAGAATATGGCTAGGTAGCATGAAAATCCAGCAGTGACCGGTAGACTACGTACACCATCTCACGGACTCACCATAGTTCTATTATTATCATACGATCTCGCATGTGAGTCTCCTCAGACGGCCGACCAGGCCTAGGTATTTTACGCCGGGTACGCTTACGCGTAAGCAAGCCATCAACTGCAAAACCAACACAAACTAAGTATGCACAGCTATCATCTTTTTATCTCTTTTGAGCTGCTTACAGGGCGCCACACAAACTCAAAATGCCACGTCGGGCGGATATACACTGCATTGTCAGCACACCCCCCTAGTTTACTTATGTGTATTGTGTTAATACCCTATAATATATATTACAATTTCTTAGAGATTTGACACAGCGACAACACATAGTGGAATACTAGGTATACGAGACCTTCTCTCGTGATTAAAGACCAAATCATCTAGCATAAGTGCTTAGGGTTGATCCTATGTCCTATGCAGCTACTTATAAAGGGGATTATCTTCCCTGCTGATGAGAGAGACTTAACTGGGATATCACATTGCTCAAAACCTTCGAATTCTATCAACTACTCTCACGACATATTGGTATAAATTTCAACATCACTTCTTCGTTGTTCTTAAGTCACTATCGACATGCAATTCGCAAAATTCCTCATCGCCGTTTTTGCATCATTAGCGCTTGGTGCCGCGCTGCCAAGTACTCCTTCTCAGGAAGGCAAGTCATATATATATATATCTATACCGTATTCTAGGAGTATATTTATTAAGACTATCTACAGTAGTGAAACGAGAACCTAAGGTCGAAACCCAGGGCGCGTCTGGTAACGATGACGATGATGCTATAGCCTATGCCTGGTACGCTGAGGACGAGTGACCTTCTACTTAGATGCCGGGACCAAAGCATGTTTGGAGAAGTAGACAAGGTCCTTCAAAGTCGGAAGATTCACGTATCAGGGCGGTTTTAGAGGGGAGGTAGGATCAGACCTGTCATCTTGGTGTTGGTTAGGTACCCTACGGACCGTGCCAATTACAGTACTCTCGCTTGCCATGGAACTAAAGTTATACATCCATTCACTCAATACTTATGCCTCTGACGACTTACCGAATCGGAGACTATTACGGCCAAATCTTCCTATTGTGTCTGTGTAGAGAGACTTGTACGACAACTTGTACCAGTTACCTACCGTCGATGTGACTTATGAGTATTGTAATTATCAGGCGGGAAGCTTCGATGCGATGTCCGTATAGCACTTCCTAAGTAAGGACTGAATACACAACAAGTTGTTCTATTGCAGCACTTTTATGGCGGAATAAACCTATCGGGTAACATCCATTAAACACCTACATGCAGGTAGATCAATGTTAAATGCGGCTAAAGATCTAAAAGTGACCTTACTGATATAGGAAAGCACCTAAGTACTCCGTAGGTACATGTAGGTAGATCAACTAGATCTAATTAGGTAGGTGGTACTGTTGTAAGGCTGGTCGGTGGGTGAATGTCATCTGGACACACGGTACATGTAGCTTACATTACAGTGCTAGCCTTCATCCCACCTACCTAGGTACCTAGTAGATATACAACCCTCACAATACGAAGGAATACCTACGCAGTACACCGGCAATGCTTATGCATGTGCAGTCAACCATGAAGGAAGGTAGCTGCATGACGGATAACCAGCGGGCCGTCGTTGGAATTTCTCCGTAGGTACAGTGGACCGATTGGATAGATACACCCAGGTAAGTACAGGTATTAGTCAACACAGCCGTAAGAGGTCAAGTTTGCGACTGGTGAAAGTAGGTACGATGTCCTAGGTAGGTTCTACATAGATGTTGGCTCCACTACCGCGCATCCCATGGCGTTATTATATTCGAGAGGCTTCATTTAACTACCGGTACCTACTTATCTCCTGATCACTTGTCAAAGCGCTCCCCCCGATGCATTTTGCCTACCAACAGGAAAATGCATAAGCATACGCAACGGGCAGACGCATTCGTTCTGCGATAGATTGTGTACCTACTGTAGGTAGGCAGGCTCCCCCGCCTTCGAATCATTTGTCCACCGCTTACGCTACCAAGGCTGGTCAAATGGTCAAATACAGCGAGTCCATAAGACGCAGCATCCGTCTCCTTTGGGAGAGGAGCTGCTACGTGTAGGGACCTGACGTGTAGTGGCAGATCATTGAACGGCTTTTGAGTGAGGCGCGCGAGCAGAATACACGTAGGTACCGTAACCAGAGAGGTAAGTTACATACATCCTCCGCCTCTTAACATGTTTATAGCTTTCACGCTTTCACCTCGGCCCTTGAGAAGCAGCCTCCCTTGATAATTACACCACATCCCTTCTTTCGTCGCAATAACTCTTCACGATGACGACAAGCAGTTCTTCTGAGATACCGGTCACACCTCCCGAGAACACAGCAGACGGCCGTGAATCAAAAATCGAAGCATCCGCTATTGAGGAAGTACATGTCAGCCCACGGCAGGCCACAGGCTTGTCCTGGGTACTTATCGCCATCTCGATTCTTTCTTCGGCTTTCCTCTTCGCGCTCGACAACACCATAGTGGCTGACATTCAACCAGCTGTCATCAGGGATTTCCAATCTGTAGACAAGCTCACATGGCTCCCTGTGGCATTCCTCCTGGGTGCCGCGAGCACTAACTTGATCTGGTTCGTACCGTCCTCTACTTCTCTGTTGTCTCATCCTTCGATAATGCTAATCATTCCCAACAGGGGGAAGTTCTATGCCTACTTTGATGCGAAGCCCATGTATATAATATGCGTGCTTATCTTCGAAGTTGGATCTGCTGTCTGTGGTGCTGCGCCAAATATGAATGCCCTCATTGTTGGTCGCACTATATGTGGCCTCGGTGGTGCGGGGATGTACACAGGGGTCTTAGTCTTACTGTCTATACAGACAACCGAACAAGAGCGGCCTGTATATCTAGGCTTCACAGGACTCGCATGGGGTCTTGGCACTATTCTAGGCCCAATCATCGGTGGTAGCTTCACCAACAGTGCTGCAACCTGGCGGTGGGTAAGTCATCACGTTCATTCCCCTTATGTTGTACTTATATAGACCATTATGACAGTCTTTCTATCTCAATCTCGTAATTGGCGGTGCTTGTGCCCCAGTGTACCTGTTCCTCCTTCCCTCGTCTAAACCCTTGGGAGATCACAAGTTCTGGCCGACACTTCGCTCTATCGACTACCTTGGAAGCATCCTCCTATCTGGTTTCTTCGCGACGGGATTCATCGCCATTGCTTTTGGAGGAACAATATGGGCGTGGAGCAGCGGCGCGAGCATTGCACTATTCATCGTCTCTGGCGCCCTCTTCATCATTTTCTTCGCCCAACAAGTTTACTGCATTGCTACGTCACCTGACAAACGAATCTTCCCACTCGAGTTCCTACGATCGAAGACCCTGATCCTAATGTTCCTTGCGACAGCCGCAGCATCCACAAGCATATTTGTTCCCGTCTATTTCATTCCGCTATATTATCAATTCGTACGGTCCGATGACGCCCTTCAAGCGGGTATAAACCTATTGCCCTTCATTGCGTTTAATGTTGCACTGGCACTTGTCAACGGCGCAGTTATGAGCAAGAAGCCTTACTACATGCCGTGGTATGTCTTCGCTGGCGTGTTCTGTATTATTGGAAGCGCGCTACTATACACCGTCGATGAGCACACATCAGATGCACGCATCTGGGGCTACTCAATCCTCATTGGTGCCGGCAGCGGCGCATTCATCCAGCTTTCATTCACTGTGATACAGCACAAGGTTGTACCCTCTTTAGTTCCTGTTGCTGTTGGATTTTGCACCCTTGCGCAGCTTGCCGGGCCTGGAGTCGCTCTGGTGGTTTCGAATGCCGTGTTTCTTAACAAAGCCGCGAATGGACTGCAAGAGATCGCCCCAGATGTACCCCGAAGCGTCATCCTCAAGGCCATTTCCGTTGCTTCGAGTGGTGGCGTACCTTCATTTACCCAAGAACAACAGGATCGTGCTCTGCATGTGATCGTGAAAGCTATGTCAAACTCGTATTTGATCTCTCTAACAGCTGGCGGCCTCACGCTTATCATGTCATTTTTAATGAAGCCTGAGAGGCTATTTTCGAAGTAGCATTACGGGGACATGCTATTGAGTTATTACCAGTACCTAATTATTCTGCTATTCTGCAACTACTTATAGAATAGATGTCCCCTCCACATGTTCTCGAAGAGGAATGATTGGAACGGAACAGAGGCCTCTTGATACAGTTGTATTTGCCATGCTCCATGTACAGCCTGGTTGGGAACTATTTTCAAAGGTTTTGATCAAATATGTTTGATATCCTAAAATCATAATAGTCGTTCGTAAACATAACCATTATTATTATTAATAACCCGCTGTGCTGCTTTGCAGCGCGGTCCTTCTACCTGTGTACCCATAGGTAAAACCGTACAAAAAGCCGGATAAAAACCCCATGCAAGCATAACCATTGTTTTATTAACTAAAGACTTAATTATTCAATACCTCTGTGTTACAAGTAACTCCAATGCTCAAGCTGAGCAGTTCGAATGTTGTCTAACATTACTTTGCAAGAGCTATTATATATTAAGCACGAATTATTACCATAATGTCCATTCCTTTAGGTAACTCAATCTTCCGGTACTCCACACTCTTCATACATACCTTTACAGTTCCCTCCGCACGCACACTTCACCAAAGCGAAAAATAATAACTTTGACAAAATGTCTGATGCCAAAAAGCCGTCAAGCCCCCCCAAGAGCGACCCTCCCAAGAAAGAGGAGAGTGAAAAGGAAAAGGAAAAGGGGGGGAAAGGGTCTCTAGACTGGCTTCATGATGCCGCTAATTATGAGCCTCCAAAACAGCCGCCTAAGTCTTCGGGTGACTGGATGAAGGATGACGGCAAGATTGTGTGATCGATCAATAGAAGTTTACTTGAATTAAAAGCGTCGCTAATAATGCTTCTGTAACATAGAATAACCATCAAGCAAATAGTGAAACAGAAGAGAAAGACGGAAAATAAAGAAAAAGAACTTGACAGCAGCAAACAAAGGAAACTGGGGAAGAGGGAGGGGCAAAGGGGTTGAAAACAGAAGTAGAAAAAAAAAGTGTAAAATCCATTTTCAACCTAATATCGGAGAGGAGTAAATAACGCGTTTTCTTGGCGAATTGCCTACTTTAGCTAAGTGGTCTAGATCCTATGAGTGACGAAGTCGATGAAGGGATCCCCTAATATGTATTTCATTAACCAACCCCTGAATACTTTGCGGTCGGGTTTACATAACATCAATTTACGGCTTGAACTGTAGCTATAGCTAGAGGACGATCTGACCTAGCTATACTTCTTGATCTATGACTTAATATCTAGCGAGTATATTATTTCTTTTTGTAATTTTTAAAGCAGTTTTATTTGTTTGCTTTTTTATATAATTAAGCAAACTAAAGGGCTAACTTAAGGCTAATATAGCTAAAACTTTTTAAAAAGCAGCTTTTATATAAATCACTTATTAATTATTAGCTATATAACCTTAATTTAATTATTTTAGCTATATTAATTATTTATTAGCTATTTTACTTACTTTAGCTACTTTAGTTTATTTTTATCTTTTTATAACGCTTTATATAAATGCTTTAATTTATAGCGTTTATAACTAGTTAAACTAGCAAGCTAATAATAACTATTATAAACCTTTATTTAGTAAAAAAGTAGCTGTAATTTTATAATTAATAAATTAGCAACTATAAGCACTTTTAAATATTTACGCTAACAATAAAAACATTTTAACTAATTAGTAGTTATGCATTTATTAAACGTTTTAGCAGTTAATATAATTAAATAATATATTTTAACTTTTGTTAATTATTGTTTTAAAAGCTAACAAAAGGTTTAATAATATAATTAGCAACGCAAATGTTACGAAATTAGCACTAAAGTGGCCTTTAAAGCAACCTAATGCCTTTATACATACTTTAAAGGTTCTTTATTAACTAAAGCCAAGTTATGTAATAATTTACTTAGCTTATTAAGCTTATAGTAATCTAGGGCTTACTGGGCTTACAATAATTTAAAGCTTATTAAGCTTATAGTAATTTAATGTTTATTAAACTTACAGTAATCCAGGAAAAGTTACTGCTTTTTTTACTTCTTTTTTGTTTATATAGTTAAGCATTTTTTATATTTAATTATTTATTTAGTTCTAGTTTTTTAGCTATTAATTTTATTTTTTTATAACTGCTAAGCACTAATATATTTATTACTTTTAATTCTTTAAAACTTTTATTAATGCATAGTAGTAAAAGTACTTTAAAAACCTCTTTAATAAACTACTACTAAAGATTTTATTATTACTTATAAATTAAAACCTTAAAAGCAAACTTATTATATTAATATATAATAAGTTTATTATATTTTAATAGCTTTTTAATTAGTAAAACTTAGCATATAAAACAAATATTAGTATAAAAAAGTTAAATAATAATTAGTTTATAAAATAAACTTTTAAAAGTATACCTAAAGAATATTTAAAAAACAAAAATATTAAATAGTATTACGTAAGTAAACTTTACTTAATAATTAATAAACTAAATCTAGGTTATACTACTAAAAATAAAAAGTCAAAAATTAAGTTCAAGAATTTTAAAGATTTTTAGAACTAGCAACGTATTAAAACAATAAACCTTAATACTTTTATTAGTTACTTTTATTAAAAAAAAAGCAGTAGCAAAAAAAAAAAAGTTAAACAGCAATAATAAAAAAGAACTAATATTAATGCTAGCGCTACAAAATAAACTAATTGCTTTAACTTAAAAAATAGTTTAAATACTAAATATTATAACCTTTAAATTAGTATAAACATTAGCTATAATAATTAAAGCAGTAATAATAACTATTACTATAATAATAAATTAAGGTTTTAAATAAGTAATTATATTATAACTAATATTAATATTATTACTAGTAAACTTAACGCTTATGTTTATTATTATTATACTTAAAGTAATAATTTAAAATAAAAAACCTAACTTTTTACTATTACTGCTGCTTTTATTATTAAAATTATTTATAATATTAAAAATGCTAAACATTAAAAGTTTTAAACTTATTGCTTTAAAGCTTTATAATAAATTTATAAATATAAAAGCTTTTTTAATTTACGCTAAACTTTATTTAAAATAGCATTTAATTATTATTATAAAAAAAAATCAAAAAGTAATAACTATTTTATAATTTTTGTTAAAAAAAGTACTAAAATAGTTTTAACTTATTTTAAAGGATTTTTTAAAAGCTAACAAGTTAACTAACTTTAAGCTAAAAATAAAAAAGATTTTTAAAAACTACGTTAAGTTTAAAAGTTAAATAAAAGTATTATTTAAAAATACCTAAAAAGCAAAACATGCAAAAAAAGCACTTTATTGCTTAAAATAAACAAAAGCAGTAGCAAATTATGCTATAAAATTTAAACAATTAGCAACAATTTTAAGATTATTTAAGCTTACATTATTTTACTTATTTTATAGTAAATTTAAAACTTAAATTTAAAACAAACTATACAAAATAAATAAACTAGCAAAAATTAATATGTATATTAATATAGCTATTATAATTAATTAATAATTATTTAACTAGTACTTTAAAACTAAAAAAACTAAAAAAAACAAAAAAAAGAATACTTAAAAAAGTATTAAACAGAGGTTTAAACAAATTAATAAAGTCTAAAAGCAATAATTCTAAAACATATTTAAAGTTAAATGTTATAACTATAAAAAAAAAAAATACTTTTAAAAATAATGCTAATTTAAAAAAAAAAACAGAAAAAAAAGCTATAAAAAAGAAAAGATCTTTTAGCTTAAAAAAAAAGTACAAGTTATAAAAGTTTAAAACAACAAAAAACAACAAAGCAACTTAAAAAATATATTTTTAAAGCAAAAGTATAAAATTACTGTTTTAAGTTAAAATAAAAGTACTACACTAAATAAATTTAAATGTTTTATTTATATAAGTTAAAATAAATAAACATATAAATATTATTTAAAAGCTTTATAGTTATTAAAACAAATTATAAAAAAATATATTTGCTATATAAACAATTAAAGTTATTTAATATATAACTTAAAAAAATAGTTTAACTAAAAATAGCAAATAATAAAAAATAATAAGTTAATATAGTTAGCAAATTTATAAAACTATAAAGATTTTAAACTATTAAAGCTTAAAATATAACCTAAAAAAAAATCCTGTTTAAAAAAACAAAACTATAACTATAAATAGTATAATTATTAAACTAACTATAAATTATTAAAGCATTTAATTATTAAATAAACTTAAAAAAACAAAACTTATAAAATTTTAAAACAAAAATAAATAAAATTAAAAGCTATAAAAAACATTATAAAAAAAGAACTAATAAAAATAAACGAAGTATTTTTATAGCTTAAATTGCTTTAAATGTAACAAAATAAAAAAGCACTAATAATTAACGCAAAAATTAATACGTTTTAAAAACTAAAGCTAGTAATTTAATTAATTGCTAAAAGTTATTATTATAATAAAACTATAATAAAAAATAATAATAATATTTTATGCTTAAAAAATCTAAAATATAACGAAATATTATAAAATTGCTATATAGTATATTGTTATTATTAATATTTATTTAATAAACTAAAAAATAATTAATTTTTTAAACAAATTGCAAAAATAAAAATAAAGAACTTTTATAAATTAAAATAATTAGTTATAACTATAGTTTATTATAAAGATTCCTAAAGATTTATAATATTTAAAAAAAATTTTAATTATATTTATAACATTATTTTAAAAAAATGTAAAAATAACTGCTATAAATATTACTAGCTAATTAAAGCATAATTATACTAAAAAATAGTTGCTAAAAGTAAAAAAGCTTAAAAACTATAATTTAAAGCTTAATTAAAAGCAAAAACAAAACAAAATATAATAACGTTTAAAGTACTAAATAAAACAAGCATTTAAACATTTTATAAAAAAGAATTAAAAAACAAAATAAGCATTTATTAAATAAATAGCAAATAGCTAAAAAAACTAAAGCTTTACGTAAAGTTTAATATAATAACTAAAAAAATTAGTTTAAAGTTAAATTTATATATTAAAAAAAAAATATAACACTTTAATAAACTTAAAAGTATAAACTAATATAATTTTACTTAAAATAATAAAACAAAATAAAATTTCTTAAAAATATAAGCAAAAGTTTTAAAAAATTAAAAGATTTAATAAAAGTACTTTTAACTATAATAATAATTGCGTACTTAAAAAAACTAAGCTTTTTAATATATTTATACAAAAATACAAAAAACAAATTATATTAAATATTGCTAATATATTTAATTATAACATTATTTTAGAAATACTATAATTAAAAACTAGCAACTTTTTGATTTAATAAAAAGCTAAAACTATTAAATAAAAAAGTAAAAAATAAAGCAAGAAAATCAGAAAAATTGCAAAAAAAATCTTAAATAAAATACTAAAAGTATATTACAGATTTTACAAACTATTCAAAAAAAAAGAAAAAAAAGAACTTTTTAAACATAGCTTATAAAACTACTATATTCTTATTAAAAAAAAATGTTAACTAAAGCTTTATTAAGTATACTATATAAGCTTAAATAAAACAAACGCTTTATAGAAATATATTTAAAAAAACTTAGCAAAAGAATTCCTAAAAAAATCTTAGTTATTTGCTAAATATTTTATAGTATTAATACTTAAAATAAAAAATAAAAAACAACTAATTAATAAAAAAAAAAAACTAATATAGCAAATAATAATTAACTATTAACTATTAAACGTAATTATTATTGCAAATAAATATTTTTTTACTTTATTAGTAATTATAAAAGAAAACATTAATTAAGCAAAATAGTTTATAGTAATTAATATTTTAAATAAATATTATGCTATTAAAATAGCTAAAAAAAAAAAAAAAAAAACTATTATATAAATAATATATAAACTATATAAATATATAGTTATACTATAAAAACTATAAAATATATTAGCTAGCTTTTAATATATAATAATAATAATTTTACAAAAGTTTTTAAATAAATTTGTGTTTATTTACTTAAATAATATCTTAATTTATTTTAAAACATTAAAAAAACATAAAAAACATATAACTTAAGTATTAAAAACACTTAAATAAACAAAATTATAACTTAACACAAAAAAGTATATATAGTATATATAAAAAATCAACTTTTTAAGATTTATAATTACTTTAAAATAAATATAAATTTAATAGTTAAAAATTAATATAATATAAAACTAAAAAATATTTAATTTAGCTACTATTATAAATATATAATAAGCATTAAGATTTTTAAACTATATTTAAATATTGATTTAAAACTTTAGAAAAATAGCGTTTTATTTTATAAAGTATATAAAAAAAAAATACAAAAAAAAGTTCTTTTTAATTTTAAAAAAAGCTTAAAAAGCTTTTAAAGAACTAAAACTAAAAGTTATTTTTAACTTTATAGTTAAACTACTTAATCTATAAAAAAAAAAAAAAGCTAAAAATAAATGCTTTAAATAATATAATTACAAAAGTTTTAAAATAACTAAAAAACAATAAAAAATAGCACTTAGTAGCTTATTACTTTAAAGCACTATAAAATGTAGCATTATAATACTTTATATATAATAAAAAACTACTTATAATTATTATAGCACTTAAAAAATAAAAACTGTTTTTTATAAAAACTACAAAGCTAATTAAGATTTATTTAAATTATTAAAACTTAATAAAATTTATAACTATATAAAAGATTACTAAACAACATAAAAATTAAATGGTTTTTTTTTTTAAATTTAACTTTAAGATATGTTATATTAAAAGAAAAAAAAACATTTAAGCAAACATATTTAGCTAACAAAGTTAAAAAAGATTTAAAGTTTTAAAAAGAAATATTTAAGTATTGCATTCTTAAAAAAATAAAAGTTTAAAAATTAAAGTTATACTTAAAGACCTTATAAATATATAGCTATAATAAGCTTATAACTTAAAAAAATTAGTATAGCTATAAAAATACAAAGAATTAAAAAATAACAAGCTAATATATAAACATAAAGTTTATTTACTGGAATTTTTATAAAACAAGTTTATTAAAAAATTTTACGAATATTTATTATATAAATATTAAAAAATAATAAAAACAGTTAAATAACTACAAAAAAAATACGATTTTTTAAAACTATAAAATATAGTTAAGTTTATTATAAAAAAATATAATATTTATAATAAAGCTAAAACAGCTTAATATAAGCTTTATAAACTGCTATAACTTATATAAATATTTAAATAAGCATAACATACTATTATTTAAGATTTTATTATAGCATTACTTTTATTAATTAATTTAATTATAAGAATATAATACAATAAAATATAAGTTATTATTAATAAACTTATTAAGTATGCTTATTTTTTACTATTTAAAGAAAATATAACAGTTAAACAATTTATATATGCTTTTATATACTAATATTTAAATAAATATAAGCTACTAAAAAAAATTGTTTTAAATTAAAATAAATTATTTACTTTTAAGTTTAAAACTAGTTTTTTTAAATTTATTAGTATTAAACTAAAGTTTTTAATTGCTTACTACTTATAAACTAATAAACAAACAAAAAAACTAAATTAAATATTAAAATAGTATTTATAAAGTTATATTAACTATTAATAAAACAATTAAATAAAATTATTATTAATAGTATAAATTTTATATAATATATTAATAAACAAAAATATAAACATATTTTTACATAAAGCTATTTATAAATAGCAAGCAATTATTAAAAAACAAAAAAAAACATTAATAAAAGCACTTGCTATTTTAACTATAGCACTTTAAGCAAAAACTATTGCAATAAAAATTAAAACGCTATAAATTAAACTATAACTATGTTTTTAGTTTTTATAACAATAAATATTAAAATATTATAACAAAAAACAAACTAAAAAGCTAACTTTTAAAAAAAAAAACAAAGTTTACTTATTATAATAAAAATAAAACGTATATACTAATATTTTTTAAATTAAAACAAAATAACTAAGCAACAAATTAAAATTTAAAAAACTTAGTTTTTTTAAAATTAAAGAAGTTATTTTATTTATTAACTATAAACTATTATTACTAAAAAACATGCAAATTTACTTTGTTTTTTATATTTTTTTATTAGAACTAATACTTATTAAAACACTTATTAAAACATAACTAGAAATAAAAACAAATTAAAACGTTTATAAAGTTAAAAATATATTAGATTTTTGTTAAAATAATAATAACATTAAATATTTTGTTAAATAAAATAAATACTTATATGCTAATAATACTTAAAAACTTAAGAAATATTTAAAAACTACTATAGTAATTATAAATTAGTTTTATTATTAATATTTTAACTGCTTAAAACTAAAAAAAAAAGTTAACCTTAAAAAAAACGCTTAAAAAATCTTAATTAAACTTAAATAAAATAGCTTATGTTACTTTAGCTTGCTTTTTTTATTATTTTTGCTTTTTTGCTAGCGCTTTTTGTTCTTTTTTAATACGTTTTATTTTATTTAATTTATTTAAAGACTAAAACTTTTGCTAAACTATTTTAACGCTTTTTGTTTTTAAAAAACGTTTTTATATATAAAGTTAAGCTAGCTTGCTTAAAACAAAATTAAAGCTATTTTAAGCTTGTTTTAGTTCTTTTTAAATTAAAAGCAACTGTTGCTTTGTTTGCTTTTCTTTTTTTTTAAAACAATAATATTTAAAAACTATATTATTAATAAAGTTAATTAAAACTTTTAATCTATTATAAAAATAGCTAGCACGCATATATTTAAAACAACAAAATATATTATTTATTATTTTATACGTTAATAACTAATTAAAGCAATAAAAACAAAGCATAACTTTATAACTAGTAAAATTAATAAAGGAAGCAAAAACAAGTTTTTGCTTTGTTTTTAATAAGCAATTAGTTCTTTTAATACGCTTTAATATTTTAACATATAAAGAAAAAAAAAAAAAATACTTACAGAAAATTATTAAAATAACAATTCTAAAAAAAAAGAAATAATGTTATAAAATTAGCACTAAAATAGCTTTTAAAGCAACTTAATACTTTTATATATACTTTAAAAGTTCTTTATTAACTAAAGCTAAGTTATATAATAATTTATTTAGCTTATTAAACTTATAATAATTTAAAGCTTATTAAGCTTATAATAATTTAAAGCTTATTAAGCTTATAATAATTTAATGCTTATTAAACTTATAATAATCTAAAAAAAATTATTGCTTTTTTTACTTTTTTTTTGTTTATATAGTTAAGTACTTTTTATATTTAGTTATTTATTTAGTTTTAGCTTTTTAGCTATTAATTTTATTTTTTTATAACTGCTAAGCATTAATATACTTATTACTTTTAATTTTTTAAAACCTTTATTAATGCATAGTAATAAAAGTATTCTAAAAACCTCCTTAACGAACTACTACTAAAGATTTTATTATTACTTATAAATTAAGACCTTAAAAGCAAACCTGTTATATTAATATATAATAAGTTTATTATAGCAAAATACTATATTTTTGCTATATTATTTTTATAGGTTTTTTTTATAGATTTATATTATTTAGCACAAAGCTTACATTTTTTAAAAACTAATATACTTATAATTTAAAAAACTTATATTTTATTATATTTTATTATATTTTGCTATACTTTTATTAACTTAGCTAGATATATTATAAGCTTTTTTAATTTATATAGCGTTTTTTTTAATTGTTTATAGGAGGTTTTCTTAGTGCAAATTATTTATAAAAGCTTTAATACTAATATAACAAAAGCAATTAAAATAGTTTTTTTAAGTAGCTAAATAATAAAAAGGTTTTATTAAACTACTAAAAAAAAAAAAAAGAATTTAGTAAAGTATGCACTAATTTTTTTTATTTAGCTAATTTATTTAACTTTAGCTATTAAATTAAACTATTTAGCTACTTTTATTTGCTATAAAACAACAATTTTAATTAAAGTACATATATTAATAAAAAGCACATATTAATTTATAAAATGCAAAATTACTAATATTAAAAAAAAGAATTATAATATTACACTTTATAACAATATTTATTATAATAACTTTTAATATAATAAATAAAAATATAAAAGTATTTTTAACTTTAATATTTTTAGTTTTAATAAGTATTATAGCTAAAACACTAGTTAAAAAATAAAACTATTAATTTATAGCTATATATATTTTTTTAATAGTATAAATTACTTAAAATTTTTATTAATATAAATTAACTTAATATTAATTATAATAATTTTATTTTTATAAATATAATGTAATAAACCTGTTATATATTAATATAACGGGTTTGCTTTTAAGGTTTTAATTTGTAAGTAATAATAAAATCCTTAGTAGTAATTTATTAAGGAGGTTTTTAAAGTACTTTTATTATTATGCATTAATAAAGGTTTTAAAAGATTAAAAGTAATAAATATATTAGTGCTTAGCAGTTATAAAAAAATAAAATTAATAGCTAAAAAGCTAAAACTAAATAAATAATTAAATATAAGAAATGCTTAACTATATAAACAAAAAAAAGGTAAAAAAAACAATAACCTTTTTTAAATTACTATAAATTTAATAAGCATTAAATTACTATAAGCTTAGTAAGCTTTAAATTATTATAAGCTTAATAAGCTTTAAATTACTATAAGCTTAATAAGCTAAATAAATTATTATATAATTTAACTTTAGTTAGCAAAGAACTTTTAAAGTATATATAAAAGCATTAAGTTGCTTTAAAAGCTACTTTAGTGCTAATTTTGTAATATTATTTCCTTTTTTTTAAAATTGTTGTTTTAATAATTTCTTATAAGTATTCTTTTTTTCTTTTTTTATATGTTAAAATGTTAAAGCGTATTAAAAAAACTAACTGCTTATTAAAAATAAAGCAAAAACTTATTTTTGCTTTTTTTATTAATTTTATTAGTTATAAAGTTATGCTTTATTTTTGTTGTTTTAATTAATTATTAATATATAAAATAACAAATAACATATTTTATTGCTTTAAATATGTATATGCTAGCTATTTTTGCAATAAGTTAAAAGTTTTAATTAATTTTATTAATAATATAGTTTTTAAACATTATTATTTTAAAAAAAAAAAAAAGCAAATAAAGCAATAGTTGCTTTTAGTTTAAAAAGAACTAAAACAAGCTTAAAATAGCTTTAATTTTGTTTTAAGCAAGCTAGCTTAGCTTTATATATAAAAACGTTTTTTAAAAGCAAAAAGCGTTAAAATAGTTTAGCAAAAGCTTTAGTTTTTAAATAAATTAAACAAAATAAAGCATATTAAAAAAAAACAAAAAGCGCTAATAAAAAAGCAAAAACAATAAAAAAAGCAAGCTAAAGTAATATAAGCTATTTTATTTAAGTTTAATTAAAATTTCTTAAGTGTTTTTTTTAAGGTTAACTTTTTTTCTTTAGTTTTAAGCAGTTAAAGTATTAGCAATAAAACTAATTTATAATTATTATAGTAGTTTTTAAGTGTTTTTTAAGTTCTTAAGTATTATTAGCATATAAATATTTATTTTATTTAATAAAATATTTAATATTATTGTTGTTTTAATAAAAATTTAATATATTTTTAATTTTATAAACGTTTTAATTTGTTTTTATTTTTAGTTATATTTTAATAAATGTTTTAATAAGTACTAGTTTTAGTAAAAAAATGTAAAAAACAAAGTAAATTTATATGTTTTTTAGTAATAATAGTTTATAATTAATAAATAAAATAACTTCTTTAATTTTAAAAGAACTAAGTTTTTTAAATTTTAATTTATTGCTTAGTTGTTTTGTTTTAATTTAAAGAATATTAGTATATATGTTTTATTTTTGTTATAATAAATAAACTTTGTTTTTTTTTTTAAAGGTTAGCTTTTTAGTTTGTTTTTTGTTATAGTATTTTAACATTTGTTATTATAAAAACTAAAAACATAGTTATAGTTTAACTTATAGCGTTTTAATTTTTATTGCAATAATTTTTGCTTAAAGTGCTATAATTAAAATAACAAGTGCTTTTATTAATGTTTTTTTTTGTTTTTTAATAGTTGCTTGCTATTTATAAACGGCTTTATACAAAAATATGTTTATATTTTTGTTTGTTAATATATTATATAAAATTTATACTATTAGTAATAGTTTTATTTAATTGTTTTATTAATAATTAATATAACTTTATAAATATTATTTTAATATTTAGTTTAGTTTTTTTGTTTATTTGTTAATTTATAAGTAATAAGCAGTTAAAAACTTTAGTTTAACACTAATAAGTTTAAAAAAATTAGTTTTAAACTTAAAAATAAATAGTTTATTTTAGTTTAAAATAATTTTTTTTAATAGCTTATGTTTATTTAAATATTAGCGTATAAAAGCATATATAAGTTATTTAACTATTATATTTTCTTTAAATAGTAAAAAGTAAGCATATTTAGTAAATCTATTAATAATAACTTATATTTTATTGTATTATATTTTTATAACTAAATTAGTTAATAAAAGTAATACTATAATAAAATCTTAAGTAATAATATGTTATGTTTATTTAAGTATTTATATAAGTTATAATAGTTTATAAAGCTTATATTAAGCTGCTTTAGTTTTATTGCAAATATTGCATTTTTTTATAATAAATTTAACTATGTTTTATAGTTTTAAAAAATTATATTTTTTTTATAGTTATTTAACTGTTTTTATTGCTTTTTAGTGTTTATGTAATAAATATTTATAAAATTTCTTAATAAACTTGTTTTATAAAAATTTTAGTAAATAAACCTTATGTTTATATATTAGCTTATTACTTTTTAATTCTTTATGTTTTTATAGCTATGCTAATTTTTTTAAGTTATAAGCTTATTATAGCTATATATTTATAAAATCCTTAAATATAACTTTAACTTTTAAGCTTTTATTTCCTTAAAAATGCAGTACTTAAATGTTTTTTTTTAAAACCTTAAATTTTTTTTAATTTTATTAGCTAAATATGTTTGCTTAAATGTTTTCTTTTTTTTTAATGTAACATATTTTAAAGTTAAATTTAAAAAGAAAAACTATTTAATTTTTATGTTGTTTAGTAATTTTTTATATAGTTATAAATTTCGTTAAGTTTTAATAATTTAAATAAATCTTAATTAGCTTTATAGTTTTTATAAAAAACAGTTTTTATTTTTTAAGTGTTATAATAATTATAAGTAGTTCTTTGTTATATATAAAATATTATAATGCTATGTTTTATAGTGCTTTAAAGTAATAAGCTATTAAGTACTATTTTTTATTGTTTTTTAGTTGTTTTAAAACTTCTGTAATTATATTATTTAAAGCATTTGTTTTTAGCTTTTTTTTTTTTTATAAATTAAGTAGTTTAATTATAAAGTTAAAAATAACTTTTAGTTTTAGTTCTTTAAAAGCTTTTTAAGCTTCTTTTAAAATTAAAAAGAACTTTTTTTTATATTTTTTTTTTGTATACTTTATAAAATAAAACGCTATTTTTCTAAAGTTTTAAATTAATATTTAAACATAGTTTAAAAATCCTAATGCTTATTATATATTTATAATAGTAGCTAAATTAAATATTTTTTAGTTTTATATTATATTAATTTTTAACTGTTAAATCTATATTTGTTTTAAAGTAATTATAAATCTTAAAAAGTTAATTTTTTATGTATGCTATATATACTTTTTTATATTAAGTTATAATTTTGCTTATTTAAATATTTTTAATACTTAAGTTATATATTTTTTATGTTTTTTTAATGTTTTAAAATAAATTAAAATATTATTTAAATAAATAAACATAAATTTATTTAAAAACTTTTGTAAAATTGTTATTATTATATATTAAAAGCTAGCTAATATGTTTTATAGTTTTTATAGCATAACTATATATTTATATAGTTTATATATTGTTTATATAGCAGTTTTTTATTTTTTTCTTTTAGCTATTTTAATAGCATAATATTTATTTAAAATATTAACTATTATAAACTATTTTGCTTAGCTAATATTTTCTTTTATAGTTATTAATAAAGTAAAAAAATATTTATTTGCAATAATAATTACGTTTAATAGTTAATAATTAATTATTATTTGCTATACTAGTTTTCTTTTTTTATTAATTAGTTGTTTTTTATTTTTTATTTTAAGTATTAGTACTGTAAAATATTTAGCAAATAATTAAAATTTTTTTAGAAATCCTTTTGCTAGGTTTTTTTAAATGTATTTTTATAAAGCGTTTGTTTTGTTTAAGCTTATATAGTATACTTAATAAAGCTTTAGTTAACATTTTTTTTTAATAAAAATGTAGTAGTTTTATAAGCTATATTTAAGAAGTTCTCTTTTTTTTCTTTTTTTAAATAGTTTATAAAATCTATAATATATTTTTAGTATTTTGTTTAGGATTTTTTTTGCAATTTTTCTAATTTTCTTGCTTTATTTTTTACTTTTTTATTTAATAATTTTAACTTTTTATTAAATCAAAAAGTTATTAGTCTTTAACTATAATATTTTTAAAATAATATCATAATTAAATATATTAGCAATATTTAATATAATTTATTTTTTGTGTTTTTATATAAATATATTAAAAGGCTTAGTTTTTTTAAGTATGCAATTATTATTATAGCTAAAAATGCTTTTATTAAATCTTTTAATTTTTTAAAACTTTTGCTTATATTTTTAAGAAATTTTATTTTGTTTTGCTACTTTAAGTAAAATTATATTAGCTTATGCTTTTAAGTTTATTAAAGTATTATATTTCTTTTTTTAATATATAAGTTTAACTTTAAACTAATTTCTTTAGTTATTATATTAAACTTTATATAAAGCTTTAGTTTTTTTAATTACTTATTGCTTATTTAGCAAATATTTATTTTGTTTTTTGATTTTTTTTTATAAAATGTTTAAATGTTTATTTTATTTAGTACTTTAAACATTATTATACTTTGTTTTGTTTTTGCTTTTAGTTAAGTTTTAAATTATAGTTTTTAAGCTTTTTTACTTTTAGCAACTATTTTTTAGTATAATTATGCTTTAATTAGCTAATAATATTTATAACAGTTGTTTTTATATTTCTTTAAAATAGTATTATAAATATAATTAAAATCCTCTTTAAATATTGTAAATTTTTAAAAATTTTTATAGTAAACTATAATTATAACTAACTACTTTAATTTATAAAAGTTCTTTATTTTTATTTTTGCAATTCGTTTAAAAAACTAATTATTTTTTAGTTTATTAAATAAATATTAGTAATAATAATATATTATATAACAATTTTATAGTACTTCGTTATATTTTAAATTTTTTAAGCATAAAATATTATTATTGTTTTTTATTATAGTTTTATTATAATAGTAACTTTTAGTAATTAGTTAAATTACTAGCTTTAGTTTTTAAAACATATTAGTTTTTATGCTAACTATTAATGCTTTTTTATTTTATTGCATTTAAAACAATTTAAGCTATAAAAATATTTTGTTTATTTTTATTAGTTTTTTTTTTATAATGTTTTTTATAGCTTTTAATTTTATTTATTTTTGTTTTAAAGTTTTATAAGTTCTGTTTTTTTAAGTTCACTTAGCAACTAAGTGCTTTAGTAATTTATAGTTAATTTAATAATTATACTATTTATAGTTATAGTTTTGTTTTTTTAAATAAAACTTTTTTTTAAGCTACATTTTAAACTTTAGTAGTTTAAAGTTTTTATAGTTTTATAAGTTTGCTAACTATGTTAACTTATTACTTTTTATTATTTGCTATTTTTAGTTAAACTATTTTTTTAAGTTATATATTAAACAATTTTAATTATTTATATAGTAAATATATCTTTTTATAATTTGTTTTAATAATTATAAAGCTTTTAAATAATATTTGTATGCTTGTTTATTTTAACCTATATAAATAAAGCATTTAAATTTGTTTAGTATAATACTTTTGTTTTAACTTAAAACAGCAATTTTATACTTTTGCTTTAAAAACGTATTTTTTAAGTTGCTTTATTATTTTTTATTATTTTAGACTTTTATAACTTATACTTTTTTTTTAAGCTAAAAGATCTTTTCTTTTTTATAGCTTTTTTTTTTGTTTTTTTTCTTAAATTAACATTATTTTTAAAAGTGTTTTTTCTTTTTATAGTTATAACATTTAACTTTAAATATATCTTAGGATTATTGCTTTCGAACTTTACTAATTTGTTTAAATCTTTATTTAATACTTTTTTAAGTATTCTTTTTCTTGTTTTTTTTAATTCTTTTAGTTTTAAAGTACTAATTAAATAATTATTAATTAATTATAATAATTATATTAATATATGTATTAATTTTTGCTAGTTTATTTATTTTGTATAATTTATTTTAAACTTAAGTTTTAAGTTTATTATAAAATAAATAAAATAATATAAGCTTAAGCAATTTTAAAATTGCTACTAATTGTTTAAATTTTATAGCATAATTTATTGTTACTTTTGTTTGTTTTAAGCAATAAAATGTTTTTTCTGCGTGTTTTGCTTTTTAAATGTTTTTAAACAATGCTTTTATTTAATTTTTAAACTTAATGTAGTTTTTAAAAATTTCTTTTGTTTTTAGCTTAAAATTAGTTAACTTATTAGCTTTTAAAAAATTTTTTAAAATAAATTAAAACTATTTTAGTACTTTTTTTAACAAGAATTATAAAATAGTTATTATTTTTTAATCTTTTTTTATAATAATAATTAAGTACTATTTTAAATAAAGTTTAACATAAATTAAAAAAGCTTTTATATTTATAAATTTATTATAAAGTTTTAAAGCAATAAGTTTAAAACTTTTAATATTTAGCATTTTTAATATTATAAATAATTCTAATAATAAAAGCAGCAGTAATAATAAAAAGTTAAGTTTTTTATTTTAAGTTATTACTTTAAGTATAGCAATAATAAACGTAAGCATTAAGTTTGCTAGTAATAATATTAGCATTAGTTATAATATAATTATTTGTTTAAAACTTTAATTTATTATTATAATAGCAATTATTATTACTGCTTTAATTATTATAGCTAATATTTATACTAGTTTAAAAGTTATAATATTTAGTATTTAAACTGTTTTTTAAGTTAAAGCAACTAGTTTACTTTGTAGCGTTAGTATTAGCGTTAGTTTTTTTTTATTATTGCTGCTTAACTTTTTTTTTTTTATTACTGCTTTTTTTTTAATAAAAGTAGCTAGTAAAAGTGCTAAAGTTTATTATTTTAGTACGTTATTAGTTCTAAAGGTTTTTAAGATCTTTAAATTTAATTTTTAATTTTTTGTTTTTAGTAATATAACCTAGATTTAGTTTATTAGTTATTAAGTAAAGTTTACTTACGTAATACTATTTAGCATTTTTGTTTTTTGAATATTTTTTAAGTATGCTTTTAAAAGTTTATTTTATAAACTAACTATTATTTAACTTTTTTATATTAATACTTGTTTTGTGTACTAAGTTTTACTAATTAAAGAGCTATTAAAATATAACAAACTTATTATATATTAATATAACAAGTTTGCTTTTAGGGTTTTAATTTGCAAGTAATAATAAAATCCTTAGCAGTAGTTCGTTAAAGAAGTTTTCAGAGTACTTTTACTACTATATATTAATAAAGGTCTTAAAAAATTAAAAGTAATAAATATATTAATGCTTAACAATTATAAAAAAATAAAATTAATAGCTAAAAAGCTAGAACTAAATAAATAACTAAATATAAAAAATGCTTAACTATATAAACAAAAAAAAAGTAAAAAAAGCAGTAACTTTTTTTAAATTACTATAAGTTTAATAAGCACTAAATTACTATAAGCTTAGTAAGCCTTAAATTATTATAAGCTTAGTAAGCCCTAGATTACTGTAAGCTTAGTAAACTAAGTAAGTTATTATATAATTTAGCTTTAGTTAGCAAAAAACCTCTAAAGTATATATAAAGGCATTAAGTCGCTTTAAAAGCTACCCTAGTGCTAATTTCGTAACATATAACTAGTAAAAAAATAAACTAATATAAAGTTAAAAGCAAAAAAAAAACTAAGGTTAATACTATAAACGCAACTTTTATTTAGTTGTTTTTATGTATGTTTTTAATGCTAGCTTTTATATTATTTTTAGTGCTAGCTTTAGTATTATTTTTATTTTTAACGCTACTTTTGTTTTTAGTTTTATTTTTGTTTTTTTTGTTTTTAGCTATTATTTTATAGCTTAAAACTATATAAGTTTTTAGCGTTTAATTAATAGTTAGCAAATATAACTAATCTTAAATTAAAACAAAAATAGTTATTAATTTTTTAGCTAAAGAAAAAAAATAATATAATTAAACTAACTTATAATAATAATTTGCAAAAAAAGCTAGTTATACTTTATGCTTGCTTAATAATTAAAAACTTAGCTATAGTAGCAAATTAAAAGCTTTATTTTAACGCTATTAATAAGCTAAATTTTATAGGCTTTTTTAAAAAGCGTAGTACTTTTAAAATAAAAATAGTTTTTGCTGCTAAAAAGCTGCTTTTTTTTACTTTTTTTTTTTTATATATTTTTAAGTTACTGCTTTTTTTTTTTTATTATTATTATTAGCTTAGCTATAGTATTATTTAAACTAAGTAATTAAAACGAACAGTTAGCTTTTGTTGCTATTTATAGCTAAGCTAATAGTAATAACAAAAAAAAAAAAGCAATAGCTTAAAAATATAAAAAAAAAAAAAGTAAACATAAAAAAACTTAAAAAGTAGCAATAAAAGTTAACTATTTGTTTTATTACTTAATATTATTTAAACTAAGTAGTTAAAATAAACAGTTAGCTTTTATTACTACTTTTTGGCTTTTTTTATGTTTACTTTTTTTTTATTTTCTGTATTTTTATATTGCTGCTTTTTTTTTTGCTTAAGTTTTAAAGCAGCACATTTTAACGCTAATAATAAGAACTAATAGCAAAAAAGCATAAAATTAAAGGTGCCCTTAAAATTAAAGGAAAATAAAGCTAAAAGAAAAAAAAACAGAAGGAAAAAAAACAAAAGAAAAAAAAACAAAGGAAAAAAAAACAAAATTAAAGAAGTAAAAGCTTTATAAAACTTAAAAAGCCTTTATATTTTTGCTGCATGCTTTTTTACTATTTTAATAAATGTATGCTTTATTAGCTATTTATTAGCAACATTGCTATATTTTCTTTGTTAAGTATTAAGCATTTTAATAAAAAAATTAAGCTTATTATTAAGCTTTATTATAAATTTATTAACGTTTACATTATAATAAACAAAAGTTAATAAGCAAGTTTTAAAGTAAGCTTTTTACGTTTTAATAACATTAGAAAAACTATTTTAAAAATTATTTTAGTTATATATTAATATTAATATTAGTAATAATAAAGTAATATAAATATAAACTTATTTAATTTAAACTTAGTAAAGTATTATTGCTAGTATTATTTAAATTTAGTAAGTTATTATTATTTAAACTAAGTAAATTATTATTATTTAAACTAAGTAAATTATTGCTATTTAAACTAAGTAAATTATTGCTATTTAAACTAAATAAATTATTATTGTTTAAACTAAGTAAATTATTACTATTTAAACTAAATAAATTATTATTGTTTAAACTAAGTAAATTATTGCTATTAAATAAGTATAGTTATATTATATTATAATTATTTACTAACTTTAATTGTTTAAAAAAAAAAGGAAAAAAAGGTTTAGCTTAAATATAATTAAATGTAATTATAGCGCAGTAAAAAAAAAAAAAGTTTAGCTTAAATGTAGTTAAATATAGTTATAGCGTAATAAAAAGCAAAAAAAGTTTAGCTTAAATATAGTTAAATATAGTTATAACGTAATAAAAAAAACAAAAAGTTTAGCTTAAATGCAGTTAAATATAATTATATGTAATTATAACGCAGTATTACATAATATTATAACATATAATAGCTTTAGTTTTTTAAAGCTAAAAAATTAATATTAAAAAACAAACTTTAATTTAATATAATAACTGTTTTATAAATACTTGCAAGTATTTTATATTTTACTAAATTTCTAACCTTTAGTTTAATAAATGATTATTTATATAAAAAAAAAAGCCCTAAAAATAAAGCTATATATTAATAAAATTTTGCTTTATTTTTAACTTTTGCTTTTTTTTTTATAAAATATTATACTTATGTTTAAGCACTTATATTTATATTTAAGCATTTATATTTATGTTTAAGCACTTTTAGCTTAAAGCTTTAAACTAAATTTTTGATTTTGCTACTAGCTATATAATTAAAGTTTTAAAGTATAATATATAATATTTAATTTAGTTTATGTAAAAAAAAGTTAATTAAATAATTATATGTTTTTATTAATATGTTAAAAAGAATATTATAAGTAATTTAAGTTAGTATAACAATTATTACGTAATATATGCTTTATTTAATGCTTTATATAATATATATAAAAAAAAAAAACAGAAATAACCTTAAAATTTAGCTTTGTTATATTATAAAAAAACATACTTTTTTAACAAGCAGCTTTATTATTTTAATAATTTTATTTTTTTAAATTGCTAGCTATTAAACAACAGAAGTTTTTATGCTAAATGCTTAAAAGCTTTACTAGCAGTAATTTGCTAAGCTTAATTTTATAAATCTTATATTAACTTATATTTTAACATTTAAATAATTATATTATTAATTATAATAAAAGCTATTAATATATGCTACGTGCTATAATTTACTATAATAAATAAGCATTTATAATATATAAAAAATAGATTTTTGTTTATAGTTTTTTAGCTAATAGATTATTTATAGTAATTAAATAATATATTAATAGTTTTTTTATACTGCTTAAAGAATTTATTACGTAGTTTTACTTGCAGTAGTTTTTTTTGCTATAGGTTTTATGCAAAAAAAAACAAATTAAATTTATAAGTAAGCTATATTATAATAACTTTTATAAGCTATATATTTACTTTATAGTTATAATAAAATATTTTTTGCTTTAAAGCTAAATAATAAAAAATATTTTTTGCTTTTAGCATAGCTTTAAGCTTATTATTTAAAGCTAAAACTTTAGCTTAATTAACGTTAAAAATTATTATTTATAGCAAATTAAGCATTACTTTAATGTTTTTAAGTTTTATATTACAGTAAATTTAGCTATAAGTATAAAAAAATATAAAACTTTTTAATACGTTATAAAAAATAATTACTATAACTATTAATATTTTTTTTTTATTTTTTTTAAAGCGTTTATTAATTAAATAATAGCTTAGCATAAAAACATAAAATTTATTTACTTTATGTTTTATAGTTTTATTAGCTAAAATAAAGCTATTAATATTATAAGCTTTAAAACAAAAGTAACTTTATAAAATAAAGCGTAAAACAAAAATATGTTTTTTTTAAAGTTTAATACTTTTTTTAGCTAAACAAAACGCTTGCTATTATTTTGTTTTTTAACTAAAGCTATTAATTATTAACATATTTTAACTTTTTTATTTACTATATTTGCTTTTTTACTAGTAGTAAATTTTATTACTTTTATTATAACTATTTAATTATTTAAGTTAAAAGCAAAAAATATTTTTTTAAAGCTGCTTTTACTAAATAGCTAACTTAAAACTTATTAGTTATAAGTTTTAATATTAAGGTATAAAATTAGCATAGCAAAACTAATATTATATAATAAAGCATACAAATAAATTTTTAAGTATTAATTATAATTATATTAATATTTTTTAGTAAACGTAAAATTAATATACTAAAATTTATATTTTAATAAGTTTATTTAAATCTTTATTTTGTTTTAATTTAAAGCATGCAGTTTTTTATTAATTATATTATTATTAATTGCAGTTTTTAATAATATTAAAGAAGTAAACTTAGCAATAAATATAGCTATATTTGTTCGATTAAAGTTAATTTAAGCATAAAACTTCTAAAAGTTAAAAAAATAATGCTTAGCTAAATTATTAGTATAAAAAATAATATTAGCAAACTTGCTATTTTTTATATTACTTTTTTTTACTTTTTATTTTACTTTTAGCTTGCGTAATTTATGCTTAAATCTTAAAACAAAGCAACTTTTTTATATTAAGCTTATTTTTTATATATTAAGCTTAGTATTAAGGTTAAGCTTTTTAAAACTTTTATTAATATTTTTTTTATTAGATTTGCGTTTTATTTTTTATTAAAGTTAAAAAACATTAGCGTTATATTTTTGTTTTGCTGCAACTTTTATATGTTTAGCTTTTATGTTTATTAAAAGTTTTTAGCTATTATATGTTATAGCATTAAAAATTTTGCTAAATGTTAGCTTTATAAGCACGTTTATAAATGTTAAAGTAATAAAAACTTTGTTTATTTTAGTAGTTTTTAATTTATAATAAAGGTTTTAATAAAAATATTAATAATAAAATATAATTTAGCAAGTGCAAAAAAAAAGTGTTTTTTAAAGTTATATTACGTAAAAAAGCTATTTTAATTTAATTATTTATTTTGTTTTTTTAGCTTAACACAACTAAAACTATACGCTTAAATATACTTTTTTACTGCTTATAGCTTTTATATATATTATTTATAGTATTATAATATTATATAATATTTAGCTTTTTATTACTAGGTTATATTAGCTATTATAAATTATTTAATATTTATATAGCAATAAGCATGCTTTTTAAATCTAATTTTATATATAAATTATAAATGCATATTTATTAGTTTTATTTTTTTAAGTTATATTAAATATTAAACATAAAGCAATATTTATATTTATATATATATATTTTTCCCTAAAAAATTACTTAAGTAACAACTTTATAGTAAATATAAGCTATATATTATTATATATTATAAGCTAACTAATAATAGTTGCTATAATTATTAATAAAAAGTTATATAATATAATAAAAAAAAACTATACTTTATTAATGCTTTATATAAAATACATTAATAAATTTATTTATATATTAAATAAACTATAAAATAAACTATATTTTATATGTTTTTATTGTTATAAAAAGTGCAAAGCTAGTTAAAATAGCGCTAATATATTATGTATAAACAATAGTTAATTTTTGCTAATAGTTAATTTTTATTAATGGTTAATTTTAGCTAATAGCTTTTATTTCTGCTAATAAAAGCAATTAATATTTGTTTATTTCTATTAGTAGCTAATTTTTATTAACTAATATAAATTAAAATTAGCATTAAATTATATTATAAAATAATAAATATTTATAAGTTTTTATTTAGCTATATTATTAAGCTATATTTTTTTTGCTTTACTTAAAAATATTTATATATATTAAAACTTAAAGGCTTTTTAAATAAAAGCTTTTTTTGTTTTATTTAAAGGCTTTATAAATAAAGACTTTTTAAATAAAGGCTTTTTAAACAAAGGCTTTTTAAACAAAGGCTTTTTTTAATAATATAATTTTTTTTATAACTTGCTACTATTTTTTAGCTTAATTAACCCTTTTTAGTAAATTATTTTAATAAAACTAAAATTGCTTTTTTTTATTATTTATATATATAATAAAAACTATATATTAACTAAAAAGTTATATTAAAAAATATTATTATAAATTGTATTATTATTATAAATAAGTTTTAAGTTATAAAAATACTATGTTATAAAAGTACTATATTATAAAAGTATTATGTTATAAAAGTACTATATATAAAAAGCTTGGGAATTAATACAAACACATGAAAAATTAATACAAACACATGATGCTTACAGGCACATGACGAATAACTTTCCAACCACCGGTCGCACCGCAACATGAAACATATTCTTTGGAAGCTAATTGCGAGGGGATTCCAGAAATGCAAACGGTTTGTTCGTACGACTAACGGTCGCGGAGATATTCACAGTTGAAGAAAATATGCTAATAAACCGAAAAGTGACTTTCTGTATAAGCATAAAACATGAATATCTCTGCGACCGTAAGTCGTACGAACAAACCGTTTGCATTTCTGGATTCCTTTCGCAATTAGCTTTTCAATGACTCCGGTTGCATTGCGGTGCAATGGGTGGTTGTGAAGTTATTTAAAAAACAAGCCCATTATGTGTCTATAAGGCCATGTGTCTGTATCAATTTCTCATGTGTTTGTCAAATATAAGTGATGGCATGTAACATTGGGTTCATTGGTTGTATTGATCGCGTGTTGTTCTTGTTATGTAGACGCGACTAGCCAGCTACGCAGGTTTTGTATGAGGGCCCCTGTCCCTTTGACATGGGTCTACCCTTTAATACCCGTTAGTTAGGTAATTCTGGCTTAAGATATTATCCCTTATATCTGACAGTGTTTGTATTAATTCCTAAAAGCTTTACTAGTTTGCATTATATTATTTAGTTATATATATTTATTATAGTAACTTTATATAGTATAGCAAATATATATAGCTAATATAGTTTAATATGCAAACATATTTTAGCTACTTAAAAAAAAACTAAGTACTTTTTTATTAGTAATACATTTTTATTAAAAAAGTAAAATAATAAAGCATTTATACTAATAAAGCTTTTATTTAAGCAGTTATAAGTTAATTGTATAATTGCTTTGCTATTTTATTTTTTAATGTTTATAAACTGCTTAATTTATGTATTGCATTAAAGAATTTAAAAGCTTTTATTATTTAATGCCTTTATAAAGTTATTATAAGTTTTATAAAAAGTAATTATATTAGTTATATAAATAGTAAAAGCTTTAGTAATAGCTATTAATAGCTTTATAATTTTTAAAACTGCTTTTTGTTTACTGCTAAAAAAAAGCACCTTAAATTATATTTTTAAGATTAAACTTAAATAAAAAATAAAGCTATAGCAAAAAGTATATATTATTTATTATATAGCAATAAATGCTATATTATGCCTTTTAATACTAAACTTATTGTTTTATAATGCTTATGCTTAAATGTTTTTATATAATTTAACTAACATTTTTTTTAAAGTTATAAACAATAGTTTAAATTATTGCTACTAATTTTAATATTTTTTTCTTTATTAATATAGAATTTTCTTTTATTTTGTTTAACTATTTTAAGAACTATTCGATTTAATTATTTAAATATTAATATTATTTTTTAAAAGCTTATATATAAAAGCTATTAAATAGTATAAATATATAAAGTTTTTATATAAATAGCTTTATATAAAGATTAACTAATAAATAATAGCTAAAAAAAAATAAACTTATTAAAAAGTTTAAGTTAAGCATATTTAGTAAGCAGCTTTTAATTAAAGCTTTTATAATAAAAGTGTTAAAAAAGAAGTTAAAAAAATAAAAGTTAGTTTTTTGCTAAAAACTTGTTTTTTAATAAAAGTTAAAATAATAAAAAACGGCGCTTTGCTAAAAAGCTGCTTTTTAATAAAAGTTAAAATAATAAAAAATAGCGCTTTACTAAAAAGCTGCTTTTTAATAAAAGTTAAAATAATAAAAAATAGCGCTTTGCTAAAAAGCTGCTTTTTAATAAAAGTTAAAATAATAAAAAATAGCGCTTTGCTAAAAAGCTGCTTTTTAATAAAAGTTAAAATAATAAAAAATAGCGCTTTATTAAAAAGCTGCTTTTTAATAGAAGTTAAAATAATAAAAAATAGCGCTTTATTAAAAAGCTGCTTTTTAATAGGAGTTAAAATAATAAAAAATAGCGCTTTGCTAAAAAGCTGCTTTTTAATAAAAGTTAGAATTATAAAAAATAGCGCTTTGCTAAAAAGCTGCTTTTTAATAAAAGTTAAAATAATAAAGGTTGTTTTTTTACTAGAAATCTTTAAAATAAAGGCTAACAAAATAAAGGTTGCTTTTTTGCTAAAAGTATTTAAAAAAAAAAAGTAAATTAAAATTAAATAAGTTAATATTTTTAAAATTAAAAGTAATTTTAATAAGCTAAATTTTATGTAATATTGCAAAAACGTATTTAAAACGTATATTTTTATAAGTTAAATAAAAATAATATTAATATTTGTTTTATAAACTTAAATATTATATATAAAGAATTATATATATATAGTTAATTAACGCTTAATATATTTTTAATGCTAAAATAATAAGTAGTAATACTTTTAGCTAAATGTTTTTTTATATTAACAATTAGCTTTAAAATATATATAATTTAAAAAATAGTACTATAGTATATATAAAGTTAAAAAGCTTATAAATATAGCGTTTTATATTTTAATTAGTTAACTGTTTTAAAAAAAAGCTTTTAGCTAAAATATATATAAACAAAGTTAAAAATAACTATATATATTTTTAATACTAGCTAAAATTATAAAGATATTTTAAGTAATTATAGCTAAAAAAATTTTTCTAAAGCTTATAATAATTAATTAAATATTTTTTCTTTTTTTTTTAAATAAAAAGCAAAAATATATAAAAGCTTAATACTTTTTTATATATATTTAAGTATTATATTTTTTTATTGTTTTATAGCTATAATTTTTTTTTAATATAATAAATTGTTTTGTTTTTTTGATTTAGTTTTTATAGCTTATTTTACTACTATTAATTTAAGTTAAAATAGCTAATTTATAAAAAGTTTAGTATAAATAACAAAAAAAATCTTTATAATATAAATTAGCAAAATATAATTACTTGTTTAACTTAAACGTTGCTATAGTTGCTTAAAATAAAGCAACAAAAAAATATAAGCTTTTTTAATTAAAATTAAACAAGAATTTTCTTTTTATAAAAAGCAAATTTGTAAAACTATTAAATTAAGTTAAATAAAAACTTTAGCAATTAATTTAGTTAATTTTTATTTATGCTTTATATTAATAAAAAGGCTAATGCTAATATTAAAAATAAAAATAAAGCTATAGTTATAATTATAGTGTTATACGTTAAACTATTTTAAAAAACAAGGCTTTATCCAAAAAGCTGGATTTATATTAAAATCTAAGTATAAAGAAAAAAAGAGCTATTTTATAAAGTGGTTTATAAAAAGTAGCTAAGTAGCTAAATTACAGTATAAGTAGCTAATAAGTAGTTTATGCACTAATGAATGGTTTATGCACTAACGGGTAATTTATGCATATGCACAAATTAGCTTAGCTATATTAAAGTATAGCATAGCTACATTTATTTAGCTATATTAAAACAATAAGCTATAAAGCTATTAGTTATTATACTATAACTACTTCTTTCTTAAAAAAAATATTGCTTATAAGGTTCAAACAGATAGTTTTTAATTGCTTTTTAGCTAAAGGAAAAATAGCTTTAGGTTTTTACTTGTTAGCTTTAGTTAAGGCCTTTGTTTAATTATGCTACCAAATAGGTTTCTTTATACGTTAAACTTTTAATTGTTTGTTCTATAGTGCTATCTTTATATAAGTATAGCTCCTTTTTTCCTTCTTAATTATTTACGATTTCTTTTCTATGTTACTTTTTTTTTAGCTGCTATTGCTTTATTGTTATTAAGGTATAGCTTGTTAAACTAATTGTTTTTTGCAGCTTGTAGCTATACTTTAAGCTATACTAGGGGTCCTGTAAAGTTAAGGTTAGCTTTGTAAAATTTCTTTAAAGCTTTTGCACTATTTTTGAAGTTTTTCGCAGAATACTATTCGTTATTTAAGTTTTATTCCTTTTAATCTACCTAATATTGCAACTTTTAGTAGTGTAGTTAAAAAGCTTGTACTTTTTTTACTACGAATTTTTTTTTACCTTTAGGTTTAATTATTTTGCTTTTAAAGTTATTAAACGCTTGTTTAAACAAAAGGTTATTTAAGTACTTATGCAAGCAGTTAGCATAATAAATATTCTTTATTTTTTATAACTTAAGGACTTTAAGTATATATAAATTATTGTTTTTAAATAAGATTTTAAACTTCTGCTATGTTATAAAAAAGTCTAGTTTATTAAAAGGTTTATTAGTTTTTTATAACTGTTATTTTTTAAAAATAAACATATAATTATTAACGTTAAAGTTAAAATTACGTTATAACTAGTTAGCAAAACAAGTTATTTTGTTTTAGGTTTAAGTTAAATATGCCTTTGTAGTATTAACAAATTTTCCAATTTTTTGTGCTTTTTTTTGTGCTTTTTTTTATAACTTTTTTTCTTTTTTAAGCAGCTTATTAAGTTTTTTTATAGCTGTATAGTTCTTTTAGTTAAAATAAAATAGCATAAAAAAGCCTATTTTTACTTTATAAAAAAACAGCTTTATAAATTTGTATATTATAGTAGCTTATATGTAATTTATAGCAAAAAGTCTTTTTAACTAGTTATTTTAGTAGTAATTTATATAAAAACGTAAACGCTAGTTTAAATATTTATTTATAATTTTTGCTTGTTTTATAATTTTATAGTGATTTATTAAAGCTAAAACATGTATAACTTTTATTAGCTTATATAACTTATTTATAAACGCTAATATAAATTAAAATCTATAATTAAAAGTAATAGTTATAAAAACACCGAATATTTTAAAAGAACTTTTATAGTATATTTTTGCAGCATTTTTTACTATTATATGCACTATATAAAAGATTATCTAAGCACGCTTTCTTAATTAGTTCACTATTACTAGCGCGTTATTATATCTATGTTTATTTTTAAGCATTTGCTTAAAGTTTATTACTAAGTAGCGCTATACTTAGTCCAGAATAAAAAGTAGCTATAGTTTACTAAAGGTTTTATTTTAAGGTACTTTTATAAAGCAGTAGCTTATATAATTAGTAACATATTTATTACAATTCTTTTTTAGCTTAAGCTACTAATAACGTTAAGCTACTAGTTATTATGTTTTAATTTATTTAAAATAAGCTATAAGCATTTTTTTATGCGTTTTCTTAATTAATTAAGTGCATAAAAGCAAATAGTTAAAAATAATTAGTTAACTTTTATAAGTAGTTAAACCTTTTTCTACTTTTTAAGGGTTGTTTATAGTAGTAATAATTGCTTTCTAGCAATAAATTGCTATGCTAAAGTTTTTATAGTTTTTTTATAGTATATAAGCTATTAGTTAAGCACCTTAAAATACTTTTTTAACACATAATAATAATATAGCTTGTTTTTTTTAAGCAAAAGCAGTTTAAGTAGTAAATTAAAACAAAGTAAAATATTAGTAAGCTTTCTTTTTTGCTTGTTATGTTTATAAGTTTTCTTGCTTATAAAATAAAGCGTTAGCTATTATATTTTCTTTTTTTAACTAAAAAGCAATAAAAAAGTTATATTTTAAAAACAAAACAGCTTAATTAGCTTGTTTAAAATTAAAGTATTGTTTTTTTTTAAAGTATTTTAATGCTTAATAGTTAGTAATTACTAAAAAGAAGTTTTTGCAAATACTAATTAATTTAGCCTGTTATTTTTTTAAAGCTAGAACTATAGCTAGCATTTTTTTATTATAGATTCTATAATTAAGTTTAGTATTATGCATTGTTTTAAAGTAAAAAGCTACAAAGTGCTAAATATTTTTATAGTGCTATAACATTATATTTACTACTACACTATTTAACGTATTAGTTTTTACTTTTGTAAGTAAACTATAGTTAAAATGTTTAAAAGTAAGCATAAAAGTTAAAGCTTTTTTTAATTGTTAAAACGCTTTTTTACACTTTTTTGTTTATTTAAAAAAAGTGTTTTTTTTAGTTAGTTTGTTTAATAGTATTGCTATTTAGCTATACTTTTCTACGAACTTGCAATAAAAGTTACAAAAGCTCAAAAAGAATTAAACTTTTTTTACTGTAATAAATAACTTTTAGTTTTAAATAACTTTTACTTTGCTAAAATTAACCTTTATACCTTTAGTATTAATAATATAGCTAAAAAACTTTGTTTTAATTATATGAAATTTTGACTTTTTAAGATTAGCTTGTAAGCTTGCACTTTAAAGTTAAGCAAGTACTTTTTAAACGTATACTTAGTATTTTTTTAAGCTATTAAAGTAAATCAAAATGTTATTTATATAAGCGCTACAAAAATTATTAAAGTAATTAAACAAAGTATTATTAATATACTATTAAAACATAAACGGTCCGTTTGTTAATTTAAACAGTAAAACGCAATAATAGTACAATTTATAATGTATACAAAACGTTATTAAATCTTTATAGCTAAAGTATATACGTATATAGTAAAATGCTTGTTATATATTTATTTTAATAAAAATCTTTGCTTTAAATATTTAAAACAAGATTTTTTTAATTAATAGTAAAAGGTACTTATTTTTTTATAATAGTTTATTAAGTTTGCAATAGTTTATATAAAAGCAAAAACCTCTGTTAAGCTTTTTAACAAATAAAACAAAAGATATAAATAAAGCGTTGCTTGGTTTTATAAATCCTTTACGCAAATTATCGATTAAATATGCTTACATAACTTTTAACTTGTTTAATAATATTTTGTATAAAAAAAAATGTTGTATGTTTTTTTATAACTTTTTACTAACGAACTTAATTTTGTAGTTTATACTAAAGCAATTAAATAACAAAGTATTAAAATCTATTTTGCTAAAAGTACGCAGTAAGTTGTAATACTTTTTAAATATAATGTAATGGACTTATTATATATTAATATAACAGGTTTGCCCTTGGGGTCTTAATTTGCAGGTAACAATAGGATTCTTAGCGGTGGTCCGTTAGGAAGGTTTTCGGAAAACTTTTACTACTATGCATTAATAGAGGTCTTAAGGAATTTTAAAAGTAATAAATATATTAGTGCTTAATAATTATAAAGTAAATAAAATTAATAGCTAAAAAACTAAAACTAAATAAATAACTAAATATAAGAAGTGCTTAACTATATAAACAAAAAAAAAGTAAAAAAAACAAAAACTTTTCTTTAAATTATTATAAGTCTAGTAAGCACTAGATTACTATAAGCTTAATAAGCCTTAAATTACTGTAAGCTTAATAAGCTTTAAATTACTATAAGCTTAATAAGTTAAGTAAATTATTATGTAATTTAGCTTTAATTAGCATAGGTACAAAATATGTATAAAAGCATTAAGCTGCTTTAAAAGCTACTTTAGTACTAATTTTGTAACATTATTTTCTTTCTTCTAGAATTATTATTTTAACAATTTTTCTGTAAATATTTTTCCTTTTTCTTTTTTATATGTTAAAAATATTAAAACATATTAAAAGAACTAACTGCTTATTAAAAACAAAGCAAAGATTTATTTTTGCTTTTTTTATTAATTCTACTAGTTATAAAGTTATGCTTTGCTTTTGTTGCTTTAATTAGTTATTAATGTATAAAATAACAAATAATATATTTTATTGCTTTAAATATATGTGTGCTAGCTGCTTTTGCAATAAGTTAAAAGTTTTAATTAACTTAATTAATAATATAGTTTTTAAGCACTATTGTTTTAAAAAAAAAAAAAAGCAAGCAAAGCAATAGCTGCTTTTAGTTTAAAAAAAACTAAAACGAACTTAAAATAGCTTTAATTTTGCTTTAAGCAAGTTAGCTTAGCTTTATACATAAAAACGTTTTTTAAAAGCAAAAAGCGTTAAAATAGTTTAGCAAAAGCTTTAGTTTTTAAATAAGTTAAACAAAATAAAGCGCATTAAAAAAAAACAAAAAACGCTAATAAAAAAGCAAAAACAACAAAAAAAGCAAGCTAAAGCAATATAAGCTGCTTTATTTAAGTTTAATTAAGATTTTTTAAGCGTTTTTCTTAAGGTTGACTTTTTTTCTTTAGTTTTAAGCAGTTAAAGTATTAGCAGTAAAACTAATTTATAATTACTACAGTAGTTTCCAAGTGTTTCTTAAGTTCCTAAGTATTATTAGCATATAAATATTCGTTTTATTTAATAAAATACTTAACGTTATTATTATTTTAACAAAAATTTAGTATATTTTTAACTTTATAAATGTTTTAATTTGTTTTTATTTTTAATTATATTTTAATAAGTGTTTTAATAAGTGCTAGTTCTAGTAAAAAAATATAAAAAACAAAGTAAATTTGCATGTTTTTTAATAATAACAGTTTATAGTTAGTAAGTAAAATAACTTCTTTAATTTTAAAAAAGCTAAGTTTTTTAAATTTTAATTTATTGCTTAGTTATTTTGTTTTAATTTAAGGAATATTAGTGTTTATATTTTGTTTTTGTTATAGCAAATAAACCTTATTTCTTTTTTTAAAAGCTAGCTTTTTAGTTTGTTTTTTGTTATAATATACTAATATCTGTTGTTATAAAAACTAAAAACGTAATTATAGTTTAGCTTATAGCGTTTTGATTTTTATTATAATAGTTTTTGCTTAAGGTGCTATAGTTAAAATAGCAAATGTTTTTATTAATGTTTTTTTTTGTTTTTTAATAATTGCTTGCTGTTTATAAACGGCTTTATGCAAAAATATATTTATATTTTTGTTTATTAATATATTATATAAGATTTATGCTGTTAATAATAGTTTTACTTAATTGTTGTATTAATAATTAACATAATTTTATAAATATTGTTTTAATATTTAGTTTAGTTTTTTTGTTTGTTTGTTAGTTTATAAGTAATAAGCAGTTAAAAACTTTAGTTTAATACTAATAAGTTTAAAAAAACTAGTTTTAAACTTAAAAGTAAACAGTTTATTTTAGTTTAAAACAATTTTTTTTAGTAGCTTATATTTATTTAAGTATTAATATATAAAAGCGTATATAAGTTGTTTAGCTGTTATATTTTCTTTAAATAATAAAAAGTAAGCATATTTAATAAGTTTATTAATAATAACTTATATTTTATTATATTATATTTTTATAATTAAATTAGTTAATAAAAATAATACTATAATAAAATCCTAAGTAATAGTATATTATGCTTGTTTAAATATTTATATAAGTTATAGTAGTTTATAAAGCTTATATTAAGCTGCTTTAGCTTTATTGCAAATATTGCATTTCTTTATAATAAACTTAACTATGTTTTATAGTTCTAAAAAATTGTATTTTTTTTATAGTTATTTAATTATTTTTGTTGTTTTTTAGTATTTATATAATAAGTATTCATAAAATTTTTTAATAAACTTATTTTATAAGAATTTTAGTAAGTAAACTTTATATTTATACATTAATTTATTACTTTTTAATTTTTTGTGTTTTTATAACTATGCTAACTTTTTTAAGTTATAAGCTTATTATAGCTATATATTTGTAAGGTTTTTAAGTATAACTTTAACTTTTAAGCTTTTATTTTTTTAAAAATATAATACTTAAATGTTTTTTTTTAAAACTTTAAATTTTTTTTAACTTCGTTAGCTAAATATGTTTGCTTAAATGTTTTTTTTTTCTTTAATATAACATATTTTAAAGTTAAATTTAGAAAAAAAAACTATTTAATTTTTATGTTGTTTAGTAATCTTTTGTATAGTTATAAATTTTATTAAGTTTTAATAATCTAAATAAATCTTAATTAGCTTTATAGTTTTTATAAAAAATAGTTTTTACTTTTTAAATGCTATAATAATTGCAAGTAGTTTTTTATTATATATAAGGTATTATAATGCTACGTTTTATAATGCTTTAAAGTAATAAGCTACTAAGTGCTATTTTTTATTGTTTTTTAGTTGTTTTAAAACTTCTGCAATTATATTATTTAAAGCATTTGTTTTTAGCCTTTTTTTTTTCTATAGATTAAGTAATTTAACCATAAAATCAGAAATAACTTTTAGTTTTAGTTCTTTAAAAGCTTTTTAGGCTTCTTTTAAAATTAAAAAAAACTTTTTTTTGTATTTTTTTTTTGTATACTTTATAAAATAGAACGCCATTTTTTTAAAGTTTTAAATTAACATTTAAACATAGTTTAAAAATCTTAATGCTTGTTATATATTTATAACAGTAGCTAAGTTAAGTATTTTTTAGTTTTGTACTGTATTAATTTTTAACTATTAAATTTATATTTGTTTTAAAATAATCGTAAATTTTAAAAAGTTAATTTTTTATATATGCTATATATACTTTTTTATATTAAGTTATAGTTCTGCTTATTTAAGTATTTTTAATACTTAAGTTATATGTTTTTTGTGTTTTTTTAATGTTTTAAAATAAATTAAAATATTGTTTAAATAAATAAACATAAATTTATTTAAAAACTTCCGTAAAATTGTTATTATTATGTATTAAAAGCTAGCTAGTGCGTTTTATAGTTTTTATAGCATAACTATATACTTATATAGTTTATATATTATTTATATAGCAGTTTTTTATTTTTTTTTTTTAGCTATTTTAATAGCATAATATTTATTTAGAATATTAACTGCTATAAACTATTTTGCTTAGCTAATGTTTTTTTTTATAGTTACTAGCAAAATAAGAAAATATTTATTTATAATAGTAATTACATTTAATAATTAATAGTTAACTATTATTTGCTATATTAGTTTTTTTTTTTTATTAATTAATTGTTTTTTATTTTTTATTTTAAGTACTAGTACTATAAGGTATTTAGCAAATAACTAAAACTTTTTTAGGAATCTTTTTGCTAGGTTTTTTTAAATATATTTTTATAAAGCGTTTATTTTATTTAAGCTTATATAATATATTTAATAAAGCTTTAGTTAATATTTTTTTTTAATAAAGATATAGTAGTTTTATAAGCTATATTTAAGTAACTTTTTTTTTTCTTTTTTTTTGAATAATTTATAGAATCTATAATATACTTTTAGTATTTTGTTCAGGATTTTTTTTGCAATTTTTCTGATTTTTTTGCTTTATTTTTTATTTTTTTACTTAATAGTTTTTGCTTTTTATTAAATTAAAAAGTTGCTAATTTCTAACTATAGTATTTTTAAAATAATGTTATAATTAAATATATTAGTAATATTTAATATAATTTGTTTTTTGTATTTTTATATAAATATATTAAAAAGCTTGGTTTTTTTAAGTATATAACTATTATTATAGCTAAAAGTGCTTTTATTAAATCTTTTAATTTTTTAGGATTTTTGCTTATATTTTTAAAAAATTTTATTTTGTTTTATTACTTTAAATAAAATTATATTAACTTATGCTTTTAAGTTAATTAAAGTATTATATTTTCTTTTTTAATATATAAGTTTAACCTTAAATTAATTTTTTTAGTTATTATATTAAACTTTATGTAAGGCTTTAATTTTTTTAGCTATTTGCTGCTTATTTAGCAAATGCTTATTTTGTTTTTTGATTTTTTTTTATAAAATGTTTAAATGCTTGTTTTGCTTAATACTTTAAACGTTATTATACTTAATTTTAGTTTTGCTTTTAGTTAAGCTTTAAATTATAGTTTTTAAACTTTTTTGCTTTTAGTAATTATTTTTTAGTATAAACGTACTTTAATTAGCTAATAATATTTATAAAGGTTATTTTTATATTTTTTTAAAACAGTGTTATAAATATAGTTACAATTTTTTTTAAACGTTATAAAACTTTGTAGATTTTTATAGTAAACTAAAGTTATAACTAACTATTTTATTTTATAAAGGTTTTTTATTCCTATTTTTGCAATCTATTTAAAAAACTAGTTATTTTTTAGTTTATTAAATAAATATTAGTAGTATTAATATATTATATAGCAAGTTTATAATATTTTATTATGTTTTAAATCTTTTAGTTATAAAGTATTATTATTATTTTTTATTATAGTTTTATTATAATAATAACTTTTAGCAATTAGTTAAATTACTAATTCTGGTTTTTAAAACATATTAGTTTTTGTGCTAATTATTAATGCTTTTTTGTTTTGTTATATTTAAAGCAGTTTAAGCTATAAAAATACTTTGTTTATTTTTATTAGTTTTTTTTTTGTAGTATTCTTTATAGCTTTTAATTTTATTTGTTTTTATTTTAAAGTTTTATAAGTTTTATTTCTTTAAGTTTATTTAGCAATTAAATGCTTTAATAATTTATAGTTAATTTAATAACTACACTATTTATAGTTATAGTTTTGTTTTTTTAAACAGAATTTTCCTTTAAGCTACATTTTTAACTTTAGTAGTTTAAAGTTTTTATAGTTTTATAAGTTTGCTAGCTGCATTAATTTACTACTTTTTATTGTTTGCTACTTTTAGTTAAACTATTTTTTTAAGTTATATACTAAATAACTTTAATTATTTACATAATAAATATATTTTTTTGCAATTTGTTTTAATAATTATAAAGCTTTTAAATAGTATTTATATGCTTGTTTATTTTAACCTGTATAAATAAAGCATTTAGTTTTATTTAATATAATACTTTTATTTTAACTTAAAATAGCAACTTTATATTTTTGCTTTAAAAACGTATTTTTTGAGTTGTTTTATTGTTTTTTGTTATTTTGGACTTTTATAACTTGTACTTTTTTTTTAGGCTAAAAGATCTTTTCTTTTTTATAGCTTTTTTTTCCGTTTTTTTTTTTAAATTAGCATTGTTTTTAAAAGTGTTTTTTTTTTTTGCAGTTATAACATTTAACTTTAAATATATCTTAAGGTTGTTATTTTTAAACTTTATTAATTTGTTTAAATCTTTGTTTAATATTCTTTTAAGTGTTTTTTTTTTTGTTTTTTTTAGTTCTTTTAGTTTTAAAGTACTAATTAAATAATTGCTAATTAATTATAATAGCTATATTAATATATATATTAATTTTTGCTAGTTTATTTATTTTATATAGTTTGTTTTAAACTTAAGTTTTAAGTTTACTATAAAATAAATAAAACAATACAAGCTTAAGCAATTTTAAGATTACTGCTAATTGTTTAAATTTTATAGCATAATTTACTGCTGCTTTTATTTGTTTTAAGCAATAAAGTGCTTTTTTTGCGTGTTTTATTTTTTAAGTGTTTTTAAACAATGCTTTTATTTAATTTTTAAACTTAACGTAGTTTTTAAAAATCTTTTTTGTTTTTAGCTTAAAGTTAGTTAATTTGTTAGCTTTTAAAAAATCTTTTAAAATAAATTAAAACTATTTTAGTATTTTTCTTAACAGGAATTATAAAGTAGTTATTACTTTTTGATTTTTTTTCGTAATAATAATTAAGTGCTACTTTAAATAAAGTTTAACATAAATTAAAAAAGCTTTTATATTTATAAATTTATTATAAAGTTTTAAAGCAGTAAGTTTAAAACTTTTAATGTTTAGCATTTTTAATATTATAAAAAATCTTAATAATAAAAGCAGTAATAGTAGTAAAAAGTTAGGTTTTTTATTTTATATTACTACTTTAAGCATAATAATAATAAACGTAAGCATTAAGTTTACTAATAGTAATATTAGCGTTAGTTATAATATAATTACTTGTTTAAAACCTTAATTTATTATTGCAGTAGTAATTATTATTATTGCTTTAATTACTATAGCTAATATTTACGCTAGTTTAAAAGTTATAACGCTTAATATTTAAGCTATTCTTTAAGTTAAAGCAACTAGTTTGCTTTATAGCGCTAGCGTTAATATTAGTTTTTTTTTATTACTGCTGCTTAATTTTTTTTTTTTTACTACTGCTTTTTTTTTAATAAAAATAGCTAATAAAAGTACTAAAGTTTATTATTTTAATATATTGCTAGTTCTAAAAGTCTTTAAGATTTTTAAACTTAATTTTTAACTTTTTGTTTTTAGTAATATAACTTAAATCTAGTTTATTAGTTATTAAGTAAAGTTTACTTATGCAATATTATTTAGCATTTTTGTTTTTTAAATATTTTTTAAGTATGCTTTTAAAAGTTTATTTTATAAACTAACTATTATTTAACTTTTTTATACTAATATTTGCTTTATGTACTAAGTTTTACTAATTAAAAAGCTATTAAAATATAATAAACCTATTATATATTAATATAATAGGTTTGCTTTTAAGGTTTTAATTTGTAAGTAATAATAAAATCTTTAATAATAGTCCATTAAAAAGGTTTTTAAAGAACTTTTACTATTATGTATTAATAAAAGTTTTAAGAAATTTTAACAGTAATAAATATATTAGTACTTAGCAGTTATAAAGTAAATAAAATTAATAGCTAAAAAACTAGAACTAAATAAATAACTAAATATAAAAAGTGCTTAATTATATAAACGAAGAAAAAGTAAAAAAAACAAAAACTTTTCTTTAGATTACTATAAGTTTAGTAAGCACTAAATTACCGTAAGCCTAGTAAACCTTAGATTACTGTAAGCCTAGTAAGCCTTAGATCACCGTAAGCCTAGTAAGCCAAATAAGTTGTTATATAACTCGGCTTTAATTAGCACAGGTGCAAAGTATGTATAAAAGCATTAGGCCGCTCTAAAGGCCACCCTAGTGCTAATTTCGTAACATATAAGTTCTAAGGCTTTCTTTTTTAACTCTTTGTTTTCGGAGTTAAAAAAGTTGTTCTTTTTTCCTTTATAGTTCTTAATAAGCTTGTTAATTTAATAAATGCTAAAAACTTATATTTTGTTATAAAACTTATTTTTACAAACTATAGTTTTAAAAGCAATCGTATTAATGTTAACAATATTTAATAATTGTTCTTTATATTAGCTTATATTATTATATTGCATATAGTATAGCTTTTAAATGTTAGTTTGCTAACAAAAAAAATCTTTTTTAGCTTTAAGCTCTTTTTTAAGCTTGCGTTTTGCTTTCTTTTTTTCTTAATATATAAGTTCAAAAAAAAGAAAAAAAAAGGCCCTATATAGTAATTTTTCTATTTTCTTAATGTTAGCAGTAATAAGGTTATTTTTTTTTAGGATTTTAGTAACTTGCATTTATTAGTTGTTTTTTTTTATAGCTAATTGCTGCTTTTTTTTTTTTTGTAACTTTTTTTCCATTTTTTTATTTTGCTTTTTAGCGTTCTGCTAGTACTTTAAGTATTGCAACCAAGTATTAGCTTTGTTTATTATAATATTTTGTTTAAAATTACTAGTAAGTTCTAACAAAAGTAAGAAAATCAGCTTATATTTTTTGCAGTTAAGCAAAATGTTATATACCTTAAACTATTTTTAACCAAAAATAATATTGTGTTATATTTTTAACATAAAGAAATAAGTTTTAAAAAAAACGCGTTTTTATACTTTTAGACTTAGTATTAAAGCCTTTTTTATTGCTTGTTTACTTTTGCTATTATAACTTATTATAAAGCAAAAAAAAATGTTTATAACTATAAGTTATAAATATTTTAAAATCTTTTTATTAAAACAAGTACTTATAGCAACATATAAGCTAGCTTTTATATTTCTAAAAAAATTAGCAGTTATTAAAAAAAGTTTATTATTACTTAAAGTATAAATATACAAAAGAAGTTTACTTCTAAGAAATTTATTTATAATGTTTTTTTTTATATGTTTTTAAGATACTATTCTTAAGTAAAAATTTAATATACTTAGAGTTATTTTTTTAAGTGTTTATTGTTTGAGTTTTTTTGCTTAATTAAAGCAAAAGCAAGTAAAATTATTTTTTATTTAGCTATAATAATATTAACACAAGCTTTACAGTTAGTATTAGCAGCAGCTTTAGCAAAATAATCTTATGTTATATAACTTATCTGCTTATAATAAAAGCACTTGCTTTTTAAAATAAGCTTTTATATTTTTTTAAGCATTATTTTAAACTTAGAAATAACTTTACTTTAAAAAGCTAAAGTTATATAAAAAAAAACAAAGCGTTTACTGCTAGTAATAGTTATTATTTTAGTAGTTTTAGCTTGTTTTTTTGCTTTATATATAGCGTTACGTTTTGCATTACTAAAGCTAAATTAATAAGCAATTTATATATAATATATAATATAAGCGTTAAAAGTTATGCTTAGCTTTAAGTATTTAAACAAAGTTTTATTATTTAATTAAATAAACAGTTTATTTTTAAACTCTTTTTTTTATTTGTTTTTAAGCAAGCAAACTTTGCTAGCAAAACAAACAAACTTATTTTTAAAAATAAAAAACTTATCTAAAGGTAAGTTCTTTATTTTATACTTTTTTTATGCTTTTTTAGATTTTTTAAAAGCATTAATGTTATAATAATTATTTTACAAATGTGCAAAAAAAGCTTTAGCAGTACGAAGTTAATTAAAATACATATTCTTTAAATATAATTAAAAGTGTTTTATAATATTACTACTAAAGCAAAACTTAATGTTAGTTATTTTTGTAGCATTATTAATAAACCAATTTTTGTTTGCAGCAAGTTGATTTTTTATTTTGCAATACTAAACCTTAAACTTTATTTCGTTTTTTTTTTTATTGTTATAAAAAGTAAATACTTATACTTTAATAAACTTACAAGATTTTCTTTTAGTATACATTAAAAATAAAAATAGTATATTCTATTTATTTTTTTGCATTAAGTTAGCTACTAATGCATTAAGTTTATTTACTTATGTTTAAAAATAGTTACGTTTTAATACTATTGCTTTTAGTTCGTTTATTAATTGTTTGTTAGTTTTTTATAAGTTGCTAAAGTTTTTTTGCTTTTTAGCACTGCTAGATAGCCTATTATTAAAAGGTCTAAAAGCGTTTAGCTTTTTTTTTAGTGTATTAATCTAGTTTTGCATGCTAACTTGCATGCTAAATCTTATATTAACAAAAAGTTCTCTTTATTTTAGTAAGTTTAATACTTCATTTTTTTTTACCTGTAGCATTTTATGCAAATTAAAGGCATATTACGCGTTAGCAATTATTATAATATTTTGCAGCTTAAACTTTTGCTATAAAGCTTTAAGATAATCTAGCAAGCTTAAAAATCTGTTTTTATTTATTAGTTTTTTAAATATAAATACAGCTTTTTTTATTTCATTCGTAAATAAATTAAAAAAAAAAACAAAATTGTTTTCTTTAATGCATATAGTTGCATAATTTTTAATAAGATCTCTAGCTTTTTTGTTAAAGTTATAATAATTATAAATATACTAATTAGCTAAAAAGAAAAATTCTTAAATTGCATGCTTAAATCGAATAGCTAAGTATACTATGCTATTAAAGTCTTTTTTATTTAGTATTGCAGTATAAATATTAAAGTTACAAATAAAGAATATATTAAAAAATCATTTACGAGCTTTTGTGCAAAGTCTTTTTTTTGCGCAAGGTAAGCTTTGCTTAACGTTATCAAATAAAAACCGAACTGCCTTACGAATAGCTGCTTTAATTGCAGCACGTTCTTTAAGTAAGCGCGCTATGCCGCTAAAACAAAAAGTTCTAAGTTTTAGTAATTAATTTAAAGTAGTAAAATAACTTACTAGTTAATTAATTAGTCTATCAAATTAAAAAGATATTTAGTAAAGCAGTCTTAAGTGCTTTAAAAAAGATAATACTTAAATTATTATACGTTAAGCTATTTTAAAAAACAAAGCTTTATTTAAAAAGCTAAATTTGTATTAAAATCTAAATATAAAAAAAAAAAAAGCTATTCTATAAAGTGGTTTATAAGAAGTAGCTAAATAGCTAAATTACAGTATAAATAGCTAATAAATAGTTTATACACTAATAAGTAATCTATGCACCAATAGGTAGTTTATGCATATACACAAACTAGCCTAGCTACATTAAGGTATAGCGTAGCTACATTTATTTAGCTACATTAAAACAATAAGCTATAAGGCTATTAGTTACTATACCGTAACTTATAGTTAAAACTATAGCTATAATTATAGCTAAAACTAGCAAAAATAATATATAATTTAGCGTTTTTAAATTAAAGCTATAATAAATAAAAACGCAAATCTTATAATTAAAAGTTTTTAAGCTACTAAGTTTTAATATTAAAAGCAAAAATTGTAGCAAATAAGATTTTAAGTTATAAAAACAATAGCTATAAAAAAAAAAGAAATAATAATATATTTTAATGCTTTTTATAAATAACTTTTATTTTTAAACTATTTATAATTAATTATTTATAACTTTGATTTTTGATTTTTGCTATTATTACAAAAATATAAACTAAATATAAAGTTTAGCTATATTATAACTATTATAGCTTAAGGCAATTACTAGTTAAAGTTTACTATTTTTTAGTTTATATTACTTTATTTATTTGCAATGTTTTTACTTTAAATAATATTTATTATATATAAATTATAAATAAAAATAAAGCAAGGTTTAATTAAAAGTTTATTTATTAAATAAAAAGTTTAATTATATAAATGTTAAAAAGCTTTTATATTTTAATTATAATTATAATTTATAAGTACTTATTATAGCAAATAAAAATAGTTAAGCAGTTTAATAGCTAAAAGTTTAAAAAATATAATATAGCTATAAGTTAATTTTATTTAATATATATAAATATATGTTTAAATTTTAGCAGTTAGCTTTTATAATAACTTTTAGCATAAATAAAATTAAATAAAAACAGTTATACTTTAAATAAAGTTTAATATATATATATAAAACAATTATTATAATAGTTATAAAATTAGTTATATATATAATATTGTTTTAAACGTTTTAATAGCAATATTTTTTTAAAACTATTAATTTGTTATATTAAGCGTTTATTTATTTAAGTACTTATAAGTAATAATTATACATTGTATTATATTATTAAAAGCTATATTATAAAAGTATTACATAAGTTTATAATATATTAAGTTTATAATATATTTATATAAAGAATATTTTAAAATAAGATTTTAAATATTTAAGTATTTATATATTTATATAATATATATAAGTTGCTAAAATTTTAAAGGTTAGCTTTACGTTAGTAGCTTATATTAGCAAGAAATTTTTAGTATAAAAACTATTTGTTAAATAAAAGCTATTTAGTAGTAAAACTACTATAAAACTAATTAATAGTTTAATTTTTTATAATTAATATAGCAGCTTTATAAATAGTAATATTTAAGCTTTTATTTTTTTAATATATAGCATAAAGCTAAAACTAATAAAATAATATAATTACTAATAATTATATATTTATTGTTTTTTAGAACTAGCATTATTAATATAATAAAATAATTAGTTGTTTATATTTAGTAATAAAAGTAAAATATAATTAAGCTATAAGCGCGCTAATATATTGCTATATAAGCTATAAAAAAACATAACGCGTTTAAGTTTATAAATAATTATTTTTTTAAGCATTATTTGCTATAATTACTACTAATAGCCTTAATATAGTATATATTATAATACTTATTAAAAGATTACTAGTATATAATAAATAAACAGTAAAACTAAAATATAAAAATAATATAAATTACTAAATATAATATATATATATAGCTATTAAGCTTTATTTTTAGTATAATAAGCAAAAAGCTATATAATAAAGTAATATAGTTGCTAATAATTATATACTTATTGTTTTTTAGGATTAATATTATTAATATAATAAAATAATTAGTTATTTATAAAACTTTTAAAATTTTAGCAACTTATATTTTAGTTAGCGTACTAAAAATACTTATTTAATAAAAGCTTTATTTTTACTTAATGCTACTTTATTTCGGCAATTTTTATTACTTTTATTAATAATTATATATATATAGCAAATAAGCCTTGTTTTTTTTTTTTTTTTAATTATAAATATTTACTTGTTGAAATATAGCTATAAAGTAGCTAAAATTAGCTACTAGCAAAAATTAGCTACTAGCAAAAATTAGCTACTAATAAAAATTAGCTATTAGCAAAAATCGGCTACTAGTAAAAATAAAGGGTATTAACTAAAATTAGCCACTAGCAAAAATTAGCTATTAGCAAAAATAAAGGCCACTAGCTAAAATTAGCCACTAGTAAAAATTAGCTACTAGCAAAAATTAGCCATTAGTAAAAAAAGGCCACTAGTAAAAATTAGCCACTAGCAGAAATAAAAGCCATTAGCAAAAATTAACTACTAGTAAAAATAAAAGCTACTAATAAAAATAAATAAATATTAACTGCTTTTATTTCTTTGTATAGATTTTGTTTTTAATTATATTTATATTGCTTTTATTTTTGTTTGCAATAGCGTTTATATTTGTAAGGAACTTTATTAATAATTATAGCTATAATTAAACAAAGCAGCAAACATTTATATTGTTGTTTTTTATATAAACTAATTTTTTTAATTTTTTTAATACTAATTTTAAGCACTATATTAACTATAAAATTATTAATAAAGCTTTTTAAGTTATTAAAGCTAGATTTAATAAGCTATATATTATATTATACTTAGTTTTTTATTTTAAAACTTTTTTTATTTTTTTTTGCTTTTTAAAAAACAACTTTAGCAATTTTACTAGCTTATTTATATTTATTAAAAATAAAGTTTAGTTTAATTAAAATGCTAATATAAAAAACTTATTATTATAACTTATGTTTTTTTTAATTTATAACTATTTTTAATATAAAGTAATAAAAGTATTAAAAGCTAAATTATAACATAGAGCTAAAAATCCTACATTTGTACTATTTTATAATAAGATTTTTTTTTGTAGTTATATAGTTATAATAGCAAAAAGTCTTTAAATATTCTTTAATAAGCAAATTACGTTTAAAAAGGAAAAAATCTTGCTATTAGTTTTTAAAGTTATATATAACTAACAAAAAAAACAAATATTATGCAAAATATAAGTTAATTATTAAAGCTTTTTAATTTTTTTTTTAGTTTATTAATTTTGGTTTTTTAAATAAGAATACTTTATTAATTTATTAAGCTATATTGTTTTTACTTTTAACTTTAATTATAACTTATTTTTAAAAAAAAGCAAAAAACATTTTTATAATAAAACTATTTTATTAATTATATTATAGCTAACATATATAAATAAGCATTAATATATAAGTTAATTGCTAGAACTTTTTAAAATGTTTAGTTATAAATTTTTTATTTTAGAATATTTTATATTTATATGTTTGCAATACTTTAAAGGATTTTTGTAGAATTATTAATTTTAGCATTTTAAATAAAAGTAAAAAAAATATTAAATATAGCAGTGTTTTAAAAAGCAAGCAATACAATAAAAAAAATAATTAAAATTTTTTTTTGCTTATTTATACTTTTAGATTAATAAAACGATTTTTTAGAAACTGTGCATACTATAAGCATATATATTAATTTTTTAAGTTTTGCTAAGTTTTTTTTTAAAAAAAAGAAAAAACAACGCATACATAATAATATTACTAGTATTAATTAAAGGCAAAGCTAAGGCATTAAATTAAAAAAAAAAAATAACAAGATTTAAAAAATACTTGTATTATTTAAGCGCTAAAAAACGTAATTATAGCAAGAGAAATTAAAGTTATAGCAGAAAAAATTAAAGTTATAGCAAAAAAAGTTAATATTATAGCAAAAAAAGTTAAAGTTATAGCTAAAAAGGTTAAAGTTATAATATAAAAAGTTAAAAAGTTAAAAATTTTAGTAGCTTTAATTAATTAGTACTTATTTAATATAAAAAAAGCGTTAATAAAGGTTTATAAAGTAATAGCAAAAAAAGCTACTTATTAATTTTTTATTTTTTTTTTTAGTATTTATTTTTTGTTATAAAAGTATTAATGCTTTTATAAATTTAAATTTAAATTGCTAATGCAAATTATTATATATTAAAACATAAAAACAAAAATAAAAATAAACTATAAAATATAAATAAACTACTAATTATAATATAAGTTTAATTAATTTAAAACTATTATAAAATAATAGCTAATAATTATTATAGTTTAGCTGCTATTTTTTTTTTTTTTTGCTTAATTTGTATTAAAGTTTAGCTTATTATACATATATATTTTTTTGCTTTTTTAAGCGTTATAACTTAATAAATTATTTAGTACGTTAGTTTAAATATAGCAAATATATATAGCACTTTTTAAAAACTAGCAGTTATTTTGCATAATATATAGCAAAAATTAACTTTAGAACATTTTATTAGCTTTTATAATAAGCTTTTTTTTAAACTAGATTAGTTTTATTTTTGTTTAACTTTATGCTTTTTTAGTAGTTTAAAGAACTTTTTTTATTTAATAATTCTTATTTTTAATATTAGTATAGTTAATTTATAAGCTTTTTTTATTGCAAAAAACGCAAAGCATTTTTTTTAAAAAGCTATTAATTATTAAGAAAACTATTATACTTAAAATATAGCTGCATTGTTTATTACTTAAGCTGCTTATAATTAATATAACATAACAAACCTACTAGCTATTACTAAACTAAACAATAGTTTTATATTTTAATATTTAAATGTAAAATATTTTAATTTAAGTGCTAAAAACTTTATATTTATTAAGCTTATTATAAATAATAAAACTACTAAATATATAAATGTTTTTATTTTTATAAACAAATTAAAGTATTTAGCTGCTTAATAGTTTAAAGCTAAAGTTTAAAAAATATAAACTTAATGTTTACTAAAGCTAGCTTTTATTTAGCATTTTTAGATTTTTTTTAATATAAATAAAGAATTATTAAAAATAATAACTATTTAAGCTATTTTTAATAAACTAATTAAACGCTTTAAGCTATTATAGTTTATAGTAATAAAATAGCTTTAAGCTTATAAATTTATTTTAAAAAACGTTTATAAAAAATAGAATATTTTTAGCTTTATTTAATAAGTTGTTTAAAATGCTAAAAGTTATAATTAAAACGCTATAAATTAACTTAAAGCAGCTTTTAAAGCTTTTAATAAAAATATTTAAAGCTAGCTTACTGTTTTTACAAAAAGCACTATAATTAATATGTTTTTTACTTAAATTTAGGAACGTAAAACTGTTTTAAAAAAAATTGCTATAAATAGATTTTTTTTTATTACTTAAAGTATTAATGTTTTTTTTTTAACTTTTTTTTTTTAAAACTATTTAAGCAAAATTAACTAGTATAACTAAAGAAATAAATAGTATTTTTAAAAACATAAAAGCTATAACAAACGTTTTTTTTAATATAGTTTATAATACTTTTAAAATTAATACTACTTTTAGTAGTTTTTTAATTTATAAGTAATTTAATAGTAATTTAGTTTGTTTATATTATAAAAGCAAAAGATTTTTTAAAACATATTTAACTTATTATATTAGCAAAAGCATTAAGGTTAACAATAGTAGAAAAATTAGCTTTAAAACTTCTTACTGCTTGTTTTAATAAATAAATAGCTTTTTTTAAAAAGCTTAGCAGCTTAGCAGCAAAATTAAAACAAGCTTTAGAAAGTTTACTATAAAAAGGAATGCTTTAAAGCATTTATTAACTATTTTAATTATTAAACTTTATAAAATAACATGCTTAAGTAAACTTTTATATAAAAAGACTTTTTTTTTTATAAAAGTTTTAGCTTTTTAAAGGTTAACAAATTAACTTTATATATTATATATTAGTTAGCTTTTAATTATTAAGCATTATTTATAAAGTTAGCAGAAAATAATAAATTTACTATAAATTTTTATAAATTTTGTAACTTTTTTAAACATAAGTGCTATAATTACAATATAAAGTTTTTTAGCAACAATAAACTTTATTAATATTTAAAAAAAGCTTATAGCAAATTTAAACAAATATAATAAAATGCATTATATGTTTAACGTACTATAAATATTTTTAGCTTATTTAATTTTGCTTAACTAAATAGTACTAGTTTACTAGCAAAATTTAAACATTATAACTTTAATATTATATTATTTTGCGCTATATTACTTTTAAAATTAAGTATTAAATATAGCTTTTATTTTTATAGCTATTTAAAGTTTTTTATTATGCTTAACTTAAATAATTTAGTAATAAAGCATAACGTTTATAAAAATACTAGTTGCTTTAAAACAGTAAAAAATAAGTTTTAAATTATTAAGAACTATTTTTATATTAAATAAAAAAAAAAAGCTATATTTAAGGAATTAATACAAACACATAAAGAATTAATACAAACACATAATCTTACAGATATATAATGCTCTTATTAGCTCAATTAAAAAACGGACTCTATAGTATTTCCTACTTTAACAGACTTACTCCTTACCTTTATTTAACCAATTAGATTTAAAGCTTAATTTTTTTTCCAACAGTATTATTTTTATGCAGACTTTTTAATATAGGTATTATAATAAACTATTTAAACAACATGTTAGCTTTTAAATATTAACATTCTATATGTTATAACAGTAGTTTTTATTTATAGAACATTATTAAATTACTGCAAACAGTTATATTAAGTATTTATTAATTTAATTATTTTAGCTTTTATTAATTTTTCTGCTTCTAAATATTAAGCTATATTTAACGCTTGCTAAACTTACTACTTGTAGTTCTTTTTGCTTTAAGCATTATTAATTAACTACGTATTTAGCGCTAAGTAAAAAAATAACTATTGCTTTTGCTAGTACTGCTATATTAGCTTTTGCTTTGCTTAAGCTTAACTAAGGTTAACTTGTTTTAGCTACCTAGTAAGCAACCCTATTTTTAGCCTGTTAGCTGTTTTTTTAAGGCTTTGCTTAGTAGCTTACTTAGTTTAATTGTAAGCCTACTAAGAATTGCTTTTGCAAAGTTCTTTAGTTAACTATAAAGCATCGTAGCAATTTTAAAGTTGCAGATTTGTTTATATATATTTTTTAATAATAATTCCTATAACTTTTAACGTAAATAAATGTCTAATTTATTAAAAAAGCTTGCATATACTAGCTTAAAGTAAACCTTATAATAACATAAGATCTTAAGTTTAACAAAAACCAAACAGTTATTAGTGCAATATTTAATGTTTAGTAAAAAAAAGTTATTTACATTTAGCATAACTTTGCAAGCAATGCAATATTGCAAGTTAAGTAAATTAAGCCTTTTTAAAGCTATAACTGTTCAAAGCTCGCCTAAGTAATTAAAAAACAATAATAAATATTTGCGTTAAGTTAAAACTTCATTTTAAGCACAAGCTTATTTAAAGTTACGCTTTTAGTTAGCTATTATTTTTTGTATTGCTTTAATAAAACCGTACAAATAACTTATGCCATTTAAAAAGTAGCTTTTTATGTTATTATTGCTTGCCTTTATGCTTAATATAACCTAAATGCCAAAGTTGCAATATTTACAAATATAATAACGTGCCTACTACATTTTAAAAAACATATAAGTTCTATAAATATATCGTAAAATAAAACGCTAGTTATTAAATCATTAGCAAAAATCAACTTATGCTTTTTTATGTATAGCTTTTATTTTTGCAAATACTACTTTCTTTTACATAATTAAAACGCCTTAGTATATATAAAGAATTTCTTTGTTATTAATAAACGTAGCTTTAACTAGCTGCTTGTTTAAAAAAGTTAACTTTACTAGTGTATAACTAATAAAAGCAGCATTTTTATTTTTGCTAGTAATAGGACTACTACTGTTAATTTAACTTAAAACTTATTTTTGCTTAGCTTTAAGCAAAACGTTAAAATTAATATAATGTATGCAAATTTGCTACTATAAAAAAAAAAACTAATAATTTAATGCAGCTTTTATTGCTTTATTATAATTAGTTATAATTACATCAGGCTTTTATATTGCATGTTATATTATAAGCTAACGAATATTTTTAGCTAAAAACTAGAAGCCTTTTTGCCTTTTGTTATTAATTAAGCTAAATATAGCATTAAAAACCGTTTTTAAGCAGGTTTAGCTTATTGCTTAAAACAACAGCAGCTTAAATCAATTAGTATTATATATATTATTAAAGCTAACAACCTTAAAAAATCGCTTCTATATTTCTAAGCAGTAAAAAAACGTTTAAACTAGTTTAACTAAGCAGTTTAGCTTATTATTAGCTTACTTTATTAAGTAAAAAACCTTTTGCTTGTTAAAAAGCTTAATAAAAGCAGCAGTTAAGTTATAGCTATTTAGCTTAGCTTAATTAACAAGGCTTTAAGCATTATAAATATCCCTTTAAATAAAAATAGACCTTTTGTATTGCTATTTTATTATGCTTTAAACATTTTAAGTTTAAATACTAACTTAGCAGCTAATTAATTTAATAGTTGCTCTTACTAAGTTTATAAGCTTATAATAAAAAAAGTAAGCAAAGGGGTTTAAGCTTAAGCTATAATTATACTAATAATGTTTTATATTTTTGTGTAGTTATAATAACTATTAACCCTTGTTTATAGCTTTAGCAATAATTACCTATTTATAGCTAGTTTTTTAAGACTTTTGCTGCTAAAGTCTTTTACTTTTGCTTTTCTTAACGTGTTTAAATCAGTTACATTTAATAAAAAATTAAATCGGTTATTCTTTAAACGAGTATATATAGTTTTTAGCAAAACCAAACCTATTATTCTTCGAAAATAAATTAACGTAGTTAAAAAGCACGTTAGCTATAAAAAATAGGTCGCCTAAAATAAATAAGTTAAAAATGGTCTTTAAAACTAAAAACAATAAATAGTAGCTAGCTAATAAAATGCTTGCTTTAAACAGCAAAGCTAGCACAAAAAAAGTCTGTTTAAGCAATGCTGTTACAAATAAAGCAGCTTTAATTAAACTTAATGCAAATAATCTTACTAGTAAACATTAAAGCAATAAATATAAAAAAAAAAAGTTATAGCTATTTAAATTTAATAGTAATTACCCCTATTTGTCTTTCTACTAGTATATATATTTATACAAGCAAACTAAGTTTATAAAAAGCTATTAACCTTTTTTTATAACTTTATAAACTAACTATAAAGCTAATATAAATTCTTTATAAATAGCAGTTAGCAAGCTAGCAATGCAAAACAATTTAGCGGACTAAGATCTTAAAAAAACAAAAGTAAAACTAGCTTTTAGGCTAAGCATAAGCATTTGTACACATTAAAGCCTTAATAAATAAAAAAAAGTATTACTAAAGGAAATCTTATAATCAGTACAAATCTTTTATGCTAGCTTGTTAAGTTCTTTACGGCTATATAAGTGCAAAACAATGCTAAAAAGATAAAAGTAAGCACTAAAAATATTATTAAAGGCATTATTATTACTAAAGCCATAAAATAAAAAAACACTTTTGCTACTACAACTAAATATAAAAAATCAGCAAGTTAAAGTAGTTACAAAAGCAGCAAATAACCTATTACGTAAAAAAAGTAAACAAAAAAAAAAGTAACAAAACGTGCGTTATCTTTTTTAACAATAAGATAAATTATCTAAAGTAAAAGCGCGCCTACGCAACAACTAAAGCTTAAAAAGTTCAGAAAACATCGTATAATATAAAAATTAATTAGTATTACAAAATTAAAGTGTACAATAAATATGTTTTTAGTATCAACAAAGTAAAAAGCATAAAATGTAAAGTATAAACAGGATTAAATCAACAAAATATATAAGAAAAAATATAAAATAAACAACATTAAGTACATAAGAAAAAACAGTGTGCACTAACATTTTTTAATTGAGCTAATAAAAGCATCATGTATCTATAAAATCATATGTTTGTATTAATTCTTCATATATCTGTATTAATTCCCTATATTTATTATACTTATAAATAACTATGTGCTTTTTTTAATATATTTTTAAAGCAAAGATTTATTATAATAGTTAGCTATAACTTATTTTATTTATAAAGTAGCATTAATTAATGATTTTTAAGCTAACTTATTACTTAAAACAAATGTTTTTTAGCTTAAAGGATTTAATATTTTTATGTTTTAAAGAACTACTATTATTAATTTTTATAAATATTACTTTTAAAAAAAAACTGCAAAAAATAGCAGTTTACTTAATAGCTTTATAAACAATTAAACTATATAGTTATATTATATTTACTATTTATTATATAACAAAAAACTATAAAAAAAACTTGCTATTTAAGCTAGCTAACTTAGCTAAGCTAAGTTTTTTTTTAGTGCGTTTATAGCTATTATTACTGCAAAAATAAACAAAATTATTATATAAAATAATATATTAATAAACTTTATAGTTTTAAAAAGATAATTTATTAGTTATTTAATAATAATTAACTTAAATTATATTATTTACTAAGTTAAAACTGCTAAAGCAGCTATAATAGCTAAATTTATAATTTATTGCTTTATATATTTAATAAAAAACTAATATATGCTATTTATAGCTAATTTAAATTAAATAGTTAAGCATTAAACAAAAGTTAATATTTATAATAACTTTAATGCTATTTTAGCAATTAGTTAACTATTAAACAAGTTTTAAGTTGTTTAAAAATATTTTAAAACATAGCTAAGTTTATTTTTTACTTTTAAAGTTCTTAAGTTATTGCTGCTTTAAATTAATTTAAATATAATTAAAAAAGTTTTTATACTTTAGCTAAAGTTATTAATATAATTAGCAAAGATTAAAAATAGTTTAATTATAAACTAAAAATAACTATTAAATAAAAATATTTAGTTTTGCAAACATATTTAATTAGTTTTTTTTGTAGCAATATTAATATATATAAACATATATATACTAACGTATTTAAAAAGTATAAAAATTAAGTGCATATTATATAAACATATATAATAATAAAAAGAACTTTAAATATAAAGTTAAAAAATAAGTACGTAAATAATTAATAAAGCTATAATTAGCTAATATACTAACGTTTATAAAATGTAGTTAAAAAATAAAAAGTATTAATAGCTAGTAAACATATAGCTTTTTAACGAAAAGTTAATACAAGCAAAAGTACTTAAATTTATATATTAGTATACATTAAACTAAAATCTATGTTGCTATAAAAAACTAAAGTACGTAATTATTTTAAGGACTTTATAATTGTTATAATAGCGCATTTTGCAGTATTATATAGTATTTATTTAGCTATATACTTTAATTATAAAGTAAAAAAGTAAAGAAAATATAGCTAGCTAAGCTGCTAAGTTTAAACTTTTTATTTATAATTACTTTAGTTAAACCTTGTTATAAAATTAGCACTGGGGTGGCCTTTGGAGCAACTTAGTGCTTTTATATGTACTTCGCACTTATGCTAACTAGAGCTAAGTTATGTAACAATTTACCTAGCTTACCGGGCTTACGGTAATTTAAAGCTTACCGGGCTTATAGTAATTTAAAGCTTACTAAGCTTACAGTAATTTAATGCTTACTAGATTTATAGTAATCTAAAGGGAAGTTTTTGTTTTTTCTACTTTTTTTTTGTTTATATAGTTAAGCACTTCCTGTATTTAGTTATTTATTTAGTTCTAGCTTTTTAGCTATTAATTTTATTTATTTTATAACTATTAAGCACTAATATACTTATTATTTTTAAAATTCCTTAAGACTTTTATTAATATATAGTAATAAAAGTTTTTTAAAAATTTTTTTAATGAACTACTGCTAAGAATTCTATTATTACTTATAAATTAAGACTTTAAAAGTAAACTTATTATATTAATATATAACAAGTTTGTTATACTTTAATAGCTTTTTAATTAATAGAATTTAGTATATAAAGCAAATATTAGTATAAAAAAGTTAAATAATAATTAGTTTACAAAATAAACTTTTAAAAGCATACCTAAAAAATATTTAAAAAATAAAAATACTAAATAGCATTATATAAGTAAACTTTACTTAATAACTAATAAACTAGATCTAAGTTATACTATTAAAAATAAAAAGTTAAAAATCAAGTTTAAAAATCTTAAAGACTTTTAAAACTAATAATATATTAAAACAATAAACTTTAGCATTTTTATTAGCTACTTTTATTAAAAAAAAAGCAATAATAAAAAAAAAAAAGTTAAGCAGTAGTAATAAAAAAAAACTAATGCTAATGCTAGCACTATAAAGCAAACTAATTACTTTAACCTAAAAAACAGCTTAAATACTAAGCGTTATAACTTTTAAACTAGCATAAATACTAGCTATAATAATTAAAGTAGCAATAATAATTACTATTGCAATAATAAATTAAAGTTTTAAACAAATAATTATATTATAATTAACGCTAATATTACTATTAGTAAACTTAACGCTTATGTTTATTATTGCTACGCTTAAAATAATAATACAAAATAAAAAACCTAACTTTTTATTACTATTATTGCTTTTATTATTAGGATTTTCTATAATGTTAAAAATACTAAACATTAAAAGTTTTAAACTTACTGCTTTAAAACTTTATAATAAATTTATAAATATAAAAGCTTTTTTAATTTACGCTAAACTTTATTTAAAGTAGTACTTAACTACTATTATAAAAAAAAATTAAAAAATAATAACTACTTTATAATTTTTATTAAAAAAAGTACTAAAATAGTTTTAATTTATTTTAAAAGATTTTCTAAAAGCTAACAAGTTAACTAACTTTAAGCTAAAAACAAAAAAAATTTTTAAAAACTATATTAAGTTTAAAAATTAAATAAAAGTACTATTTAAAAATATTTAAAAAGCAAAACACGCAAAAAAAGCATTTTACTGCTTAAAACAAACAAAAGTAATAGTAAATTATGCTATAAAATTTAAACAATTAGCAGTAATCTTAAGATTGCTTAAGTTTATATTGTTTTACTTATTTTATAATAAACTTAAAACTTAAGTTTAAAACAAACTATGCAAAATAAATAAACTAGCAAAAATTAATATATATATTAATATAGCTATTATAATTAATTAACAATTATTTAACTAGTACTTTAAAACTAAAAAAACTAAAAAAAACAAGAAAAAAAACACTTAAAAAAATGTTAAACAGAAATCTAAACAAATTAGTAAAGTTTAAAAATAATAACTTTAAAACATGTTTAAAGTTAAATGTTATAACTGCAAAAAAAAAAAATACTTTTAAAAACAATGCTAATCTAAAAAAAAGAACAAAAAGAAAAGCTACAAAAAAAAAAAAATTTTTTAGCTTAAAAAAAAAGTATAAGTTATAAAAGTTTAAAACAATAAAAAACAATAAAACAACTTAAAAAATATGTTTTTAAAGCAAAAGTATAAAATTGCTATTTTAAATTAAAACAGAAGTACTATATTAAACAAAACTAAATGCTTTATTTATATAAGTTAAAATAAATAAGCATACAAATATTATTTAAAAGCTTTATAATTATTAAAACAAATTACAAAAAGATATATTTGCTATATAAACAATTAAAGTTATTTAATATATAACTTAAAAAAATAATTTAACTAAAAGTAACAAACAATAAAAAATAATAAGTTAATATAGCTAGCAAACTTACAAAATTACAAAAACTTTAAACTATTAAAGCTAAAAATGTAGCCTAAAAAAAAGTCCTATTTAAAGAAATAAAACTATAACTATAAATAATATAGTTATTAAACTAACTATAAATTACTAAAGCACTTAATTGCTAAATAAACTTAAAAAAATAAAACCTATAAAACTTTAAAACAAAAACAAATAAAATTAAAAGCTATAAAAAATATTATAAAAAAAGAACTAATAAAAATAAACAAAGTATTTTTATAGCTTAAACTGCTTTAAATGCAACAAAACAAAAAAGCATTAATAGTTAGCATAAAAACTAATACGTTTTAAAAACCAGAACTAATAATTTAACTAATTACTAAAAGTTATTACTATAATAAAACTATAATAAAAAATAATAATAATATTTTATAACTAAAAAATTTAAAATATAATAAAGTATTATAAATTTGTTATATAATATATTAATATTACTAATATTTACTTAATAAACTAAAAAATAACTAGTTTTTTAAACAAATTATAAAAATAAAAATAAAAAACTTTTATAAAATAAAATAGTTAGTTATAATTTTAGTTTATTATAAAAATTTACAAGGTTTTGCAACGTTTAAAAAAAATTGCAACTATATTTATAACATTGTTCTAAAAAAATATAAAAATAACTTTTGTAAATATTACTAGCTAATTAAAGCATGTTTATACTAAAAAATAATTGCTAAAAGCAAAAAAGTCTAAAAACTATAATTTAAAGCTTAACTAAAAGCAAAACTAGAATTAAATATAATAACGTTTAAAGTATTAAGCAAAACAAGCATTTAAACATTTTATAAAAAAAAATTAAAAAACAAAATAAGCATTCATTAAATAAGCAGCAAATAGCTAAAAAAATTAAAGCTTTATATAAAGTTTAATATAATAACTAAAAAAATCAATTTAAAGTTAAACTTATATATTAAAAAAAAAAGTATAACACTTTAATTAATTTAGAAGCATAAGTTAATATAATTTTACTTAAAGTAATAAAACAAAATAAAATTTCTTAAAAATATAAGCAAAAATCCTAAAAAATTAAAAAATTTAATAAAAGCATTTTTAGCTATAATAATAATTGCGTACTTAAAAAAACTAAGCTTTTCGATATATTTATATAAAAACACAAAAAACAAATTATATTAAATATTGCTAATATATTTAATTATAACATTATTTTAAAAATACTATAGTTAAAAACTAGCAACTTTTTAATCTAATAAAAAGCAAAAACTATTAAATAAAAAAGTAAAAAATAAAGCAAAAAGATTAGAAAAATTACAAAAGAAATTCTAAATAAAATACTAAAGGTATATTATAGATTTTATAAACTATTCAAAAAAAGAAAAAAAAAAAAGTTACTTAAATATAGCTTATAAAACTACTATATTCCTATTAAAGAAAAATATTAACTAAAGCTTTATTAAGTATACTATATAAGCTTAAACAAAATAAACGCTTTATAAAAATATATTTAAAAAAACTTAGCAAAAAGATTTTTAAAAAAGTTTTAGTTATTTGCTAAATACTTTATAATACTAGTACTTAAAATAAAAAATAAAAAATAATTAATTAATAAAAAAAAAAGACTAGTATAACAAATAATAATTAACTACTAATTATTAAACATAATTATTATTGCAAATAAATATTTCTTTATTTTGCTAATAACTATAAAAAAAAACATTAGCTAAGCAAAGTAGTTTATAATAGTTAATATTCTAAATAAATATTATGCTATTAAAATAGCTAAAGAAAAAAAATAAAAAACTATTATACAAATAGTATATAAACTATATAAATATATAGTTATGCTATAAAAACTATAAAACGCATTAGCTAGCTTTTAATATATAATAATAACAATTTTACAGAAGTTTTTAAATAAGTTTATGTTTATTTACTTAAACAATATTTTGATTTATTTTAGAACATTAAAAAAACATAAAAAACATATAACTTAAGTATTAAAAATATTTAAATAAGCAGAACTATAACTTAATATAAAGAAGTATATATAGCATACATAAAAGATTAACTTTTTAAGATTTATAATTATTTTAAAACAAATATAGATTTAATAGTTAAAAATTAATATAGTATAAAACTAAAAAATACTTAATTTAGCTACTATTATAAATATATAATAAGTATTAAAATTTTTAAACTATGTTCAAATGTTAATCTAAAACTTTAAAAAAATGGCGTTTTATTTTATAAAGTATATAAAAAAGAAATATAAAAGAAAATTCTTTTTAATTTTAAAGGAAGCCTAAAAAGCTTTTAAAGAACTAAAACTAAAAGTTACTTCTGATCTTATAGTTAAATTACTTAATTTATAAAAAAAGAAAAAGCTAAAAATAGATGCTTTAAATAATATAATTACAGAAGTTTTAAAACAACTAGAAAATAATAAAAAATAGCACTTAATAGCTTATTATTTTAAAGCACTACAAAACGTAGCATTATAATACTTTATATATAACAAAAAACTATTTATAATTATTATAGTACTTAAAAAATAAAAACTATTTTTTACGAAAACTATAAAGCTAATTAAGATTTATTTAAATTATTAAAACTTAACAAAATTTATAACTACATAAAAGATTACTAAACAACATAAAAATTAAATAGTTTTTTTTTTTAAATTTAACTTTAAAATATATTACATTAAAAGAAAAAAAAACATTTAAGCAAACATATTTAGCTAATAAAGTTAAAAAAGATTTAAAGTTTTAAAAAAAAACATTTAAGTACTGCATTTTTAAGGAAATAAAAGCTTAAAAGTTAAAGTTATATTTAAGAACTTTATAAATATATAACTATAATAAGCTTATAACTTAAAAAAGTTAGCATAGCTATAAAAACACAAAAGATTAAAAAGTAATAAGCTAATATATAAACATAAAGTTTACTTACTAGAATTTTTATAAAACAAGTTTATTAAAGAATTTTATAAATACTTATTATATAAATACTAAGAAATAACAAAAATAGTTAAATAACTATAAAAAAAATATAATTTTTTAGAACTATAAAACATAATTAAGTTTATTATAAAAAAATGCAATATTTGTAACAAAGCTAAAGTAGCTTAACATAAGCTTTATAAACTATTACAATTTATATAAATACTTAAACAAGCATAGCATACTATTGCTTAAGATTTTATTACAGCACTACTTTTATTAATTAATTTAGTTATAAAAATATAATATAATAAAATATAAGTTATTATTAATAGACTTACTAAATATGCTTACTTTTTACTATTTAAAGAAAATATAATAGCTAAACAACTTACATACGCTTTTATATGCTAATATTTAAACAAACATAAGTTACTAAAAAAAATTGTTTTAAACTAAAATAAACTGTTTACTTTTAAGTTTAAAACTAATTTTTTTAAACTTATTAGTGTTAAACTAAAGTTTTTAATTGCTTATTACTTATAAACTAACAAATAAACAAAAAAACTAAACTAAATATTAAAATAGTATTTATAAAGTTATATTAATTACTAATAAAACAATTAAATAAAATTATTACTAATAGCATAAATCTTATATAATATATTAATAAACAAAAATATAAACATATTTTTACATAAAGCTATTTATAAATAGCAAGCAACTATTAAAAAACAAAAAAAAACATTAATAAAAATATTTGCTATTTTAACTATAGTACCTCAAGCAAAAACTATTGCAACAGAAATTAAAACGCTATAAGCTAAACTATAACTACGTTTTTAGTTTTTATAACAATAAATATTAATATACTATAACAGAAAACAAACTAAAGAACTAACCTTTAAAAAGAAAAACAAAGTTTACTTGCTATAACAAAAACAAAATATAAACATTAATATTTTTTAAATTAAAACAAAACAACTAAGCAATAAATTAGAATTTAAAAAACTTAGCTTTTTTAAAATTAAAAAAATTATTTTACTTACTAACTATAAACTATTATTATTAAAGAACATGCGAATTTACTTTGTTTTTTATATTTTTTTATTAAAACTAGCACTTATTAGAACACTTATTAAAACATAACTAAAAATAAAAACAAATTAAAACATTTATAAAGTTAAAAATATACTAAATTTTTGTTAAAACAACAATAATATTAAGTATTTTATTAAATAAAACAGATACTTATATGCTAATAATACTTAAAAACTTAAAAAACACTTAAAAATTGCTATAGCAATTATAAATTGGTTTTATTACTAATATTTTAACTGCTTAAAACTAGAAAAAAAAAATTAACTTTAAAAAAAACGCTTAAGAAATTTTAATTAAACTTAAATAAAGCAGCTTATATTGCTTTAGCTTGCTTTTTTTGTTATTTTTGCTTTTTTACTAGTGCTTTTTGTTCTTTTTTAATGCGCTTTATTTTGTTTAACTTATTTAAGAACTAAAGCTTTTGCTAAATTATTTTAACGCTTTTTGCTTTTAAAAAACGTTTTTGTATATAAAGCTAAACTAGCTTGCTTAAAACAAAATTAAAGCTGTTTTAAGCTTATTTTAGTTTTTTTTAAACTAAAAGCAATTATTGCTTTGCTTGCTTTTTTTTTTTTTAAAATAATAATACTTAAAAACTATATTATTAATTAAGTCGATTAAAACTTCTAACTTATTATAAAAGCAGCTAGCACGTATACATTTAAAGCAACAAAATACGTTATTTGTTATTTTATATGTTAGTAACTAATTAAAGCAACAAAAATAAAGCATAACTTTATAACTAGTAAAGTTAATAAAAAAAGCAAAAACAAGTTTTTGCTTTGTTTTTAATAAGCAGTTAGTTTTTTTAATACGCTTTAACATTTTTAATATGCAGAAAAAAAGGAGAAAAAATATTTATAGGAAAATTATTAAAACAACAATTCTAGAAAAAAAGAGATAATGTTACAAAATTAGCACTAAAGTAGCTTTTAAAGCAACTTAGTACTTTTATATATATTTTGCACCTGTGCTAACTAAAGCTAAATTACGTAATAACTTACTTAGTTTATTAGGCTTATAGTAATCTAAAGCTTACTAAGCTTATAGTAATTTAAAGCTTATTAAGCTTACAGTAATTTAGTGCTTATTGGACTTATAGTAATCTAAAAAAAAGTTTCTATTTTTTTTACTTTTTTTTTGTTTATATAGTTAAGCATTTCTTATATTTAGTTATTTATTTAGTTTTAGCTCTTTAGCTATTAATTTTATTTACTTTATAACTACTAAGCATTAATATACTTATTACTTTTAAAATCCTTTAAGACTTTTATTAATGCATAGTAGTAAAAGTTCCTTAAAAACTTTTCTAACGAACTACTGCTAAGGATCTTATTGTTACTTGCAAATCAAGACCCTAAAAGCAAACCTGTTATATTAATATATAATAGGTCCGTTATAAACCTTTGTTAGTTTAGCTATATAATAACTAACTAAATATATAAAAAATTATTTATTTTTATATAAATATTACTTTTTTTACTTAATTTGCTAAATTACTTAAATTACTTTAAATCATTAAAATAGTTTTTGCTATATTAAATAAATGTTAAGGCTTATTTATAAATTTATAAAAGCACTAATGTTTTATAACATAAAAATAAAATGTAATAAATTAACAAGATATAATAAATTAATAAAATATAATAAATTAACAAAATATAATAAATTAACAAAATATAATAAATTAATAAAATGTAATAAATTAATAAAATATAATAGATTAATAAAATGTAATAAATTAACAAAATATAATAAATTAATAAAATGTAATAAATTAACAAAATATAAAAAATTAGCAAATAGCTGTTTTTTATTAATAATAAAACCGTAAAAATATAAAGATTTAGTTTTTTTTGCAGCGCTTTACTTTTAGCATATTAATTTCCTTTTTAATACTATTTATTTTTTATAAAAAACTTTAGGCTGCTTATATATTATTGCAAGAACTTTTATAGTTTTTTTTTTTAGCAAAAGCAAAATTTATAGCAAGATCTACAAATAAAATATATAACTTTTAATTGTTTATATTTTTTAAAAGACTTTTTTGTTAATTTTAAAGTATAAATAAATTAAAAAGAATTTTAAGTTTTCTTTTAATTGTTTAGCTTTTTTATTAAAACTGTTTTTTTTTTGTTATAATGCTTTTTTTAAACAATAAAACGTTTTGCTTATATACTAAAGTTAATATAGTTAACTTAACATATTTATTGTAATAGTACTATTGTTTATGCTTGTTTAAAGTATATTTACGCTTATTTTTATGTTTGCGTTTTTTAAGGTTAAAAGTAAAAAAAATGCAGCTTAATAAATTAAAGAAATATTTATATACTTTTATTACTAGCTTATTACTAAATTAAGTATTTTTTACTTTAATAATAAACGCTAAATTATATATTTTGCTATAATAAAATTACTAATTAAAGCTTATATTATAAACTGTTTTATGTTTGCTGCTTAATAAATCTTTATAATATATTATGCTTGTTATATTAACTAAATAAAGTTTTTTATACAACAACTTAAGTTTAAGATTTTTGTTTAAATAGTTTAGTTTTTTATTAATTTTGTTTATTACTTAAATTTTAAAATAGTTATAAATTAAGTTAATACTTATAAAGTATAATACTAAGTTGCTTATATGAACGTTTTAATTAAGCTAAAGTTTATTATTAAAAAATTATAGCAATTTAATAAAGTTTTTTTTAATTTGTTTTTATAAGTATTAAAAAAAAAAAAAGTTATTAAAAAAAAAAAACAGGTTTAAGTTAAAAATATACTTATTAAAACTATCTTTAATTAAGTTAAAAGTATTGTTGATTTTTTTGCAGTTAATAAAGTTTTAATAAGCAAAGTTTTTAAAAGCAAAGTTTTTAAAAGCAAAGTTTTTAAAAGCAAAGTTTTTAAAAACAAAGTTTTTAAAAGCAAAGTTTTTAAAAGTAAAGTTTTTAAAAGCAAAATTTTTAAAAGCAAGGTTTTTAAAAGCAGAATTAGTATTAAAAGAATTAGTTTGCATAGAAAATAAAGGCATAAATATAATAGTTTGCTATTTTTTTTAATCGTAGCTAAAATTGCTAATAAAGCTTAATAAAAGTATAAATGCTATACTATAAATAAAAAAAAAAGCAATAGTATAAATGCAGCAAAAAATAAATATATTAATAATAGTAAAATTAATTAAAATTTATAAATAAACAAATAGTTAATATTTAAAGTAATTAATATTTAAAGTAGTTAATATTTAAAGTAGTTAATATTTAAAGTAGTTAATATTTAAAATAGTTAATATTTAAAGTGGTTAATATTTATAAATAATTAATATTTATAAATGGCTAATATTTATATATAGCTAATATTTAAGTAGCTTACTTAAATATTTAGTTAATACTAAGTATTAGGTTTATAATAGCTAATTTTAAATACCTAGGCTAAAACTAGCTTTATATAAAAGATTATAAAGTACTTTTATTTTAATAGTTATTAAAGCACATTAAAAATCTAAAAATGTACTATAATATTAAAATAAAGTAAAGAATTATTATAAAAAACAAAAAAAAAGGTTAAGTTTTCTTTTATATTATAATACGTAAAAAATTCTTTTTATTTATAATTTTTTTTATTTATAATGTTTTGGAGTTTTTTTTACAAGTTGCAAAATAAACATGCTACTTTTTAGCTAAACAATAAATAGCAACTAAAAGAAAATGCAAAGCTTATATAGCTTTTTGCTTTAAGCTATAACTAAATAGCTATTAATAATGCGCTTTTTAAAAAAAGCAAAGCGAGCTATATAATGCATTATTACTAAAGCTTAGCTTAATAAATATAATACAGCTTAAAACTTATTACTTAAGCATATATGCAATAAGCTTAAGCTATATATTAAACTTATAAATTATTAATATATAAGTTTAAATACTAAGCATATTTATAAAAAAGCATTATAAAAGAATTAAAGGTTTTTATAAACAAAGCAAAAACTATATTTTTGTATTTATGCTAAAAAAGTCCAAGTATATTATTTTATATAGCTTATAATAAGCTAAAATAAGTAATAAAAAACTACATAAGTATTATAAAACTATAAAGTAGCTAAGTTTACTTATAGTAGCTTAAAAGGCTTAAAGCTAAGTATTATAGCAAATAAAAATAGCTAAATAACTAATAAGTTTTATAAACTTTATTAAACCTTTTTTTTTAAACTTATATTTAGACTTACTTTTTTTTATTTATAACTTAGTTTAGTTTTAACTATTTAAAGAAACTACTTTGTTATATATGTGCTTTATTTATTATTAGTATTAATTTTATTATTAAAGCAATACGTATGCAAGCGCATTAATAGCGGTTTTTTTATTAAGTAATTAATTTAAAGCTATATTAAATTATTAAATAGCTATATTTTATATGTTTAGTTTATATGCTAATTTATATCTTTTTTTAATTATTACTATAATTAATGCAAGCTTTTTTTAACTTTATAATATATATTTATTTATATTTTATATTTTAATTATTTTTTTTTATACCTTGTTATTTTTTTTGTATTAATAGTTTTAACTAGCTATATTTGCAATTTTTAATTACTAAAATCTTTAAAAATATTATATATATATTAAAGCTTTTATTTATAAGTGCTATATAACTATTGCAATTTTTTTAAGTGTTATAAAAGTAGGTTTGTTTTAAGCTGCTTTTTAGCATAAGTTTTTACGAAGCGCTAAAATAGCATAGCTATAACTAAAGAAATAAATATTTTTAAGAAATAACTAAGAAAACTGCTTTTAAAAACGCATAATAAAACCTTTTAATAAGCAAAAACTTTTAAATAAGCTTAATTTTTAGGCTTTTATTACTAGCTAGCATACTAGCTATTATAATATTAAAATACTTAAGTATAAAGAAGTATTAAAAGCAAATTAAGCAATTAAGTATTTAATAAATAATTTAGCTATAAAATATTTTATAAGTGTAGTATAGGTTTTAGTAATTTACATAAATATTATACTTTTTTAAATTAACCTTTTTAAATTTTAAACTAACTTTTTTAAATTTTAAACTAACCTTTTTAAACTAACTTTTTTAAACTTTAAACTAACTTTTTTAAACTTCAAACTAACTTTTTTAAACTAACCTTTTTAAACTAACTTTTTTAAACTAACTTTTTTAAACTAACCTTTTTAAATTAACCTAGCTATAAAAACTTATTATTTACTTTACTAATACATTAAAAAACTATACTAACATAAATAAATATGTTTTAATGCATAAATAATATAATTTTTAAAAAGATTAAGAAATTTTGTTAATACTGCATTAATTATATTTATATTAGCGCTAATACTATTATTTAAGTTACTAAGTAAATTAATATAATAAAAAGCTGCTTTTAAAAGCTTTGTTTTATATGCTTTAGCTTTTTATTTTAACTTTAAAAGTACTAAATAGTTTTAAAAAAAAAGCTGTTTTTTTTTAGCTTTAGTGCTTTTAATGCAAGTGCTAAAAAAATATTTAGCTTTTTTAGTATTTATTTCTGCAGTGTTTTTATTTTGTTTTTAATAGCAGCTTATAAAATTTAAACGTTTTATTAATTTATTTTGTTTTTAATAGCAGCATATAAAACTTAAATGTTTTATTAAGTTTAATTTATAATAGCTTAAAATATTTTAATTTTATTATAAATATATTAAAGCTTTTTTTTTATATTTATTTAATGCAACGTTAGTATATTTTAAAGTTTGTTAATATAATTTTAGTTAGCTTTACTTATTAAAATATAAGTAATATTTTTAATATAGTTTAAAATAATGTTTTAGTTATGCTTTATATTAATAATAAAATAGTTAATTTTATTGCTAAGCTAGTTATATATAATAAAAATATAATTTTTTAATTTTTTTATTATTTTTTTTAATGAAAATTAGAATCTTTAAAATAAAGCTTTTTTAAGCATGTTTTTAAGTTAAAAAAAGATTTAATTATGCTTTATATTTAAGTTATACGTTTGTTTATTTAAAACATATTTTAATTTTTTAAACAACTGCTTTTTGCTAATTAATATTTGTAATAAGCTTACTAATAAATTAATAAATTTTGATTTATTTAATATAGCTTGGTTTAATATTAGCTAAAGAAGCAAAACTTATAAAAGCTAAAGCGTTATTTATAAAAGTAATAGTAAAAGTATTAAAGGTTTACTAAAAATAAATCTTTAAAAAACAGCTTTATTAATTATTACTACTTTATATAATAATGCTAAAAAAGAAAAAAAAAATAGTAAAAAGTTTAATTTAAGCGCTAAGTTTATAAATAATATAGAAAACTTTAATAAAAAAAATTTTTGCTTATTTATAAAAGTTAAACTTAATTTAACAAAAGTAACACAAAAGTTAATATTAAACAAATTAATAATAAAAATGTTATAATAGTTATTATAATAATAATTATTACTAGCTTTATATTTTAATACTTAAAGTTGCTAGTTTATAAGCACTTAATATAAAGCAGTTATAAGCATAAAAATTTTGCATAATTGCTATAGCGTTAGTTTTATTGCTATATTATACTTATTATTTAATAGTTGTTTTTTTTATATATTTAAAAAAAAAACGTTTTGTTTTAAGCGCTTTATGCATTAAACTTTTTAAAATCTTAAATAAAAATAGTAGTTTTAAGTTATTTAAACGATATAATGCTATTTATTTATGCTAATAAAGTTAAATTATTAAAAATATTATAAAAATAAGCTAACTGCTATATATAAATATTTTTTAATAAACTTTTTTAAGGTTTAAAGTTTTTTATAAAATAGCTAAAAAAAAAAGTTATATTTAAATAAGCTATATAACTAAGATTATTATTAAGCTGCAATAATTAAAAAAAGCAAAAAAGTATAAAACGCAGTTGCTAAAAAAGTTAAAGTTTATTTATATTAAAAAAAATGTATGCATTAAGTGCTGCATTAAAAAGATTATTTATGTAATAAAGGTTATAAAGTTTACATAAGTTTTAAAAAAAAAGCAATTATATAATTAATTGCTTTTAATAATTTTTAACTTAAGTTATTTAATAAATTTAGCACTTTATTTAAGCTATAACTATTAACTTAAAACTAAGCATTATTTGCTTTAATTACTTTTTTAGATTTTTTATAGTTTAAGCAAGCTTAAAAATATTTATTTTTAAGCATTTTTATAAAGCAGTTATTTAGCTGCTATTAAAAAAATTAAAAGCTATAGCTAAGTTTGCTTTTTTTGTTGCAATATTAGCGCTTTTTATGTTTTTTATTTTAATATTGCCTTTTGTTAAGCACTTTTTTAAAAAGAAGTGCTATGCTTAAATAAAAAAGCATAAGCAAATATTTTTTTTTTATTGTTTAAAACCTTGCTTTAAAAGTTAAATATAATTTATAAGCAGCTTAATATTTAGCATATAAGCTTTTTTACGTATAAATATTTTTTTTATGTTTTTGTTGTTTATTTTTTTTTAAAACCTGTTAAATTATATATAAAGCAATTTTTAAGGCATATTTATTATTTATTAAAGCTTTAAGCTTTAAATATGTTTGATATATTTTAAATTAAAATATGCAATAATTAGTATAGCTAACATTTTAGTAAAAAACATTAAAAATAAAGCTTTTATAAATAGTTTTTTTTGTTTATAAGTTATTTTTTTTTTTAGTTTTTTAGCAGTAAATAATGCTTTTTTTTATAATTTTTTCTGCAATATTTAATGTATTAATTCGTTTAAAGCAATATTTGTTTTTTTTATTATTTTATGCTATAAAGAAGCAAACTTGCTAAAGTATAAAATAAAGTATTACATAACATTTTTGCTACGTATATAAGCATATTATTTAGTAAAGCTTTAGTTTAAGCTAAAATAATTATAAAAAAAGTAGTATGCTTTTGCAAGCATTTAGCTTTAAGTTTTAGCAGTTATACAATTATTAAAATATTTATATAATATTTATGCTAAAATAAAAAACTAGTTATATTATTAATTATTTTTAATAAACTTTTTGCTTAATAGTTTTAATAGAAAAAGTTTTTACGTAGTAAAAAGCTAAATTAAAGTAATTAAAAAAATGAACATTTTTAATTGCGTTAAGCGTAAAATATTTTAAGTTGTTATTATATAAGCACTTAGTATTAAAAAAAGTATAAAATAAAACACTTAATATTACAAAAAGTATAAAAAGCACTTAATATTACAAAAAGTATAAAAAGCACTTAATATTGCAAAAAGTATAAAAAGCACTTAGTATTGCAAGAAAACTTAGTAAAAACGTGTATTTTTTTGCAAGAAAGTAAGCTTTTAATTATATAAAAAAACACTAAAGCTTTTTCTTAAGTACCTAAAAGCTACTTATTTAATATATATATAAAAAGTGCAATAATAAAGCTTTTTGCATAAAAAAAAATATTATATTATTTAACTATTTATAAAGTACTTAAATAAGTACTTAAGTAAATATATAGCTTTTAAGCAATATAAGCTATAATATATATTATGTAATAATGTTATATAAAAACCTAAAAAAGCATAAACTAGCTTTATTTAAATTAGTAATATTTATATATAGTTTTTTAGTATTATATTTAAAAGATGTTTTTTTTTAACATTTATTTTTTTAAGTATAAACTTAACTTTACGTAATAATTACAAAGTTTTAAGCTAGTATTTAAAAAGCATAAGTAAGTATTAAGTACTTATAATTATATTAAATTATGTGTTTATATAAAAAGCTTTATTATTTTACTTTTTATGTATTATAGCTAAAATGTTTACTAAAAGGTTATATTTATACTTATTATTACTTTTATTTACTACTAAGTACTTATATTTACTACTATTTATATTTACTACTATTTATACTTACTACTTTTTATTATTATTATTACTTATAGTTAATTTTTTTTTAAGTTATAATAAATAACTAATAAACTTAATAAAGGTAGTTTTTTTAAATAGCTAAATTATAACTTAAATTAGATATAAAAAAAGAAAAATCTATTAAACTACTAAAAGTTAACTTATTTAGCTAACTTATTTAACTTTTTAGCTATTAAAGTAAACTGTTTAGCTATTTTGCTTTACTACATAATAAAACTACAGTTAATTTTATAAAATTAAATATAAAGAAAAGATTTATTAAACTGCTAAAAAAGATAAAAAAGTATATATAAGCTAACTTATTTAACTTTTTGCTACTTTATATAAAGTTATATAACTTGCTTATATAAATTTATAACAAAAAGTTTGCTTGTTAAATTTATATATAAACGTAATTTTTAAGCTTTGTTTTTTAAGTAATTAATGTTTTGCTTATTTTAGTTTATTTAAACGTAAAACAAATTTATTTAAATATAGTTTTAATTAGCTATTTTTAAATAATTAAGGTTTTTTATTAAGTAGTTAAAGTGCTTTTTATATATATTAAATTTAATATTGCTTAATAAAAGCTTAATAGCTATAATAAATTAGCTTAAGTTATATATAAAAAGCAGGCTACTAAGAACTTTTTTAAGCAACTTAATTAGTATAAGCAAAAATAGATCTTTTATAATTAAATAAGTAAGGTTATATATAAGAAAAAACTTTTAGTTTTAGTTTTGTTTATATTTTAAGTTTTTATATATATATTTTTTAATTATAGCTATTAAGTAGCTTTTAAAAAAGTAAGTATTTAAGCAAATAGCAGTTTTAAATAAATATATTTTAATAAATAAAACATAGGCTTTATTTGCTTTAACTTAGTTTTTTTTTTGCATTTAAGTTTTAGTTAAGGTTTGTAAATTTATTGTTGCTTTGTTTAAAACGTTGCTTAAAACAAAAACACATATAATAAAAATAGCTGCGCTTATTAATACTGCAAAGAACTTATACTTTATAAGCAGTATTTATTTATTAACTTGTTTAGCTTACTAAAAAGCGTTATATTTTGTTAAAAATAAATGCTGCATTTAAACATTTTGCTTTTTGCAAGCGTTTTTTTTAAATTTAGTTATATAATTATGCAACGTTTTTTAAAGGCTTAGCTACAAAAAGCTACTTTTTATAAAAACAACTATAAAATCTTTTTTAATACTAAGAACTTTTTTAAGCTTTTTAATTAATACGTTTATAAGTTTATTAAAGCAAATAAACATTTTTTTTATTTTATTTAGGTTTAAGTTTATATAAAAGCAATTATTATTATTAACTAGTATAATCTTTTTTTTATAATGTTAATAGTTTAGCTTTTATTTATATTTTTTAAATTAAAATATTAAGCAAGCAAACTTATTAAGTAGTATATTATTTATTTTGTTGCTTAACTATTGCTAAATAATGCTTTTAATAATAGTATTCAGCAATTAATAGCTTTTTAAAGCACTTATTTTAAGTTAATAATTGCATACATAAAGCAAAGCAATATTAATATATTTAGCTTTTAGTTTAAATTAAAGCTAAACTAGTACTTAGTTATAAGCTTTTTTTGCTACTAATTAAAAAACAGGCTTAAAAGCTAAAAATTAAAAGTACTTTTGCTTATATTTATAATAAAAACGTTTATAAAAAACTTTTAGTTTTACTTTTAAAAGTTCTGCAACTTTTTTAATTAATAAATAGCTATAAAGCTATTTTTAAAAAGCTTACATATATAAAAAGCTAATAATATGCTTTTTATATATATATTAATTTATATTTTATTTGTTTATAAGCTACGCATAAAATTAATATAATAGCTAATATAAAAGTTAAAATCTTTAGCATGTTTTTTGTTAAAAAAATAGTTTAAATATATTAAAATTACTTATGTAATTTTTAAAAAAACGTTTGTTGCTTTATTTATTGCTATATTTTATATAAGTTTAAAGTATTTATATAAAGCATTTTTTTTTATTTAATAACTAATAGTACTTTTTTTGTATGCATTTAATAAATTGCTACTGCTAAGTATATGTTAAACTGCTAATTTAAATATACTAGCTAAATATATTAAGATTAGCTTAAAAAACTAACTAAAGTCTTTATTTAAAGCTTGCTTTTTAAATACAAGCTAAAAGCTTTTATAAGTAGCTTATGTAACAAACTTATAAAAAGAAATATTAAAACTATTTAGCGTTTTAAAATAATTAAAGTTTTAAAAGAGCTATACGCAAAGAATTTATATAGTTTTAAAAAAATAAATATTTAATAAAGCTTTAAAAGCTAGTGCTGCTTTAAACGTTAATAATCCAAAATTAATAGCAAAAAACCTAATTATAATAATTAGTTAAAGTTATAATAAGTTGCTATAAAACTAACGCTTATTAGCTATTGCTTTATTTAATGCTTTTTTTAAAAAACGTTTTAAATAGTAAAACTATAGCTATTTAAAGAAATACTTAAAGCAATTTAGTAATAACTTTTCTTAGCCTTTTAATTATTTATTGCTAAATGTAATTATGTTTTAATTAAATATATAAGCATAAGCATATAATTTTATAAAAACTACTTGTATATTAGTTTTTTATAAGTAAAGTACTTATGTTTTAATTAAATATATAAGCATAAACGCGTAATTTTATAAAAACCACTTGTATATTAGTTTACTATAAATAAAGTATTACTTATAATAAGTAAAAATTTGCTTGCTTTTTAAGCAAAATAGTGCTTAATTATTATATATTTATATAGCTTAACTTTTTGTTTTAGCTTTTTTTGTGTTTTAGCTCATTTTAACATAAAGATAAAAAGCTAAAATAAAGAGCTAATATAACGCTAAACTTAATATAATAGATCATTTAGCTAAAGGTTTTAAATAGGCTAGTTTAGCTAAAAAACGCATATTGCTTGCAAGTTTTTAATAAAACAGCATTTTTACTAATTAAGTAAAGCAAAAAAAGAACTTTTTACTTAAAAATAAACAAAAAGTACTAAAGTATTAAAGTTTATTAAAGTAGATTATTTTAAATTGTTTTATTTACTTAAATTATGTTTTTTTAATTATTTGCAAATGTTTTTTTATTAATTTAGTTGCTATAAAAAAATAGTAAAGCTATAATAAAAATTAGCTTTTTGTGTAGCTTAAGTTATATTATACGTTGCAAAAAGTTTAATGTTAAATATTAATAACTTAAGATTTAATTATTATAATTTAGCATTTAAGCAGTTTTTTAAAAATAAAAAGATTAATGCAAATATTTATATAATTAAAAAGCAGCTACGTTTTATAGTTATTAAAAATTTAACAGTAAACCTACTTAGCAGAAATCTTTTATATAATAATAACTTTAATTTTTTAGAGTTTTATAAACAAAACATTAAAATGCTTAATAAAACTTTTTATAACTGCAAGAAATATTTGTTTAGTACTACTGCTTTAATTAATTAAGCTAAAAAGCATTAATATATATATAGCTTTTTTTTTTTTTATATGCTTTTATATAAAGCTAACTAATATAAGTTTTATTAAAAGGTAATAAGCTATAACAATTAAAACGCTGCTTATTAAAAACTTACTTTTAAAATAGTTTACTAGTTTTTGCAATAGTGCTTTAGCTAAAAAAAAAGCAAAAGTAGTAAAACAAAGCTAAAGCTTAAAAAAAAAACATTGTTTATTATTTTTTAGTGCACTTTTTGTTTTACATTTAAACGCGTAATAAGTGTTAAAATTAATACTACTATTAATTGCTATTATTTATATAATATATATAATTTTGCTTTATTTTTTTATTCTTTATAGTTTTTATTTATACTTTAAAAGTTTATTAATTGTATTTTTATTTAGCTTTAATAAAGCTTAGAAATAAATTCTATTTTTTTAAAGAAAAGCAAAAAAATTAATTTATAACTTTAGCTAACCTTAAAACATAAATTAATATAACTTTTTGCACTATAAATAAAGCATTTAAGCTAAATAAAGTCTGTATTTTAATAGTGTTTTTTTTTTTGCTTTTTATATTAGCTAAATTTTAACTTAGTTTTATTTTTTAGTTATAATTTAGCAATATTTAGGTATGCTTTGTTTAAAATCTTAATAATAAGCTATATAAAATAACTTTTTTATTTTAAAAAGCTTATATATACTTAGCTAATATATTATTTACTAGCTTTTTATTTAATTTATACTAAATTTTATAAAGAAGTATTTAAAAAAAAAAGTTATATAAGTTTGTTTGCTTTATTTATATAACTATTTAAATAAGTTTTAATTAATTTGCTTAAAAAAACATTTTTAATTTTAAAAATATTATATAATTTATGTTTTATGTTATTTTTTTACGTTTTTTTATTTAGTGTTTTTTTTTTAAATTGTATATTTAAAGCAAAAATACTAAACAATAATTTTTAAAGCTTTATTAAGCTGAACATTTTTAAAAACAATATAGAATTGCTTATTTTAATTAAAACAACATTAAATAACATGCTTGTTTTTTAGCATGTTAAAAATACTTTTTTTAGCTATTAAATGTTTTAAAATTAGCTTATTATAACTAGAATAATGTTAGCTTAAGTTAAATATATTAAATAGCTCTTTAGCTTTAAATATAATACGATTTGCTATAATTTGTATTATATAATAAGCAATAATATAAATAAAAGTAGTTTATTTTGCTTTATTTAAGTATTAATATAATTTTAATTATTAGCTAATTAATATTAGTAATATATTTTGCAATTTTATTATAAACTATATGTTAAGCTTTAATACTTTTTAGAAATATTACTTAAACTAAAATATTAGCTTAAACCTTTAAGCTTTATATTACTAAATAAAACTTTAGTAATAACTTATTAAACAAGCTTTTAATTATAAGCACTTTTGTAATAGCTATTAGCTCTAAAAATTAAACGTTAAATAGTTTACTGCAGTTAAGAATTATTTTGTTTTTATTTAAATAAACTAGGCTTTTAAAGCTTAAAAGCTGCATTAGTTATTTTAAAAATACTATAATGCACGTTTTAAAATTAAAGCAACTAAAACTAAACTTATTTAAGCAAAAAAAAATAAAATGTAAAAACTATAAACAAAAAAGCAAGCAATAAAAAATATTAAGCAATAAATCTAAAAAAAGCTTTTTAATAAACCTTTAGCTAATTATAACTAACGTATAATAAGCTTTTTTTAAGAGCGCTTAATATATACTTTTATAGTGCTACTTATAAGCGATTTATAAGCTTTGTTTTAATAGCACGCAAATATAATTAACGCTATTATAATATATTATAGCATAAAAAAACTATTAATAACTAAGGTTTTTAAAGCAAAATAGCTAGCTTTTTTATAAAAGCTTTAGTTTTTTTTTTTATAACTTAGCTTAAACGCAAAAAAGCTAAAAAAGTCTATTATTATTAACATTATTAAAAAAAAACTTATTTAATGTTTTATTTATATTAAAAAAGCATTTATATTGCTTGCAAATAACTTAAATATATTTTAGCTTTATTGTTACTTTTTTAATATATTTATAGCTGCTTAGCATTTTAAGTTTTATTTTGTTAAGCTTAATGCTAAAGAAATAACGTAATGCTTAATATATTTACTAATAGTATAGCTTAAAAATAAAGTATACTTTTAAAACTATAGAAAGCTTGTTTATAGTTTAAAAACGTTAAAACACTAAAAATACAAAATAATTAAACGTTTTATTTAATAATTTAGTTTAAAGCAGTAGTAAAAATAGTTTATAAAATAGCTTAATAAATATAAAATTCTTAGCTTTAACTTTTTTGCTATATAAACTAAAGTTCTATAGTATTATTACTAAAAGATTAGCATAACTAGTTAATTAGTTATATATATATATATATATATAGCACTTTAAATTAAAAAAATAAGCTATAGCTTATATATTTAAGCATTAAAATTAACTATAACTAAAGAAATAAAACAATTAAAAAAAGCATAATTTATTAGCATTTTTATAACTTTAAAATTTAGCGCAACATTATAATTAAGCTTAAACTTACTTATAAAGGCTAATTAGCTTATTTAACTACCTTTTTTTATTTTAATATATATAAACATATATATAAACATATATATAAACATATATATATAATACTTATGTGTTAATTTTATTGCAAACTTATAAACATATATTTTAACTGTTTAAGATTTAAATTTAAGCAAAAATAAAACATAACAAGTTTATATTTATTAATGTTTATATTTGTTAACGTTTATGTTTATTAATGTTTATGTTTATTAATGTTTATGTTTATTAATGTTTATGTTTATTAATGTTTATGTTTATTAACGTTTATGTTTATTAACGTTTATGTTTATTAATGTTTATGTTTATTAATGTTTATATTTATTAATATTAAGCAACATTTGCAAATTATATTTATAAAGCAATACTACTAAAGGTAAAAAAACGCTATTGCTTAACGCTTAAAGCTTTAATATTTTTGCTATTTTTTTTAAAGTTTGTAATTTTTTGCTTAAGTTAATTATAAGATTTTATACAGCGTTTAGCTTTTTTTGCTTTTATAACCTAAGTATTAAATTGTTTAAAAGTAATACTTATAAATATATTTAAACCTTTTAATAAAAAGCAATAAAGTAGTAAAACAAATAGCTTAAAAGGTATTATAAAATATTTACGCTAAGCTTTATTTTTGTTTTAAAATGTTTCTTTTTGTAATATTTTGTACTTGAAGTGATTTATTTCTTTATTGCGTAATAAAGCATTATATATAAATATAAAAGCAGTAAACGCAAAATCTATTAGCGCGTTTTAAAACTAAAGTTAGTAAATCTTAAAAATAAAAAATATAACATTAAAATTAACTAGCTTATATTTAAGCTTAACTTTAAGTATACTGCTTAATATATTAAGTTAACATTTAACGTAGTTTTAAGCTTTTTTAAAAAAACTGTTTTTATTTTAGCTATAAATAACCTTAATAATAAAAAAAAGATGTTTATATTCTTAAAATATTTAAAAGCTATTTTAAAAACAAAAATAAAAAGTAATTAAATATTTATGCTATAATAAAATTGTTTATTAAGGCTTAATATAATATTATTGCTATAAACTTTAGCTTAGTAATAATTATAAAAACTTTTAATAATAAATGTATAATAACGTTATTTAGCAAGCTTAATTAATTAAATATGCAAATAATTTAAAAGCAAAGCTTTAAAACCTTTATAAAAATTATTAGCTATTAGTATTAATATTAATAATTTAAAATACTTATTTTATTTTAGCTATAAGCTTTTAAAATACTTTTAAAGCTTATGTTTTTTAAGCAATTAAAGCAATTTATTAAATAAATGTTGCTTTTTAAAAAAATAAAATATAAAGTTATATTTATATGCTATTAAAATGTTTTTATAATAGTTTAATATAGTAGTAATAATTTAATTAAAAGTAGGTTAGTTAATATTATACTAATTAATAATACTTTTTAAAGCAAGTTAATTAATATAAATAAAAAAAACGTTTTAGTTAGTAGAAAAGCTTAAATTAAAAAAGCGCAGCAATAAAAATACATTAATAGAAAGTTTTATAAAAGTATAAAAGCTTTTATAATAACTTTTACTGCTAAAATATAATAAAAGTAATAAATCTATAATAATAAATAGTTAAAAAGTTAATAAATTAATAAATTAAAGTTATAAATTAGCTAAATATATATATTTATTTTAAATATTTAATAATATAAGCTATAAATATAAGCTTAGCTAAAATTAGTTAATAATTAATAAATAGCTAGCTTTATAAGCGCACTAATAAATAAAACGTAAAAAAAAAAAGTTATTATAATAACAGCAAAAAAAAGTTCTTAAATAATACATACTTAAGTATTTTAAGTAAAACTTTTATTTAAAACATAATTATATATATATTTAAGTAGCTTTTTTAACTAGCAAAAGTTTTATAATAATAAAGCTTTAAAAAGTTCTTTATTTTATTTACTTAAGTAAATAAAACATTTACTTAAAATATAATTATATATATACTTAAAACTATATAGCTTTTTTAGCTAACTAAAGTTTTATTTTAATTAAAAAGCCTTTTTTTTTTTTAAAAGCTTTTATAGCTATAATAAAATAAATCTAATTATTAAAAAAGCTAGCAAAACTTTAAACATTTTGCATTTTTTTTTTATAAATATTTAAAAGTACTTAATTTAAGTGTTTTATTTATGTTTTTACAGTTTTTTATTTTTTTTTTTTTTTATTTACTTAGTTTTTATAAAACTTTATATTACTAAAATGTTAGCTACTAAAGCAAAAGCTACTAAAGCAAAAACTATTAAAGCAAAAAAAAAGTTATATAAATAAGCGCTTTTTATAAATTAACTTTAATAGCGCTAAAATACTTTGTTTTTTAAAGCTTATAAGTTTTATAAACTTATAAACATATATATATATTTAACTATTTATTATAACTATAAATTTTATGTATATATAACTAAGCTAACTAACTTTTAGCTACTACTTTTAAACAAAATTATAAGTTTTTTAGCTGCAAAAACCTTTAATTTATAAAAACTTAGCTAATATAAAAAGCAATATAAAAAAAAATATGCTTTATTTTAATAATTTATATAATAAATAACCTAGTTATGTTTTAAACATATAAAAGTAGCAATAAAATAACTAATAGTATTATTTCTTTAATAAACTTTAAATAGCGTTAAGCTTACATACTAATTATATAGCTTTTGTTTTAAAAAATACTTAATAGCTTAATTTTATTAAGAATAGCTTAAAAAAAAAAACGTAAAAACTTATAAATATAACAGTTAAAAGTTATACTATAACAAATATATAATATAATATTAGTTTTTTAAAACATAATATTATAGAGTTTTTAGCTATGTTTTATTTTTTAATACTGCTTAAAGATTTAAATGCTATATTTTAGTTATTACAATTATAAATATATAAATATAATAGTTAAAAATTATAATAAATATATAATATAACTTAAAAAAAAATAGTAAATTTTTAGCTAGGTATTTTTTATTAGTTTTGCTTTTTATTATTATATTTAAATCTTTTTATAATGAAGTTTTAAGTTATTTTATATTTGCATTAATATAAAGCTATATATATTTTAAGCAATAATATTTTTCTTAAAACTAAACTTAAGTAAAAATCTTAAAAAAAAAGCTAAAATAAATAATAACGCTAAAGTAAATATTAATGCTAAAGTAAGTATTAATGCTAAAGTAAATATTAATGCTAAAGTAAATATTAATACTAAAGTAAGTATTAATACTAAAATAAATATTAATGCTAAAATAAATATTATAATAAGTATTAACGCTATAATGCTATAATAATATTAATATTATAGCTAGTAATAATTATTTTATATATAAATAAGCTATAATTATTATTATATATAAATTAAATTATATTTTTAACGTATAATTTATAAAAATTTGTAGTATTAAAAAAATTAGTTTTGTTATATATTATTAATTAAACACTTTTAATAATAATAATAGTTATAATAGTTTGCTATTTTTAATAACAATAATATTTTTATAAAAATTAAGCATTAAGCTATTAATACTATTAATATAAGCCTTTAAGCATAATATAAAAAAGTAAATTATATAATAAAACTAATATAATTAATAGTAATATAAAGTTAATAATGCTATTACGTTGCTTTATTATTATTAATAGCTTTAATACTAATAAATGTCTTTTTATTTTTTAATATAACATAAATATTGCGTTTAAGTTTACTTATATTATAGCGTTAAAATTAGCATTTAAAAATAATTTGCATACATACTAAATTTAGATCTTTATATAGTTTATTTAAAAAAAAGCTATTAAAAGTAAAGCACTTTTAATAACAAAAGTAGTAATAATATAAATAAAAAAAGCACTTCGTAAAAACATACTAAAAAAAACTCTGCAAATAGTTAGCTTAAAACTGTTTGCTAATAAAGCTTTTATAAGCAAGCTATTTAAAAAAACAACGTTTATTTGTTTAGTTTTTTACTTTAATAAGTATATATTTAAGTATACATTAAACGATTTAATTTTATAAGTATTTTTTTAATTAATTAAAGTTCTTTAAGTTTTTTTAAGTTTTTTTGCATATTTACTTAAATAAATAACAAAAACATTTTATGCTTACTATTTTTAGCAATAAGCTAAATAAACTAATAGCACTAATAATACTAATAGCACTAATAATAATAAAAACACTAGTAGTACTAATAGCACTAATAATAATAAAAATAATAGTACTAATAATATTAGTAATATTAATAGCACTAGTAATATTAGCAATAATAATAGTAATAATAATAATAATAATAAAACTAATAAAATTAGCAAAATTAGTAAAATTAATAAAAGTAGCAATAATAAAAATAGTAATACTAGTAGCACTAGTAGTAATAATAAAAACAGTAAAACTATTTTTTTTTAGTTATTAATAATAGTTATAATATTAATTGTTATAAAAACTTATATTTAAAAAAACTTTTTAATTTTATTAAATATAGCTTGTTTTATTATTAATATTAAATTAAGCAACCTTTTTATTTAAGTTGTAAAACTTTTTTATTTTTTTAGCGCTTTTAATATAAGTTATAATAATATTATAAATCTTGCTAGCGCTAATATTTTATATAGCTACTTGCTATTATTTAGGTTTTTATTATTGCTATATATGCATACTATAGCAAAAAGCATATATTTAATAAATATTTAGGTTTGCTGCTTTAATTTAAAAAAGCATTCTTTAATTAAATTAAGTTGCAAAACTTTTTTGTTTATTAAATTAAAATATAAAACTTTTTTATTTATTAAATTAAAATGCAAAACTTTTTTGTTTATTAAATTAAAATATAAAACCTTTTTATTTAATTAAGTTATAAAGCTTTTTTATTAAAGTTTTGCTTTTTTTACTGCTATATAACTATATTAAAGCTTTTTTTTAACGCAGTTATAATTTGCTAGTTTAACTAATTGTTGTTTTTATATTTGCATAGCTTTTATTGCTTTTAAAATTGCTATAGCTGCTTTAATAAAGTGCTTTTATTAAGCTTATTAGCTTTAAAGTTAAACAATATATTATTTTAAACAACATTTAATAATTTTAAAAACTTATTTATTAAAATACTAGCATTAATAAAAACATTACTTGCAGCATTATTTATAAAATTGCGCAAGTTTATAAAAGTATTAATAAGAAAAATAACTATAACGTAAGTTAGTATAGCTAATAATTAACGTTTAGTTTAAGCAGCATAAAAGCTGTTTGTTTTATAGCTATTTGTTTTATAGCTGTTTGTTTTATAGCTATTTGTTTTATAGCTGTTTATTTTATAGCTATTATTATTAATATTATTATTATTAATATTGCTATTAATATTTAAGTTTGCATTATTAGATTTATTGCAAAAACGCTTTTTATTTTCTTTTTATTTTTAGTTTTCCTTATTTTTCTATTTTTAGTTCTTTTTATTTTTTTACTTTTAGTTCTTTTTATTTTTTTACTTTTAGTTCTCTTTTTCTTTTTTTTTATTAATAACGTTGCTTAAAATACTTATATTATTAGCATTAATAATACTAGTACTTAAAAATAATAATGCTTAAAGTATTAGTATTATAAGCAATAGTGTTATATTTGCAAGCAATAGTGTTATACCTGCAAATAATAGCATTATATTTGCAAGCAACGCTATAAAAAAAGTAGTGTTATAACGTAACGTTTATGCAAGTTATTATATAAGTATATAAAAAATAAAAAAGCAAAAGTTAAAAAAAGTATACTTATACTTATATATTTAATACAAATATAAAAACTTATAATTGTTTTATATTAACATTATACCGTAAAATAATTAAATAAGTATATAAAGTAAAGCTAGTAGTATAAAAAATAATATAAAAAGTAGTAATATAAAAAATAATAATATAAAAAGTAATAATATAAAAAATAATAATATAAAAAGTAGTAATATAAAAGCTAATAATATAAAGGTTAATAAGTAATATAAAAGCTAGTAATATAAAAGCTAATAAGTAATATAAAAGCTAATAGTATAAAAACTAGTAGTATAAAAGCTAATAATATAAAAGCTAGTAGTATAAAAGCTAGTAATATAAAAGCTTTTAACGTGTTAAAAAAAATAAAGAAGTATTGCAATTTTAAGAAAGAAAGTTGCAATAAGATTAACATATAGGTATATATTTTCGTAATTATTATTTAAGCAGTCAATTCAGCTAGGTGCCGCAGTTTAGGGCTCAGCCGCAGATTCATAGCAACAAGTATTGATGAGTCAGCGGGAATTACTGTAGATTAGCCGTCCATACGTGGTAGTAATTATGCACTTAGATTTTTTCTTTGCACAATTTAGCTCGGGATCATCTCGACAATGGACCCTATTAGCGCACTTTCACTCGCATGCAATATCATCGACCTCGTTAGCAAGGCGGTCAAAGGGGTGGTTACTGTGGTGGAGGTGTACAAATCCGCGGATGGTCGTAGCATCGCCAATGAAATCATCAGCCGTGAAGCAGACAGCATCAGAGATATCGTCGCAGATCTCCAGCATTGTCAGTCCCAGCCAGCTTACAGCACGGCAGACCAGAAGATACGGGAAATATCAAAGACTTCGATATCACGGTGCGTTGAGCTGCAATCGGTCTTAGATGGGTGCAGATCTAGCCAGAAGCGGGGTATACTTTCAGCCAGCAATGCATGCCTCAAAATATTGGTCAGGAAAGGGAAGATCGAACAACTTCAAAATGACATCGTGTCGTCACGGGATGAGCTATTCCGCTGGTTTGCCGCGAGTACTCGGTTTGTTACCAATCTGATCGACTCTAGCTTTGGAGTACGAATACTAAGTGAGCGCAATTAGTGCCGGCGTCAGTGATACCTTGAAGCGTCTTGAAGATATGAGCAAGACAAACTGCGAAATCCAGAAAACTCTACAGACTGTCAATGACCGACTTCTACTTGTTTTGGGGAGTACGGACAGCCAGAAAGAGAATGGTGCAACTGCTTGCCTTGAAGAAATCAGACAGATTTTGATAGACCGAGTTATCCTCCAACTGCTCTATTTCCCTGACATCGGGAGTCGCTTCGAAGATGTGGTGACTCAAGACGAGGGAACATTTGAGTGGATATTCACTGACCCAGGCGCTGTACGCAAGAATGAGCCTCAGCTAGCTACGACCTTTCCCGCATGGCTCGAATCAGGAGACGGAATCTTCCACATCTGCGGCAAACCAGGGTCCGGCAAGTCGACCCTAATGAAGTACATCTGTCGTAATCCGACTACCGACGACCTGCTTGGCAAATGGTCCGGGGATAACGAGCTAGTAGTCGCCAGGTTCTTTTTCTGGCGCATCGGGGTGGATGGGCAGAAAACCAGTAAGTCATCTTCCCTTTCTAGTAACCTGATGACTCCCAACATGTCTTAGGAGCATGCATCAGGGACATACTGTTATTTACCCAAAAGAGTAATTACTGACCCTAGCGAGCATAGTAAAGGGTCTTATACGAGGACTTCTTCACCAAATCCTCTGCAGCGTTCCAAAGCTTTCTAGGCGCATCTTCACGAAAAAGACTCGAGATAGGCTTTTCGACGGCCTTCAAAAACATTCTAATGCTGGACTAGATGTTGGTGAAATAACAGAAGCACTCTTGCGGCTAGTCGCAATTTCCACGTCCTCGAACCCCAGCCAGGATCTTCAAGGAATCCGAATTTGTCTTTTCATCGACGGCTTAGACGAGTTCGATACTGCCCAGATCAACCAAACATACAGAGAGCTCGTTGGAAAGCTATGCCGATGGACGGAGGACTCGGATGGACACATCAAGATTTGCGTATCAAGCCGGATTCAAGAGCCCTTCATGAAGATGTTTGACGAGAGTAAACGCTTCACGCTTCACAGGTTGACGAAGGGGGACATTGAGCTCTTCATTAAACAATCACTAGAAAGCCATTCGGAATTTCAGACGCATCTGCGGAAAAGCCCCGCAGAGTGCCGAGATCTTATCCGCAATGTCAGGCAGTCCGCAGATGGAGTTTTTCTTTGGGTAGCACTCGTGTTGAAGGAGCTGGAAGCTGGCCTCGACGACGGGTTCCCCATCAAACGTCTTCAAGAGATCGTTTCTGAGACGCCTGGAGACGTGGACCTTTTGCTGAAACAGATTATAACTAGCATTAACAAACCCTCCCGACGTGGAGTCGAAGTGCTCCTTTCTGCGATGCTAAGAGCTACAGGAATGCTATTATCGCACAGAGATATTGTACCAGAATGTGTCAATATGGAAGGCTCTGATGATTTTCATCTCTCAGCCTTAAGCGCCTTTTTTCTTTTGCGGGCTACTGATATGCGGGTGTCGATGCAAGAAGACGTCGTCACGAGTGCTTTCCAGTTTGAGAGGGAGGAGTGGTTTCGAGGCGGCACGACTGATACCGACATTATGAAAGCGATTAGTGGCATAGTACGGACGCGATGCAAAGGACTCATCGACATCGATGGTAGGGATGGCCATAAGATAGCGAAGTTCATGCACAGGTCTGTTCCGGAATTCCTCCAGACTTATTTCAGTCATGCTTCAGCTTCACACTCAGACCATTCAAGTACCCTAGCTATGTCGTGGGCATTCTTGGTCGATTCTAAATGGTTCGTGGCTAAGAATATAGAGCGTTCATCGCTCTTTTCCTTTCTCTCTGGCACGTCGGTTTCGCGGCCGTGTGAGGATGCCAGGCTAGTCACAAGAGCCTTCAGTGTTTTCCCCTTCGAAATACTTGCCAGAATAAGGCAATTGAAGCTAGGGGACGAGTGGGAAGACGTCTTTCAAATCCTTTTCTTGATTCAGAAAGCTTGTAGTACACATTCCGGTGCGATATTTTTCATCGTTGACTGTGGCAGTCAAGGCCTACATGAGTTCATTGCCTGGCTCATCCGAAAGACCGATTTCCTCGCTCAAGAAACCTTCCTGTTCGACGTAATGGATGGCTTATCATTACTTAGATTTGAACCGTCAAGTGCAAATAACAGAATAGCGCGTTTTAGGCTAGCAGCCATGGAGACCGCTTTTTCCCCCTGTATAGACGGACACATACCCTTTCCACCTCAGCTGTTCAGAAAACCGGGTGGGAAACACTTATGGCATTCTTTGCTATTATGCGTGCGAATAGGAGCTATAGAGGAAAGGTTGGAGGGTTCCCAGGTCTATAGGGAGACACAAGCTATTCACGCAACAATGATAGAGCTGTGGCTTCGGCACGGAGCCAATGCTCAGGTATATTTCCGGTTGTCAGAGGATGGCCGCAAATGTATAGGGATTTCAAGTGCACCTGATAATTCAGGATACATCAGCTGTCATGAGTCCGCAATCGAGAATTATAGAGTATTATTAGGGTTACAAAGGAAGGACAAAAGAGAGTTTTCGCTTCGGGATGCTGTGCTGCACTGGAAACCTCCCAATGTGTCGATACTCCTAGAGTTACTCAAGGATAACGCCAAAAACGAATGTCCCGAGGCGCAAAACCCCACAACAACTAAATCGAATCCATCTGAGATTGGCAACAACCGTGATAAAGAGAATTGGAGTGTCGTTCAGCCAAGCCAATGGCTATATATTCGTAAGACTAGTCTACCGTTCCTTCTATCGGAGTTTGTGCTAATTTCGACCAGACCTTGCGTATATCGGTGTGCTGGGGTTTATCATTGCCTATTTCATTCAGTATATAGCCTGAATTAAGTCCTCGCCGTTCATCGTTTATAATGGTCGCTCTTCATCAAGCCGGATTCGCATGCTAACTCTCAATACTAGCTGGTTCATCTGTCCATGTCATTTTGAAAGCTTCCCGATTCAACTTCGATACATTATGCATTCATTTAATCTAGATGCTGGAAAAAGCCGAAGACTTTCGGGTATCGAAATATTCGTGACGTGAGGTCTTCGTTTTCGGGACCCAGTCAGAATATGACACCCCTGGCTGAGTGGTATAACTTACCCGTCGTGGCCATCTGCTGCTGGTTACGCTCTGCGGCATCAGCACCCCGGTCGATACGGATGGCATTAATCCACAGTGTACACATTCGAAATGGTCGTCGTAACTACATAAATGCCTCGGGACAATTAGGCATGACGAGTAGACGCCGGTCATTACATGTAATGGATTGATTACCTTGTTGTGCTCTCCAGACGTAAGAGAGCGCCTCATAACCGGCATTCAGATTATCTAGCTAAAGCTGCCGGATGTTACAGCTGATTGGAGCTTGTCGGGTGAGCGAGTCAAGAACGTGAATCGATGACATTGAGACTGAAGGTGTGTTCTTATATTGGTACATACCTAGGTAGGTAGTTTGAAAGATTCCATACTTCATTCAGTCTATTAGTGCAACCTGCAACCCGTATTTGGATCCGATGATACGTGAGCTTCCGTACTTGAAAGACAAAGTGCAGCTAAGGTATGCAGAAAGGCGTACGGGCTGTTATTGTACTAAAGCTGTTGCAAGCATTAATAGCTGAGCTAGCATTAACAGCCGAGCCTATACCATCTGCATTTGCGATTCACTTCTTATGTGATGAAGTCGACGGCAGCAAGTATTTCCACCTGTACCAGAATGCCGCTTTACAGACTGGGCATTTTAATAATGTTAGCCGCGAATTTCTTTTTGCGCGCTTTGCTTGGGCTGTATTTCCGCGTATACGTGACTTCGTTAACACAAGCACCCGACACCTCGTAATTGTTGACAACGATAAAGCTGTTACTCATAATCAATGGATGGACAATAAACAATTTGAGGGGCTTTTACGTAAAAGGCAAGAGAGTTGTACAGGAAGTTGTACCGGAAGTCGCCCGGGATCAAAGAAACGGTTGTTTGATCAAAGTACTGAAAATAGAGACAGTAATGCTGAGGATGACGCATATAAGGAGAGGCGCAAACGGCGCAGCTCTACTCTAGAATGGTTTGAGAAGTACGGTTCACACGCATCTGCAAACCTTTCTGATAACGATTGGGACGATACTGAGGATAACACAGATAAGAAGAGGCACAGACGGCGCAGATCTACTCTAGAATGGTTTGAGAAGTACGGTTCACACGCATCTGAAAACCTTTCTAATAACGATTGGGACAATACTAAGGATAACAATCGCGGTCGGCCAAGGCATAGACATATGTTGTTGGAGTCAGATGTAGATGCAGAAGATTTGCCGGGCATATCACACTCGTTCACTACCTCGGGCTTAAACGGAAGCAATGACAAGATAGATCCGTTAGAGTAGAGATCTCCGGCCGGGCAGGACGGGCAGGACAGGCGTCATCCTAAGAGCAACGACGTTAACGCGTCTATCCTAAATATGGGCCAGCATATTTTTGCTTGATCTATAGTTCTAGTGTATCTTAATGTTCTAGCCTCTTAAGAATAGTAGGAACGTTCTCTGCAGAATTTAAGAACATATTGTTAGGAACAAATGTGTTAAAAAGAAGCTTATTAATTACAAAGATCTACGGGCAAGTCACCTTTCTAGAAATAAACAGGTGTTAATTTAGCTTGTCTTGCTTCAAATATAACGAGACTTCTAAATTCACTGGATTAATCAATCTAGCTATTTCTAGAGGTAGTACATGTGTAGTGATCTTTATACCGTTAGCATTAAACATGTAATTACTCTAAACTGGCTACTCTATAACAGTCGCCCGGTCAGTATATGTAGAAGCGTCATGCTTAGAAAGACTTCTGTTCTGCCTGGCCTGAGGCTCTTCTGACGGATCGATCTCGACAATGCCTTCGTTTGAGCCCGTGGTACTAAACGAGTGTGATAAGCCCGGCAAATCTTCTGCGCCCGTGTCGGTATCTGACTCCGACCACATATCCCTGTGTCTCGACCGACCGTGATCACTATTCTCCCAATCGTAATCAAAAAGCCCTCTCTCTCGACTAGTACTGTACCGTTTCTGCCTTTCTTCATATGCATCGTCCAACTCTCCGTCTTGATTACTTGGACCCTGCCGTTTCCTTGACCCAGAAGCATTGTTGCTCTTCTTTGCTTGATACGTTTTATATTCTTGAGAATTCATCCATTTATGTTTAGGATGAACTTCGTTTTGTTCGATAACTATCAAGTGTCGGCGAACTTTAGATTCGAGGATGAACTTGCGTAAATACGGGAATAAAGCCCAAGCAAAGCGCGCAAAAAGAAATTCAGGGCTAAGTGCGTTGATATACTGAGTCTGGATCGAAACATTCTGATATAAGTGGGCGAAATCGCGGGCTTCTGGGGTAGTACTAAGAACGTGAGTTGCAAATGCATACGGTCGAGGCTCGGCTGGCAGTGCTAATGGAAAGTCTGAATTAAGAGAAGCGGCCGGAGGGTTAGCGGAACGAGAAGAACCGGCTGACGGCTTCGGTACAATAACAAACAAGCGGTTGTTAAAAGATGCATGAATATGAGCCATCAGCCATATTTCGTTGGCGTTATCGTCAATTGCAGCGCCGGTCGAAATGTTGCAATATGCGCCCATGTCATTTTGATTAAACCACTCCTGTGCTGTTGATGGGACTATATGGGCATGTTCAAGCCCAATCCGGAGATCCGTTACAATGCAGCGTTGTGCTGCGTCATATGCGTTGGTTGAAGCTGGTTGAGGGGGGTTATGCGGCTGTTGCCACTCATTTGGCAATTTGCCATGGGGGAATTGCCAATCCCGAAAAGAGGGCACTATCGGGTACTTATATTCTTTGCTGTCTGTAAGCATTAATGTAAATGGAAGCGAAGGCAAGCATATAGCAGAAATATCGGCTTTAGTACCTGCCGCTCTAGGTTCTGTACCATCTTCTGTACCATCTTTCGTACCCTCCCTATTACTTGGTATATCTGTAGGCGGTTCTTTGCCAGTTAGTTGTAGCCAATAGTCGCCAGGTTTAAGCATATTATCGCGAGATGTTTCAACGGGCTTTTTGCCGTATGCATCATAGCTTAAGTAAGCATCGTTAAAAGCGTTATTGGCGATAATACCACATGCGATTATAGCAGTGCCATGATGAAGCCCGCAGGTCCGGACCTGGCTGGATGGTTCGACAATATAGTCAACAGTGGGTAATTCTAAAAGGATGTTCTCGCCCATGAATTCTTTATACCCGGGGTGTCGTATACGGATTCGGGGAGGCCTAGGATCATTGGCCGGCGATAGGAGCGGTGGCAGAACGAGAGGAACGTTGTCTGCCATTACGGAATAGGTACAGATGGTGTTGAAGAATTAAGTGAGGAAGCTTGACACCCACTGCGTCGAAGTGCTAGTTTGGTAGAGATTTATTGTGGCTGTATTTACTAGCCACGTCAGCCCACTGGCCCACTAGCCCACTAGCCACCTAACTTATCTACTCTCTGCAACCCACCAGTACATCATGGATGTGTGGTGATCTTCACAAAAAAAAATATATGAAATTGTTTTTTATAGAATACGAGACGTTAGTAGTATGCTCAGTGCTACTGGTTAGACAAGATTAAATTTCTTAAATTAAATATAGAAGCGAAAGGGCGCGTGTCTCCGTCCCTAGAGTGGTCTTTCGCTTATTCACACTTGGCATTAAGTGGCACGGGGTGTAGGCCATCACAAGAATGTCGTGTAAATGAAGCTATCGGCTCACATCAGCACATAAACGTGCCTACCATCCTGTTTATCACTGGTAAAGCTGACCCCGGACCCGGGGGGGAGGGGGGCCGGGTGGGAAGTCTAACATCCGTCACATTTATGGGTATGATTTGCGTTGTAGAGATACATATGCTTAGAGCTTTATAATTTTTTCTACTCCTTTCTGATCTAACTAGCTCGAGGATCTGTCCTTACCGTATACCGGACTTATATTATAGCTCACAGGTGAAGATATATTCATAATGAAACTCCGACCTCTTGGGGAGTTCCGTAGCAGTCGATTGAAGTCATATTGACCATACCACACTATCAATGGGAATTCCGCGCTAAGGGGTGCGGACACTATCCGAGCAGCATCATTTTGACTTCAGCTTGCGTCTTTGCCTGCATCCAACCAACTTTGCCTTTATCAAATAAATACCCACAGTAGGTCCAAGAGTGCTTCCGAAACTCAAATTTTGGTGCTAACATGATTGTACACGAGAACTCCGGGATACCTGGACAATGATTTACCAGTAGCAGTCTGCATTATCACCGACTCTGAGAAGCCGGGGAAAGGGATCATGAGATGTGCACTATTCGCCCCAACGTGGTTCGCGCAAGGATATGCCTGTTCAACTAGCTATCGAGCTCTATAACTCTAAGAGTACCAGGAGGCAACCACTAGATTCTATCGATCAGAGGGGAAGCTCTAACCAGTGAATTGCCTCATAGCTTGACAATTAACCCTCAGCTAGCATGGGTAGCTTAGGCGTATATTCCGGAGAAGTCTATTCGCGATAGGGTCGTTCGATTAGGATACGCGCGTCATAAGGTGGCCCCCATTGCCCGGTGCTGCTAGGCTTCTGAACCTTAATTGATATTAGGGGTGACTGTTGCGCACTCCCAGAAGAATGAAAATTTCCCCTTCCTAAAATCGAGGACGGGATTGCGGAAAACTCTTTGAATATCCTGGCAGACCTCTCATTACTGTGATTGTCGCATTCTAGTTAATAATACAGGAACCTCAACAGAGAGAGGAAAAAACTTGAGACAATGAGTTTCCTAACTTCTCGCCGACCTCATAATACGGCGGTCGACGATGTTGAGGCCAACGCCGCATCCCGTCAAAATGAGGAGGATACAATCTCGCCTGCCGAGAATTCCCAAGGTGACAATGGTGGCGGTAGTGAACAGAGGGACCATATCAAATTTGGCGTCGAGCATCCGAAACCACGGATGAATTCAGACTTGGATGAATTCGAAGCACTCGACCGCTTTATCACCACCTACGAGGCTGAGCGCAGAGCAAGTCTTATTAGCGCCCAACTACCGGTCAAGAAACGTAAATGGTGGAAGTTCTGGCAGTCGGACAAGGCCGCACCCAAGGTTGAAGCTAAGCCGATCGCTGTGGTAGGCCAGCCTCCGGACTCATGGCTGGAGACCGACATTCGCCTTGGCATTACCAGGGAGATGGTAGACGAGCGCCGCAAACGGTTTGGGTGGAATGAGCTTACGTCGGAGAAAGAGAACACACTTGTTAAGGTATTTGGATACTTCACGGGCCCTATTCTCTATGGTACGTTGACTGCACCAAATGAACGCAATAGTTTATTCTAATATAAACATAACTAGTCATGGAGCTTGCGGCCTTGTTGGCTGCTGGCCTCCAGGATTGGATTGATTTCGGTGTCATCTTGGGTATCCTGGCTCTCAACGCGTTTGTGGGCTTTTATCAAGAAAAGCAAGCAGCAGATGTCGTGGCAAGCCTCAAGGGTGACATTGCGATGAAGGCAACGGTAGTTCGCGACGGGGAAGAGCAGCAGATCCTTGCTAGAGAGCTAGTACCTGGTGACATCGTAAGTTATCGTGTGCATCACTACTCGTGTCCGAATATAGCTCAGAAAGTGACGTTGACACTGATATAATATAGGTGATCATTCAGGAAGGCCAAACAGTGCCAGGTGATGCGCAACTAATCTGTGATTACAATAGGCGGCAAGACTATGAACAGTACAAGGAGTTGAAGAACGAAGACAAATTTAATGACGAGGTTGCGGAAGGAGGTGGCACCAATGACAAAAAAGACAAGGAAAAGCCAAGCAACGGTGGCGGTGAGTTGACGGGGGAGAAGGGACAAGAAGATGACGAGAACAGCATGGAATCCACACACTACGGAGACATATTAGTCGCTTGTGACCAGTCAGCCATTACTGGAGAATCGCTCGCTGTCGACAAGTATATGGGTGATACGATATACTATACTACGGGCTGCAAGCGTGGTAAAGCCTATGCCATAATACTCACATCCGCGAAACATTCTTTTGTCGGGCGCACTGCCGAGTTAGTCCAGGGAGCAAAGGACCAGGGACACTTTAAGGCCGTCATGAACAGTATCGGCACTTCTCTCCTCGTCCTCGTCATGTTTTGGATTCTGGCTGCTTGGATCGGTGGTTTCTACCATAACCTCCGCATCGCACAACCTCACATTCAGAATTTGCTCCATTATACACTGGTCCTTCTCATCATCGGCGTCCCCGTTGGTCTTCCGGTCGTCACAACAACAACTCTCGCCGTGGGCGCAGCCTATTTGGCAAAGCAGAAGGCCATTGTTCAGAAGCTGACTGCTATCGAGTCTCTTGCAGTGAGTATTCTTGCTTACCTCACTAGGATTGACACTGACTGGTTTTAAAGGGCGTCAATGTTCTGTGCTCAGACAAGACGGGAACATTGACAGCAAATAAGCTTAGCCTCCGCGACCCGTATGTAGCAGAAGGACAAGATGTCAACTTGATGATGGCCGTGGCGGCGCTAGCTAGTTCCCACAATGTAGAGTCGCTGGATCCAATCGACAAGGTCACTATCACGACTTTAAAAAGGTACCCGAAGGCTAGGGAAATCCTACGTCAGGGTTGGAAGACAGACAAGTTTACACCATTTGACCCCGTCTCGAAGCGCATCACCAGCCACTGTCGGCTAGGGGATGACCGTTACATCTGCGCGAAAGGAGCACCCAGGGCTATCCTTGCTCTTGCTGATGTCGACAAAGAAACAAGTCGCAATTATAACGCGAAAGCGAAAGAATTCGCTCAGAGAGGTTTTAGATCTCTAGGTGTTGCGTACAAGAAGAACGATGAACCTTGGGTGGTTCAGGGATTGCTCTCGATGTTCGATCCGCCGCGTGAGGACACGGCACAGACGATCCTTGAAGCTGTACACCTTGGCGTTCCGGTGAAGATGTTGACTGGTGATGCCATTGCTATAGCTAAAGAGACATGCAAGATGCTCGGGCTTGGCACTAAGGTGTACAACTCGGAGAAACTAATTCATAGTGGATTAACCGGAACAGTACAACATGACTTAGTTCAGCGCGCCGACGGATTCGCTGAAGTCTTTCCGGAACACAAGTACCAAGTTGTCGAGATGCTTCAACAGAGAGGCTCTTTGACTGCGATGACAGGGGATGGTATGGCAACGATCCTACAACTGTAGCGCGTGTATGTATCCTTGCTAATGAGTTTGCACTGTTAAAGGTGTTAACGATGCTCCCTCATTGAAGAAGGCCGACTGTGGTATTGCTGTTGAAGGATCGTCCGAAGCAGCGCAGGCAGCAGCAGACATTGTATTCCTGGCACCAGGGTTGAGTACAATCATCTTCTCGATCAAGACCGCTCGCCAGGTACGTCCAGATCCTACAGGAGTTCACTTCCGACAAGATGTGAGCTCGGTAGCGGGCGTTTTGGATCATCAGATTGTGGGTTGACCCGATCACATACTGACTTTTGAGTAGATCTTTCAGCGGATGAAATCATACGTGCAATATCGTATCGCCCTGTGTCTGCACCTTGAGATATATCTTACCACCTCAATGATCATTCTTAATGAAACCATCCGGCCGGACCTGATCGTCTTCATTGCACTCTTTGCGGATTTGGCCACTGTTGCCGTCGCTTATGACAATGCGCACGTCGAGCCCCGGCCCGTGGAATGGCAACTGAAGAAAATCTGGGTCATCAGTGTGATTTTGGGCGGCTTGCTTGCTGCGGGTACCTGGATCATACGCGGGACCATGTTCTTGAGACACGGGGGTATAATCGAGAACTTTGGGTCTATTCAGGAAGTGCTATTCCTTGAAGTCGCCTTGACGGAGAACTGGCTTATCTTCGTAACCCGTGGAGGGCAGACCTGGCCGTCTTGGCAATTGGTCGGCGCGATTTTCGGCGTTGATGTTTTAGCCACCATCTTTTGTCTGTTTGGCTGGCTGTCTGGCAGTGGCGGAGGCGTTATGCAGACCACGCCCCCAGATCAATTCCATAATTCCGGCAACGGCTACACCGATATCGTAACGGTAGTTGTGGTCTGGGCGTATTCGATTGGAGTTATTGTTTTCATCGCTATCGTATACATCGCACTCAACAGCTTCCAGTGGGTAAACGATTTAGGACGGAAGGACCGCAACAAGAAGGACACTCATATCGAGAACATCATCGGTCACATCAACAAACTTGCTCGTAAGTTCATATCTTCCTTTGACATTGTCGGCTTCATTGATGGCGCTAACAACGTACGCTGTAGTGGAGCACGAGACGGACCTGAAGACAGGCCGCGACCTGTATTATATCATAGAGAAGACGACGGCCGAGGAGGAAGACCTGTAAAAGGTCTTAGGACTGACGTGCCCAGTCGATGTGCTGACAGTACAGTCAGCCTGTCGCGCGCTATAGTAGGATGGAGGCTAGATGGATGTACGGTGCACAAGTATGAAGTATGATTTAACAATACCCGTATTCACGCATATCTAGACCTTTTCCCATGTACTTATTTGAACCTGGTGTTCCAGGTGTTCTTGATGTTTTGGCGAAAGCGGTGGAAGGTTAACTGGGTAAGGGTAGTCAAAAGATAGTCAATGTACGTCATCAAGTAAACCGAATGCGATACCGACTCTTGGCGCTTTAAATAGCTTTAGTTGCTTGTCTACATTTTACTATGTATCTACTTACTCACGTGCAATAAGTAGGGAGTACCTAGATAGTGACAAACTCACGCGCCGAGATTCGAATAAAGCCGAAGAGACGTAGAGATTGATTCTTTATGCTCACGGTATCCGATGGCTTTGTCGTGGAAATGCTAACTCTACCACGGTCAAGCAATGGGGCGAGACAGCGATAAACTGCAACGTAGAGAGTACAAACCCAGGAGTTGCATCGCCCTGATTATGTACTGCGTATGTTCTATCTGTTTAAAAATAAACACACACGTGTTGCTCCTGTAAAGTTATGCCCGAGCCCGTGTTTCAATAGCCGAATCCCGTCTCCGGTTCCGAGCTTTCCGCTCTTTGGTAACTATAGCCTGCTTGGCATTAACCGCTGACATTATTCCTCGGTATCGGGTTCGCTTTCATTCTAACCTACTTCCACTTCATCATACTGTAGATATGCGGTTTCAATAGCGACAGCTATATATATTTATCGCAACGACCGCGAGTCGGCTTAAATGGTCATCATAGATAGGACAGGACTTCTAGTTATTCACATCGTCGCTGTTCTTTCCTCATCCACTTCTACCCTTTAGTGTGACAACAACACCCAACCCTGTGAAATTCGCTTGTTTTTCAAGTCAAGATGCCTATCAGCCCGTTGGCGACGGTTTCTATCTTTTCTGCTACCCTGTCCTATGCCCTCACGAGAATTGGCGACTCGACATACCCGAGTACCTTCTATCAAGTATACGGTATAAGTCTCTTGCTATGGACTATATATCGCTTTATTCTCTACCCGAACGTGTTCTCACCTTTGAGGCACCTTCCTACAGTAGATGGCAAGTCCTGGTGGAGTCGACAATCACTCCGCCTATTATCTGAGCCGAAAGGCGTTCCCCAGAGTGACTGGTACTACCCACCTTCATTTATTAGCAGTCGTGGCACAAGTTAGGTCATTCAGCGCGGTCTCAAGCTAACACGATGGCTGTGGGGGTTAGGGTCGAAAAAGTACCGCACCAACGTCATGGCCTTATTCGTTTCCGAACTGTTTTTAACCAAGAACGAGTTATTGTGGCGAGCCCTGAGGCGCTGGCAGAGGTGCTCACCACGAAGAGCTATCACTTCAGAAAACCGCAGATGGTCGTGGATGCGCTTAAGCCAATTGCCGGACTGGGTCTTCTGCTATCTGAAGGAGAACTCCATAAACAACAGAGGAAGACCCTGTTGCCAGCTTTCGCATATAGGCATATCAAGGATCTCTACGGGCTGATGTGGGATATCTCGAGCCATGCCGTCACCTCGTTAGCTGAGGCAGTTGCCACAGAGTCAAAGGCAGACCAGCGACCCTACACCGTAAATATCATGGTATGGGCCAGCAAGGTAACGCTAGACATCATCTTCGTTGGCGGGATGGGGCAGAGCGTCGACTCTGTTCGGGAAGAAGGCAGGGATTATATGGCCTTGCGACAGGCATACAAGACGGTGTTTCGGAAAAATAGACAAGACTTGATCTTATTCATCCTTCGCATATGGGTCTTGCCTAGCTGGCTTTTACCATACGTGCCTCTCAAAAGGAACGCGGAGCTCCGAAACACGGCAAAAACCCTTCGCGACATATGCCGGCATCTCATTCGCCAGAAAAAGATTGATCTCGAATCGGAGGTGGCAGATAAGAGGGAAAAGGACATACTGACTGTGGCCCTCAATTATGGGGGCTTTACGGAAGACGAGCTTGTCGAACAGCTTCTCACGTTCATGGCGGCGGGCCACGAGACTACTGCCACGGCATTGACTTGGGCCATCTACGTTCTCAGCAAGAGCCCGGAAATTCAAACGAAACTCCGAGCCGAGATTCGCACTCATCTTCCCAACCCGTCCTCCGAATCACCGAAAAGCGAAGAGCTAGCCGCGATCATCGACAACAACATGCCCTACCTTCAAGCTGTTTGCCTCGAGGTACTACGTTACTACGCCCCAGTACCTACGACAGTCCGTGAGGCTGTCATGGACACTTCAATCAACGGGGTACCGATCCCGGCCGGCACGCAGCTCGCGATCTGCCCCCGGGCCACCAATCGCGATTTCTCACTCTGGGGGGACGATGCTGGGGTCTTCAACCCTGATCGATATCTGTCACAACCCAAGAGGACACAGAGGGACCCATTAGACCAAGACGGGCACGACGAGAGCTCCAACAAGAGCGGAGGCACGAGAAGCAATTACGCGACGTTAACTTTCTTACACGGCCCACGGAGCTGCATAGGGCAGTCATTCTCCAAAGCCGAGCTGGCCATCTTGCTCGCGACACTTGTAGGCAGGTTTGAGTTTACACTAGCTGATGAATCGTTGAAGGATGAGGCGAATCTTAAGTTGAGGAGCGGTGCAACAAACCGACCAGTTAATGGTCTGGATGTAAAAGTCCGACTTGTGGAGGGCTGGTGATAGATTCGTAATGGATTCGTGCTATGTATTTAGGTAGTCTGTACTTATGTACATGTATGCGGTTTATGCATATAGAACCAACATTCATATAATGCAGGATGTGCATCTATTCAGTTCATGTTGTGACTGTCCCGCAGATCCCTCGTCCACCAAATCCCATCACCAATCCTTTCCAATGATAACCTACCAACACAAGACCCGTACCCTACGGAATGCACCAACGCAAAAGAGCAGATGAATTGCCGATACTCCTACTGCATACAATGGAGAATACGTGCGGTAGGCTGTGGCCTGCTTCATAAGCACGCTGCCATGCACGTGCAGGGTACGAGGTATCATGGCATGAGGTTCCATGACATGACCGCGCGAGGTCGTAAGATGTACGCGACCTTGACGACGATGGTATTCAGTAGGGGAGTACCTCGCAGACGCGTACCACCCTCCCTGTTCCTGAATCACTTCATCGCCGTCTATTCGTCATTTGGGGTCGCGTGGACGGATCTGGACTTCCACAACCAAGACAGGATTTTATGTCCTACATGTATACACTATTAATACGTTTTAAGGCCATCTCGCCTACTCGTAAACATATGCCCACGACAAGATACTCCGACATTAATATTGATCTAATTTAGTACGAAACCAGAATTCTACAGCATACGTGGCTGTTACGAAAGCGCAATGACCCCTAATCCACGAATGTCATCAACGTGGGCGTACGGCTTGCCAATATAAACATGGTTTCCACGAGAAGCTGTCTCCTGGCCGCTTTCCCAGGAATATCACCTCACTCAGCATAACATGCAGGCCGATTAGCACTACCTTTGGTCTAAACATCACGATTGGTGGCCGCCTCCGTACGACCCTTCCTCATGCCTACTCATCTCATGGCTAGGAAACGCAGGACTATGTATCACTGCATATTCTGCCAACCCCCGCCTCCTCCTTCGTAGCCGTGGTTGGTAGCTCTTACAGATGGGGTGTCAGCCTGCAGCTTAATGCCTATTGCGGGCATATTCCTCCTGCACCGAAAAGTCTTTGCCGACCAATCACTACCGCGCGGTAAACCACCACGCCAGCCTCTACCAGGGGGGTCTATTTACCGGGCTCCTTCACCAATGAGGGAGACGTCAGTATGATCGCCCATCCAATTAGACCCCGTTTCAGAGGGTGTTGACTAGCCGATATTGCGACGCTTTAAACATGTATGCGATGCATGTCGACTCTTTCGACCTTGAGTTGGCTGTGCACGGCTGCGAGAGTGGGACTCAGTTCTGTCTACTATTCAGCCAGCATAAGTGGCGGCAGTCTCCATCGTCGACGTCTAGCTTTAACTATAAAAGAGCACCATTTTCCTTCCGTCCTCGCATATTTAAAGGATTCCGAGACTTACTCGACGTCGGGCTTGTGCAAAGAATTCTCCCTCTGAGGTTTGTATCTTTCTCCTTTCTATCACTCGGTCTCTCTTCCCCAGCTTCTGTTCACTATGAACAACATTTTGTCAGACAGTCTCTTTAGATTACCGTTTCAACACTTCTCAACGACCCTTTCTGATAGTATGTTGTTGAACATTCCACATGAAAACATGCTGCATGTTCAAAATTTCATAGCTTTCGCTTTCTAATTCCAATTCTCTGAGTCCTTCACTTCTTCGTCTATGACGATGCCTCTTGAATAGTCGGTAACCCTCGTGGGTCCTCTACTTCGCTCCATTGATATCGACAGTCAACGGTACAATGTATTCGTCTCCGGTATTAGTCGTTTCGTTCACATGTCGTGGAACCAACGTCAATATCGGCAAAACATGTCCCGACAACTTCGCCGAAGTGCTATGCCACATGTCAGCACAATACCGGGTGATGCTTCCCGGAATCCTCTCCATCATCGCGTGCTTCCCTCGGTAAAACATCGGGAGTGGTGAAGAACAGCGCCTCTGTCCAGTGAAGCCATTCAAATGGAAAACCTAGGAGGCAACACCACATCATACAGAAGCCCTTCACATGGCCCACCTTAATACAACCATACAAATTGGGGGCTATTTTATGCGGTGTATGCGTGGGCGAGGACAATTGGCTCGGTTAAACAGTGATGTGAGTCGACACTCGCTCACCGAAACTTCAGGCAGGCTTATCAATACTTCACGGTCGGCGAGGTGGGGGACATTTGATCACACGACACAGCACAGCAGATCGGCGCCAACAGACCAACACCCATCTGTGAGGGATAAGGGGTTTCCGAGCCCACGAAGGCTGCTGCCTATTGAACTTCGACGCCTCACTGCGACCCGCGGTCGACTTACAGAACGGCGCTTGGGCGCGAACCAGTGGTTTAGGAACGGCAACTCGACGGTTTCGCTTCGGTATCCAAACGGACCCCCTCGGAAATTCTCCTACATCTCGAGAAGCGCAACCGTCGAGCAGCGCTATTCGCAGAAGTCGTGTAAATTTAGACAGGGGGTAAGTAGCGGACGTTAGTTAATCGTGCAAATTGTTCTCAAGTGTCGCTTCCATTTATGCTCCTCACGGTATCTGGCGATATTGTCCAACCGCCGAGATGTTGCCATTGCCATGTTAACAAGCTGTTTATCAACTTTGGGGTGTCCCCATCTTCTCTGTACAAAGTTCATACAGCCTACTAGGTACATTATCCATTGTCTATAGGTCATCGCCCGTTTTGTTGTTATTAGTTATGAGTCGAGGTCTTGCAATTTCAGCTGCCACATAACATACTCTTGAAGAGGAATGTAGAGTTCGACTTATCCGATGCTGTTAGCAGTCCTCCCCTTGAACGATTAGTCTCGCATTCAGTTACGTCGTGCTCTTGTTGTTATAGTCTTGGTGCTCCCTCATTCCCATCAGGGTCTTTCTCTGTCTCTTCCCCAGCCTACGCATGGAACAGAATATCATGTGTCTGCGGGGTATGTCTCCTCGCTTTCTCCCCACATCTTTCTATTCTGCCCTGCCACTCAGCGCGCAGCACGGATATTGCTAGCATCGCTCGCTTCAGTATTTTTTCCGTTAGCTATACGTTTGACGTAACTCTCGTGTAGAGCAGAGAGGCAGTCAGTCTGTACGCACTCTCCCAGGAGCTGTGCTACAATCACCACGACTACTAACATGTCTGGTCATGGACTTGGGAAACCATTCGCGGCCTCAGGAGCATGTATCCAGATGCTATGTGGCGTCGGAGGTTATTTCGGCTTCATAAACCTAAGGTATATGTGTTCAATGTTGCTGACTCGCAGGAAATATCCTCTGGATGTGCTCAAACGCAAGGGTCCTACTATTATTCTTGACTTGGTATAGGCGTTGGTTGTCGTGGGCGTAATCATTGCTTTATCATAACCACCTCGCCGCTATTTACACCTAACTTTTGCGTACTCAGCTAGCAGGCATTGTCAAACATCTAGTCGGCGACAACCCCATCCCTCCACCGCCATCTATCCAAGTCAATCCATTCGATCATGCCTTCCACATCCAACAAATCGATGTATCAGGCGTGAGTTCCCAAAACCATTACTTTCTCATTATAGTATTGCAAGCACCCACCTGCTAGAGCTAACTGACCCTATCACCAGTCAAGTAGTGATGAAACCAGGGCATTACTTCACCTCTCACCCACCCACCACTCACTCTATCAGCCAGCAGCATCTCCGGACATACCGCCTTTCGAGATATAGTCAAGACTCCCACGCCCCGCCAATGGCATCATCCCAAAGCCCAGCACACATCGAAGGAGCTCACCAGGAGAGAGTTGAGAAACAAACTGACGCCATCCTGTCATGGTTCTACCAGAGCTAAAACATCATAATATAGACAAGGTAAGAGCGAGTGGAAACATGGCATATTGGATATAAATAGCTTACATCCAATCATCAGCCACCAGTCGCTAGAATCACTTCGGAGAACGGTGCCCTATCCCGCGTCTACATAGTCCTCTATATAGATTCCCCGAAGCATTATACCTGGCATAGGACTGATTGACTGTCAGGATGGGATGGGCATGCCTGGATACCTGTTGGCCATGATGATCATGTCCATAAGCTGTGCATATTCGCCCTGGATACTTGACGGTTCTATTGGTCGCTTCTGCCACTCTCGCAATCAGCACGCCTCATCAGAGGCAAGGAGGATAGTCTAATGTCCAATCAAAAGCCATCCTGCGCCGCGAAGACGATACAATATCCCTCTTGTATAGACTACATCGGGGCAGGGTGGATATTCCTATATTCTCGATACGTAAGATGTCAGGCTAAATGCATTTGAGTATGTGCGTGTACAAGAAGTCCAGAGCAATTCCACCTTTGTTGACGCTATACACGCTGTTCTGGATGAGTTATAGCGACTACAGGATTTAGAGATAACCTCCCCGCAATATGAAGAGTGTCCTAGATTAGCAGATTGCCTCCAGACAGTGTGACATCTTCTCGCCCCTGCTTATGCTACCCATATACTTTTCGACGGAAGACTAATGAACGGGAAATTTTATCTCAAGATCCAATCATCTTTTGACTTTATGTATCCTCGATCTAGATGAATTAGCATTGATTTTGTATTAAAGCTCGCACCCTAAAATCGAGTGTCCCGAAATGCTTCGATTCTGCATTGATATGCAAAAAGGTATAACAACCGGGTGATATAGCCATACGGAGTAAATAGGTCGGTATAGAACTGAAAGCCACTAAGGAGTTGATATATCTTGGGTGACTTTGACTAATCACCGGCGGCGTCAGCAGGAGCTTCCTAATTTGTATCAAACTAACAGACAGATATATACCCATTAGTCGCCGTCCTGATCCGTTTGAGCTCTGCGTATGGCCATTTAGGAGTGAGTCTTAAAATTCGACACATATATTAATAAACTCAGCTTCATTTCACTTTAGGAGACCATGTTTAATGCCTGGCTGATAACGGTCAGTATATTCAGGAGATGCACACAGCAACGAGATTTGTTGTTAGTCACCAACGTCCTGCGACTTGTACGACATACTTTACGTGTTTCTTACTAGTGACCGATCTTTATTCTAGAGACTGAACCATCTGACACCAAGGTTTGATCATTCAGATAATACGCAAATTTAACTGCACGGGGCGTCTAGTTTGAGATATGAAGTGTTAATGAGCTTCGAAGTTAGCGAGGTGGATAAGGTAAACGTGGTAGCTTTACCATGATAGCTTGGCAGTCGACACCTTCGCCTGTTGCGCTGACCCCAAGATCGAGTCCAAGACCTACAGAGTGACTATCTATCTACCGAGAGCGATGATCTTCTTTAGAAATTAGAAGATGCTTGAGAAATGATTCAAGGTAGCCGGAAATCTTGAAGTGAAGCAATTTTGGGACCCTTTATTTGTCGGATTGACCAACCAGCAGGAACTCAGTGGTAGGCCCCTAGTAAAGAGGACGCTAAAGGGCAACGGCCTTGTCATGGGTACGACCGGCTCGAGAAAGCGGCTCTTTGATGAAGGACTCGAATATCGGCAAGAGGTGGGTTGGCAATTACCAGCCACATCCCCCGAGAAGGCTCACTTCCTAGAAGTCGAGGCATAAAAGAAGAGCCCCTATTGGTGTTGTAAAACACTATCAACCCATCACCATCCTTGACCTTTGGAAGCTGGGTTGTTTCGACCTTCCGCATCGAAAGGGTAGCCAGCTCTGCCGATGAACTCTTCTCTCGCATCTTATGCTTCCCACGGATAGGGTGAGCTGCCACTGGGCTCTTGCATCCTACGAGCTTGCTATCGTACCGTTGATCAGGATGGTCGGGTCGGGCCGCAGCTCGTGACTGATGCAACCGCTGACTGGAAGTCGCTGGCGAGACATATAGCTAGTCATGAGCATTTCTTTGCGCCTGAAGAAAGTAGTTTGTTGTTGTATAGTCGTGTTCCATACATTGAGTAGATGATAAGGATGCTGGCAGCGACAACTCCGACAGCGGAACTAATGCCGAGCAACCTCGGGGTATTGGACGACTACGTGCAGGTGTAATGCGGAGACGTTACTGTACAGGACGCCTCATTAGATGTGCACACGCATGCTCTAAAGCTCTGTGTGTACACCTGGGGTTGGAAGGCAACTTTACACATTAGCATCTCCTATAATGAATCCTTCTACCAGGCGACATTCGTCCGGCAATGGTTGGAGAAGCTCAAAATAAGGTAGTTCACGAAATCGGGGGCTGTATTTGATGACAGTTAAAAGACCAGGGACCCCGTTAAGCTAGCAGAAGATGAGTTCGGGTCTTTGAAGCGGTGTAGAGAGACAGACCCGTCACAGATGGAATGATTGGTTTCCATTGCAAGTTTCGGCATTCTAGTCATACCTCACTGCGGAATATCCGGAGCATCAACCCATGAATAGGTAAGCCCGCACATGATATCGTGGTTCCGAGCTGACTTGGCCGTAAGATCTAGGCTTGCGCAATGTTCATGAACGAGGAGTGAGGGCTGGATTTAGAGATTATAGGGAGCAGACGGCCTATAGATCACTAGCGACTCCCACGCACCATGGAATCGTCTAAAGCACAAAAGGTTCTCAGTGAAATATGTAATTCAGCTAAGAAGAATAACCACTCCTATCAGGGGAAAGAAATGGATGACGGAAGAGACCTAATAGCGTCCATGCAGCTTGCTGCAAGGGTCCGCTGTTAAAAGCCTTTACTTAAGTTCTATGTCCCGCAAGTGATGTCATTTTTCCTCTTTTTATCTTTCGTCGTCCGCATAAAGTATACTCAAAATCGTTGCAATTGACGACACACGGCGCCAAAACTAATATCCAAAAACTTGAGAATCATGCAGGGCATATCCCTATTCACCCTTCCGTGGCTCTTTCGGGAGACAACCTCACTAAATCTCAATATCACCGCTATAAGTGCTCAAGATGGGTCGTCAACCCTCGAATGTTGGCAGATAAACCAACCCTTTGACACATCAACCGAGCCCGGGATATCAGGCACAACTCAAGTGTCTCTAGGCAATGCATCTAGCCTAGCCTACTCAATCATCCCTCCAAACTTCGACGGTGGTGTACACAACGCGCCGGAAAATCAGTATGTTGCCTCTTAAGCAAGGGCTCGCCTTAGCATTTTCATAATACTGACTGGCTGTTTATCAGATGGGTTGCATTTATTTCCGGTCTGGCCTATATAACGCTCCCAGATGACGATACTGCCGGCGCATACATCTCCGGAGGCCAATTCGGGTTGATATTTGCGGCCGACACTAAGGATGTTAGCGTTAAGGGCCATCGCACTCAGTATCCCGGCATCACTGAGACGGTTGCTCTCCGAATTCCGACCGTAGATGGGAAAGTGCCAGAGCACCACGTACTTCACTCGGGACCATGCGGTATAGGCGAAATTGTGGGAATCCGACAATATGGACTGCCGGCTTAATTTCAGTTCGCCTGAGTCAATTCCTGCCGGCGACTTTCCGCCTTTCATCAGCAATAAGTCTTGTTCTCCGCCTCCATGATGTCTTCAATGGTGAATGATATAGAGCTGTAACAAACGATTTGACGTAATAAACACGTCTGCTGTATGGGATGTTTGCGATGGTTTTGACAACTGGTGATCTTTAAATATGTATTGACTGACAAACCCCAGCCACCCGCATTATGTACGCCGGGCCGGACCAAGCTCCTCTAAGGTTTGGCACCCAGACAATAACCACACGGAACACCAGACTCTACACGTGTATTTGGTATTGAGAATCAGATACAGTCAATGTTCCGCTAGCCTTCATTTTGTTATCGCTTTTGTTTTCCACTGGCATGCCCTCATCTTTATAATTGACTTTATTCATAGTACAAAAAAAGTTATGGCTGCAAAGATCCATAGCTTCCATCCGGGCTTGCACCGAGTATAGTGGCTGTCCTTAAGTCTATATACAATTGGTTCGGGCTTCCTAACCTCCGGGGTCCGCCAATATGTCTCAGAAAAGCGAGGGCTGAATAGCTTCATTTCTGGATACGCGAGACAGTCTCAGGTGTCTCACCGAACTACGCGTCCGGAGATAGCACAAGGTGTTCAGCAGGTTCAGCGCGTGTAACAATCTTCAGCAGCCCCAATGTCGACCACTGACACGACGAGGCCTAAAATGATAGCGATATTGAGCTGAAAGCACTGAAAAGGTTGTTCGCGCTTGAATAGTTCGCTCGGGTTGGGTGTTTGAGATGGCCTGAGAGAGAACAGCACAGCACAACATCCAGGTCGATGCATACAGAGAGAGCAGCAGCTTGAAGGTCCTAAATCCTTTCGTTGAATTTCATCTCTGTAAAATCACGGTCACAACCGGATAGGATATTATAAGTGAATAAGTATCCCTATAAAAAAGTATGCGTGAGGCCATAGATAAGCCATATCTGGCCTAAATAGGCAATTAATGCCAAGTCTATGGGGCTTCGTACCAAAATGACATCGCTTGCTTGGCATCGCGCTGTTAGTGTGTTTCTAAGGTAAATAAAATTCAGGGGGAGGCGTTCGTTACCTCAAACCGAGCAGACCTGCTCCTTTCGTATGGGGACGATATTGCTGGAGCAATAACAAATTCATATCAGACTCATCTGGGGTCTCTCGAAATATGAACCCGGACTGGGATGCCAGAGCTGCTGCTCAGCCTAGCCGCTTTTCGGTTGCTTTGAGTGAGGTTGACGACACGGCATCTACGCAGAATACTGAGCACACCCTGGCCGATCACAGCGACTACCACCCTCTCGTACAATCCCAACGTCTGCGAAGAACTGCCGGAGACGCTACCCGCTATCGGAACACTTTTTTAATTTTCATCAGTGAGTGAGCAAAGCGCCCCAAGTTAATGAGATAGCTGCTCATTGTCTCTTCTGCCGCCACGACCACTGTTAATGACCGGTTGGGTGTATATAGGACGGGTGTGTATGCGGCTCGTGTCACGCGGTTTATATCGCGATGAAGCACAAGAACGCCCCATCTCACCCTCACATGCATTGCTGCGGGAAGATGCTGGCATCCTCTCCTTCGGGCAATCGTTGAGCTTCATATTTTTTTCCTCGTACCTTAACTACCTGGTGATCTTTGTGCCGCTCGGAATTGTGACCTATCATTTTGGGTCACCGCGCTCAGTCGTGTTCGCCACCAACGCCATTGCGATCGTGCCGTTATCCAATATACTGGCATATGCAACGGAATGTATCGCGGCAGATCTAGGCGATGCGGTGGGGGCGTTGATGAACATAAGCTTTGGAAATCTGGTAGAGATCATCATGTTCTTCGCAGCTTTGCGGTGTAAGCGTACTCCCATCAGTCGAAGCCCTCTTACTTCCTTATCCCCGTATCACATCGCGTTTAGTTCATTAGATATGAGCATTGCGGTTATACTGACACTAGCTTGAGAGTAGATAATCATATACGCGTAGTAAAGAGTGCGCTCGTGGGTTCGATTCTAGTCAATCTATTACTGATACTAGGGACCTCTATCATTGCCGCTGAATTCCAGCCGGCCGACCTTGTATACGATATGAACAATGCCCAGGCTTTAGCGTGTCTGCTATCCTTGTCGGTATTTTCCATTCTGGTTCCCGTAAGCGGCATACGACACCTACACTTATGCGATAGCAGGTGGCTATTAGATTGGCGCTCGCCGACTGACATTATCTGGTCTAGATGGCCTTTCATTTCACATTCAAAGATAAACACCAACGCGAGGAGGCTGTTCGAACGCTAAGCAGGGCTTCCGCCATTATCTTGCTTATCGTTTACTTTGTTTACCTCACTTTCCTCCTCGTACCACGACGGCCAACAGCAATACTGAAGGATGAGGAAGTAAGTAATGCTCCCAAATGACGAATATTTGACGGGCTCCGGCATACGCGACAATCTATAGCTCAGAGCTAAACTTTCCACAGGCGCACGTCCCGTATCCACAGCAAGAGGAGCAGCGATCACAGCCTCTTTCCCACATAATGAAATTCGCGGACGCGCGGCCTGGTCCGCCACTTTCGCGACCAAGACACCATGAAAACCCCGATGGGAACCCCGTGAGTTATCCAGGAGACTCTTTTCAAAGCAACCGTAGGAGATCTTCGTCCCAACCACTGGGTCACGACAATGTGCAGCGCTGGATGAAAGGTACCTCCAGCGCCTCAAGGTCTCGTCCTCCCTCACTCCATGCGCCAAGTTTAAGTCAAAGCTCCTTTGGTACTACCCGGTCATTACGAGCGAATGACATTGTCGAACGATACAGTGATGGCGGAGGCCATGCTCATACCTTGCAGGAACGAGGATCTGCCCCTGGTATTAGACCGTACTCATCCTTCCAAATCGTTGAGCCGAATAACGAAGTTGTCATGATAGAACCAAAGTCCAAGGTCAGTCGTACGGCAGCGATAGTCGCTCTTACTGCCTCTACTCTCTTCACGGCCATCTGTGCGGAATTGCTCGTCGATACGATTGGTTTCATTATCAAGTCAAGTGGATTGACACAGTCTTTCATCGGACTTATCATCCTATCCATCGTTGGCAACGCAGCCGAGTATATAACGGGCGTTAGAGTCGCAGCAAGGGGCAAGCTGGACTTAGCAATCGGGGTTTCTTTCGGCTCGTCCATTCAGATCGCGTTATTCGTGAGTCCACTTACTGTCATTGGCGGTTGGGTCATGGACAAGAACATGACTCTGTATATGGGTGTGTTCGAGACAACGGCGCTCGTCGGCGCTGCGATACTGGTCAATTTCCTTATGGCTAACGGGAAGACCAACTATCTCGAAGGAACATTACTTTGCGCTTGCTATCTCATTACCGGGTAAGTCCATCAAATGCTTTGTCAAAATTGTGATCCTGCCGTGAGTTTGCTAAACTTAATCCAGGATCGGGTCATTTTTTATTCCATGACGGGAAACATTAGAAGAGACTGATACAGGTAGAATAATATCAGCAAATTCTTATGTTAATGATTAATAAGATGTCATCTCCTTTATTATACAATTGTACTGACTGTAGGTTATTCGGGATGTTAAGTTTTGTGTAGATAGGGCGTTATCGTCGGAAGTAGAGCAAGTAGGAGGTCTTGAGGACCATTCAAGGGTTCGTGTGTGTTTGATAGACTGCTATGTGGAGTCGAGGCGTAGATGGTAAGACGGATCGTCGCTACAAATCGAAGCGACCAGAAAGGTAGAAGCACCACGAAGCCAGCAGAGACAGCGTACCGAATATTTAATATTGCATAATACGCATTCCATTAAGCCCATTAAGCCCATTAAGCCCATTAAGACGCATTTCATGTTGATATGATATCTGCATGTCTGACATGATGAGTTCCGCCCAACACGAAACACCCGCCGCCTTCAATCTGCGACGCCAGGTAACAGATTCCTTCCGTCTCGATGCCAGACCATCCGTCGTGAGACCAGGTGGTGCCGACCACGTTTGACGCAGGAAATGAAATCCCCTGGCGGACTAAATGGGCACGAATATATAAGATAGTGGCCCCGACGCTATCGACGTGTAGAAGGTCGTCGTCATGTGTATTCTCGATGAGCTCGCTAACATAAACACGCCGTTCGCCAAGCTGAAGAACCGCAGCGCCGAGCTGATCGTCCCTGACAGGGCCCACTATGCTCGTTGGAGTTAGTAATTACTCATTTATGTAGGTGAATATTATGCCCCTGATGCATGCTCCCGAGCCATGTTAGGAGTCCTCAGGTTACTGGAAAGGGAAGAAAATCACTCCAGTGTGCACATACTGATATCCAGCTGCGTCTTATTCCCATTCTTGGTCGTCACTTCATTCCCCTGCCATTTGAAGGCCCATGCGTTCTTGTCGTAGTTGTGTGTCCGCGTCTGTGTGCACAGCGCCGTCATAATGCCAACGCCTCGATGCTTTTCCGCGTGCCCCGTCATCGTTTGCACAATCCCTGGAGACATCTCGACGACGTCGGCATCAATCCAGACCAGATGCTCCTCGTCGCGCAACGTGCGCAGCATTAGGTAATTTCGCAAGCTTGCAATCGTCGCCCGGCGCTGACGCTGCACGTGCGCCTTGTGTCGGTCCGCGTAGGCCATCTTTCGTGCCTCCTCCTCGCGGAAGTATAAGGCGACACGGGCGAAGGGAAACTTCTCGGTAGCCTTGATGGCCATATCATATTCTTGACGCGAGGAGGTCATAAACCCGAGTGTAACTTTCGCGAAATCTAGATTGGTGGAGACGAGCAGATCAAGGAAATCATAGATATTCCGCCTCGTTGAGAGGTAGTCTTTGCTCCACGAGTGCGCATCTTGGGCTAGTACCAATATTAAGATTTCAGGGCTGCTTTGTTCGACAGTTTGGCGGTGGAAGAACACGGTGCCATCGCGCAGCGTCTTCTCAAACACGTCAATCCTGAACTCTGGATCAACGTCGTCCCAATGCTTGTAGCTATGCGGTCGACCACCCAAGCATGTCGCCCAGGTCTTACAAGACCACGAACGACGGCGAAACTCGGTAGTGTAGAAGAGAAGCAAGGTAAAAAGAACGGCTGCAACAATGGGACCCAGTCGAAAACCACTAAACCGGTTGGATTTGTTCAGCCGATTGAGGTTGCCGAGTTGGCTGAATGTTTCCATGATCTGAGCAGCAAAGGCCGGCGCCATTGAACGTGCACGCCTCCTCTATCGTTGCTGAGAAATGAGAGAAAAGGGCTCGCGAACTCAGACCTCACATCAACCGTGTCTGTGTCTAAATTAGATACAGGGTACCGATGGCGTCGTTTCGGCAACCGAACCGCCCCTTACAAAGCCCCCCTGGACATCAGGATTGCCAAGGTTTGGGGTTTTAAGTATGTAGGAATTCGCTCTTGAGAAATTGATCTAACCTCCTGATAGACTAGGTATCACCTCTCAGCTCTTCGTCAAAGCGGCTTAGTGTCATATGGACTAGACTACTATAGATGTTTACTACACATTGATGCTGGTCAAAAGATCCCGAAATGCATTAACGCCGAAGCGATGCTAAATTGATTTCTATCTCCTTTATGTACCAACGTTGGTCTTGGCAGGCGGGTTATTCATTTGTCGTCCTCAAATCATCGTGAAGTTAACACACAAACAGAGCAATTGTTAGTTACTATAGTCAACCTAGAAGGCCGCATGCGATACAACAATACCCATGAGTATGCGAGAACTTATAAGTTTCGATAAAATTCTATTACATATGATGGGTATCTTTTTTTTCCCTCTATGATCTTTTCTCGAGTCATGCCACCTTCTAATTATAAGATACAGAATCAACAAAGAACATTTAGTTGGTTTTATGCCGCAAAACTTAAAACCTCCGTCTAAAATGGAAGACCCTTTTCACAAGGAAACACTTCCTCGTCCGTCTCTTCCAGCGCATTGATGATAAGGCGCCAAACTGACTTATCATAAGCAAGACCAGCGTGTCCGACTTCGTCATCAGGACATGTCGTCTGAACGAGGACATTGTTGACGCCAGGCTCGTTGATGGTGCTTACATCCACCGGCACGAGCGTATCAGACTTCGACATAATGACTGTGACCTTATTGCCATCCTGGACAATCTTGTCGGCAGCTGCGAACTGATTTGTGACCAATCCGTCGGGCGCCAACTGTTCACAAGCAGGGCAGCCGACGAGATCGACCAATTGCCCGACGAGTGTCCGCGTGACATCCCCGCCAATATACCATAGGTCTGTGAAGCCGAAGTACGTGGCGCCGTGGATCGCCGGGCCGAGAGCTACGATGTGTTCGACGATGTCGGAGATGCCGTCCTGCGTCAGTGGCACGTAGACTGCATGCACTCCGCCTTCCGAGTGTCCCATCATGTCGACCTTGGCAGCGCCCGTCTTTTGCTGGACCTCGCGCACGAAGTCGGCGATCTGCTTAGACGACTTTGTCATATCGTCGAGCCCGCCGATCCAACTGGGGACGGCGTGGGCGCCATACGTTATCGAGAATGTGCAGTAGCCGCGACCGTTGAGCTCGTACTGCAAGAGGTTGAGGTCGACGTCGCGGTTGGCGGAGAGGCCGTGGAGTAGCACCACGGGGTTGCGTGCCGACTTACACGAGAAGTCATTTTCGGGAGCACCATAGAGGTTATTGGAGGTGAGCGCACTGGGAATGTTGAAGTTGACGTCGCGGGATTCCTTGCTCTGGCCTGGGAGCGCTGAAACCACCGTTGACCAAGCGGCCAGGAGCGCAGTGAGGCGAGAACCGATCGCCATTATGTGGTTGGTTTGTGTGGATGGAGCCCGTGCAAGGTATTGGGATAATGGCATGAAGGCAAGTGACTTCTACTCCTCTCGCCAGTGGGTTGATGTTTCATCTTATATGTTGTTGCTGCTCGTCATCTGTAATCACAGGCCTCCGGGGCCTCCAATGCTCTATTCATTGTGTTCCTCGGCCGTGCCGCTTGAGAGGTCGTACCACCATGCAAGGTTGGGATTCCCGAGACTTTTATTGTTGGTAGTTGGTAGAGGGCAAGACTTAAAGCCTCCTTTGGGATGGCGATCCCGCCTTGTTCGTTCTGATGTATGACAGTACAGAGCAAAATTTTGCACATCCCTTCGAGTCGATGAATCAAAGCATGAAGAAGTTGGTTCCTGGTTCCCTGCGTCGCGTTTGCCACCCAATCAGCATTGCTGCAGCACTCCCTTGCGGATCGATAATCCTACTCTCGATCCTGCCTAATTCGGCAATGATCTCAGTATAAGAGTGATGTCACATTTCCAGATCACATACAGTATGTACATACGATCGCTCTAAAATCCCAAGGAAACTCCTGTTAAGGATGACGTTTTCATCCCCTACCATGCAGCCCAATCTTGCAGTATCGTAGCCACCCCCGTAATCAATCCTTGGAACATAACCAAGGGAAAAGCTTAGGTCATCTTCAAAAATACAAAACGAAGCTTGACACTTTCCACTTCCTACTACCACCTACTAAAGGATGGGTTTCTTTTGATATTTCATACGTAGATAATTCTAGACGTCGTTAGGTGTTGATTGATACTGGTTAACTGCCTAACCAAGTTCTACTGCTGATATTAAAACCGTCGTGTAAGCATCTGTAGAAAAAGAACACGGGGACTGAGTTCTAAGTGGTGAAATCCCAGGAATACCAGCCGCCAACGCCCAACATTTATGCTACACAAACCAAACTATGAAAAACAGACTACCGGTAACAGACTAAAAGGGCATATAGAAAGACACAGGCTTAGCTTGAGCTGCCTGCGCCACTGATCTCGTCAACGAGATCATTAAACTTATCCTTGACCCAATCAAATGTTTCCTTCAAAGGCTCCCACCAAGAACTGCCCTTGCTCTCATCCGGCTTCTTGGGTTGCTCAGCATCCTCTGGTGCATCTTCTTGTTGAGATCCCTCTGATTGTTGTGGTTCTTTTGATTTCTCAGGCTTGGTTGGCCTTGTTGGTCGATTTGATTCGTCCTCGACTCCCGAGGATGTCGCAGGCTGGTCCGTTGACGATGGTGTGGCAACTGGAAGAATAGACATCATACCAGTGGCAGCGTCCTCACTAGTAGACATCGGGACTGGGTCTTCCGGCTGCTCAATTGCCATTTCGTCGTTATGAAGTCCAACTATCTTCAGAGGTAGCCGAAGAGTTCCGTTGTTCGACACCGGTTTCATACCAATCGAGTCACACAAGATATTGTAAACATTTATATTCTGGAACGTCTCAACCTTGCTGTGTGGTTGATGAGGGAAAGCAGGCCCGCGAGCAACAAAGATCGCCCGCATCAGAGGATGTTCATGATCATATCCGTGTAATCCGCGTGGATGATAGGAGATGTTCTTTGCCTTGGCTTCCTGAATATCAAACTCGGCTTTTTCAACGATTGCCCAGCCCGTCTTAGGGATGATCCAGAGAGGGGCAATACGGTCATTATTGCTAAAGTGATATCGTTCTGGCATATCCTTATCTTTGAGGTAAACGTCGAAATTCGGATTGCCCTTTGCTTTCTTCACTGCTTGTTCATGAAGAACTTGCAAATCTCCCGGTTTCTTTGGACGAATGCCGACCAAAGGCCACCCATCTAGATGCTCTACTTTGGTGATATCGACCAAATCTTCGATCTGAATCATCCGACTGACGTCGGTCGTAGCCATTCCGTGATCTGATACAATAATCACATTGACGATACCAGTTAGATTCCTTTGTTCAAGTCCTTGAAAAATCTGGTCCAGCATGGCATCGACTTCACTAATCGTTGTGAGAATTTCGGTGCTATTTGGACCATAAAGATGACCAGCGGCATCCACATTAGGAACATAAGCTGCTATTAGTTGCGGCCGTAATCGTTCGTCAACTTGCGGGTGTTCTAATCCGGGCTTGTCGATGAACTCTAAGATTCTATCGACCTTCTTCGGTAAGACTTCATCCCCGTTGTACCTGTCGAGGAAACTTGGATCCATGTCGTGGATATGCGCCTCACTCCCAGGCCACATATGTACAGCTGTGCGAAGGCCCTGGAGCTCTGCGGTGACCCAGAAAGGTTCACCTCCCCACCATTTCGGTTGGAGGCTTCGTTCTGGGTCTGTATAGTAGAACTCAGCCTGCAGGGCAGGATCCCAGAAGGTATTGCCGACGACGCCGTGGCTTTCGGGATACAAGCCTGTAGCGAGAGTATAGTGATTCTGGGAAGAATGTTAGCTTCTCTCGCGCCTCCTTGGTCACCGTGGACGAACACTCACGGGAAATGTGACAGATGGAAAAGACGGTGTCATATACAGCGGCGATACGCCCTCCTTGATGAACGCATTCAACCGCGGTGTCAATCCACGGGTCAGAAAATCAGCTCGGAAACCGTCCAGACTGATTATGAGAGTGGTCGGGGCGAAAAGTGCTGTGCCATTGCTCCTGAGTTGCGTGGCGGTAGAACGTTTCTTGTCTAACGACACCTTCCAGGCAAGGAGCACGAGGAAGGCGAAAGCGACGGCAATGGTGGTGTATATAAATATCCATTTCCTCCATCTGCGCTTCTTGGCGGTCTTCGTCCCCGAAACATGGATCAGGTGTTGGCGGTCGAGTTCGTCGCTGCCTTCCCGGTCACTGCTGTCGCCCGTCGAGCTGCCGTCCTTGATCGTGCCCCCTTCCATCTCGTGCATCAGCTCCCCATCCTCGCCGTCACGGGCTTCCCTAAGCAGACGGTCCCTTTTATCTCTGCGCCTGTTTCGTCGACTCCGCCGCTTCTCATCGCGTAGATCTTCGACTGAGGTCTCTGGGTCGTGTATCGCCGTTTCCGAGCGTGTTCTGCCATATTTACGCAACGCCTCGATGGGATTTGGTAAGGCAAGGTTGCTGCCACGGCGCTGCAGACTGCTCCCCCGTCGCTGGCGCTCTTGCTGTGCCCGCGAGTCGACGACCAATTGATCTATCTCCTCCTCTTCCATCAAGACCATGCGGTCGCGAGCACGTAGCTCTCGGCTGTTCCGCGCTGCAGCTAGGATCTTGTCATCTTCGCTATCGGTGTCTTGTTCGCTTCGGCTGTGGAGGGAGACGGCATCATCATCGTACGAGAGAGGTGAAAGCAGTGATCGGTCTTTTTCCACGGCGGTATTCAATCGTTGCAGAGACATTGCGGTTGATTAAAGGCCCTTTCACGTAGTCATCGCCAAGTTCGAACCAGATATGCAAAGCCAAAGTCCGACCGAAGACATAGTTGTAGTTGCTGAGGGTGGAAAGATGCACTACAGTACCGTAAGCTACCTAAGTAGGTAGCTACCTACATACCTACCTAGGTACCTAGGTAAGTAAGTAGTAGGGTTCGCAGCGCTACAGGAGAGCACTGTGAGAGCTAGGTCCAGAGCATAGGTACCTAAGCCACGTCCAAGTTACCTCTACGGTATAATACCTACACACATAGGAAGTCTAAACCTTTCCCCCCTCACTAAGGGATAGATCGTGGCGACTAATCTAAGACATACAAACATAGATGTGAGACATACAAACATAGATATGAGACATACAAACTTTGATGTGAGTAGGTACAAACGATCAAAGCTATAAGGACAGCTTAATCCTTAAGAATGTCTTGCTTTTATGCATTTAGATAGTGTACAACCACTCGCGTTATAACAATAGCTCAACAAGACATCTTCCTGCAGAGCTCTGGATAGTGAGAAGATTGCGAAAAACGACCAAAGGAAGAAGTTGGCTTATTTATTCAATACCTAAGGTAATACGTAATCTCGAAGTCTGCTTTCGTACCGTCTCGTTTAGGCTGTGCAAGGCGATACGGCCCGGCTGCAATACAGAGCAATATCTTCTTCATTTTATCTTACACTACCAAAGCGCGCAGAAAAACGGCCTCATAGTGCCTGCTAAGTAATAGCCGTACAGAGCAGTCCTAACATGCGGAAGTAATGCGATCCTAACCTCTTCCGTTGTGCTGGTATTGCAAACCCCTAACAGTTTCCGTATTCCAACAACAACAACACACTATTACCGACGTAGACATTCTGCCTAACCTGTTGAAACACTCATTCGCGTTAAATATCTCTACTCTGGAGAAGAATTGGCCTCTTTCGAAAACCAATGTTGCTGTTTTCTTTTTGTCTTTTTCTTTCTTTCATAGGAACACACTGCCCTCGTCATGACTTGTCATGCGTCGACGTCTACTACTAAGGAAGATGTCTACCATTCTCTTACTCCCTGCAGTTTGCTGGCCCGGACCCAGAACACCAGAGCCATCAGTCCCGTATGGATCATCGTCGCTTATGGCAATAGGACTCACATTCTCAGGCTTTGTACATGCGATGCTATATAGCTTTCTTCGTGAATTCGCCGAACTGTTTGTTTTCCCCGGCTGACTCTCACCTACACTTGAGAGACTACGGCTTGTGAGAGGTGTCATACTGCTCTTCGCTTTCAATTGGCGGCTCGTAAACTTTGTGGCGGTATTTGCATGCCAATTGGAGCTGTTCCCCTTCGGATCAAGAGACGGGACCTCTGGTAATTCTTTTTCATGATTTACGAGACGCAATCCTGTTGATGTATTGGGCGTGGCCTCTTTGGGCCACGTTACTGGGGATATCATGCTTGAAGAAGCGGAGATCCTGGTCGGTAAGGGGTCTGCTAAGGATAGTTGGGACCATACAATTTCGGCGTCTTTCTCTCCAGCATCAAAAGGTATCGGTTGATTGTCGTCTTCATCGTCGTGATCCAAGTTCAATACAATACCCCTATTTCCTCGAACTTGACAAGGTGTGTCAGTTGGGTCAGAAACCTGATCTTCCTCTTCGTCATTAATCTGGGCATTTTCGCGAACATGACCGGAAAATCGAGCAGACGAAAGTCCATATTTGAATTCATTAGAATCTACTTGCTTTGCGGTTTCCTCGAGCTTTGAGACGTTGGACGATAGCCACATTTTCCATTCCACCGAACTTGAGGAAGACGTGACACGTGGCTTTGGCGGTAACGATGAACTTCGCTTATTATGTCCCGAGGAGTTGACAAAGATCGCGGCATCTCCATGTGTGCTTGTGGGCCGTTGAAAGTCCTCTACAACAGATAAAAAGCTATGCCTTTGAGTCTGGCCATCTTCGGTGTTCGTAGAGTAAATACTTTCGGTATAATGCAACTTGATATCTGCATCTGATCCGTGAGTGCTTGAGCGCCGCATTTGAAAGTTTGGCAGATTTGATAGCGAGCGCATCCATGGGTTAAAATCGGGTGATCTGATCGCCTGCTCATTAGGGGTTGTGTGCATTCTGTCCTGCAACGCCCGACGGTAGGGACTTTCAGTGCGGAATAGATGCCGCGTTGGGCTACCGAAAAATGCGGAACTGCGAGACGAGAGTGTTCGTATAAGAGGAGGTGCTCCCTCTGGACAAACATCCCTTGACGATGTATCTCCTGCATCTATGTTTGTGAATGCGGATGCCGAATGACCTTGCTCCCATTCATTTGCTCTATCAGCTGTGGATAACGAGGATTTCAACGTCGAATCTTTGTCTTTCGTATACAGTTGGTCGTCCCCCTTTGGGGATTCAGGATCTGTGTCACTTTCTGGAAAGACATAGCGAATTGTTGCAGTTGGGTCACGGTCGAGGCGTCGGAGACGGAGTGAGCTTTTGCGTCGAGGCACTGTACCCAATTGCACGATGTCATCAACGCTATGCTGTATTTCCGGATTACTCGTATGTGCTTGTTGTAACTGACCTATCCGCTTCATCAGGGCAGAATAGATTCTCTGCCCATCAACTATCGGAGGGGCAGCCTGCGCTGGTCGACATAGAGATGTGGTACTGGCGTTGGATTGTTCAGAGATTGTTGCAAACTGTGCCGAAGATGAACAAATGTGCGCCCCATTTTCGTTAATGATAGATAATCTTTTTCTCTCTCGCTCCTCACGGCAACTGTTGTGGGTGATGACGGTGTTGGCGTCGGAATTTGACCAGCTGGTCACCCGAGATCTCTCATCTGAGGCCTTCTGCTCACTTCTCAGGCTTTCTATGCTACCTTGTTGAGAGCGAAGTTGCTGATACGATGGGACTGCATGAAGAGATGCGACACCAGAAGCTACACGTGATAAAGGGGTTTGGCTTGCCGAGAAAACGCGATGATTTTCCTCATCAGTCTCGTGTTGCAAATTACCCCAACCGAATAGGTGTGACTTCTGTGCATCAATATGTTGCAGAGGAAGCCTCGTGTCGTCGCCGTCACCTTTGCCCAAACTGAATAAAGTCTTCAGTTTGTGTTTGAAACCTTGCGACACCTTGCGAGCTTTGTGACGCAGACTGTTGTTTTTCGCAGCTGTACCATTCATCGAAACTGTACTAGTACTGGTGTCTCTCATGCTCTTCCTGAAAACCCTGTCATCGCTAGGGGCCTTGGGGCGGAAAAACCGCGATGGTTTTGGACGCAGATGACCTTTTGCTCTATCCTGGTTGCCATTAAAACGGTTTGTAGACACAGAATGGGTGGCATCATCCTCAGATCTGAAAGAAGGCACGAAATTTTCTCGAAAGTCTCGCAAGAAGCTCATTGATTTTGGTGTCTTTAGTCTTCGGGGAGGCACATTTTCGTCGCCTCCGGGGATCCTGAAATACGACCTTGCAGGTAAAGGAAGCTGGTTCGCGGATACGGAAGACTTGTCCAGACTTGAATGCTCGGGGCCGGCCATGGCCGCTCTATTCGTAAACATGGATCTTGACTTGCGAAGTTTGCGATACGACGACGGCATTGATGCTATGCCGTCTTCAGGCGTGTAATACTCATAGCTCGTAAAAAGAGTATTGATATAGTCTCCGGCAGCTCCCTTAGTAGCACACACCATACCGGAAGCAGAGGCGCTGCTTGAAGGACGTAGATCGGCTTCGATATCGGCAACATGACGCATCGAGCCATGAGGCCTACAAGAAGGTGAGGTGTCCTGGGCCATGACACTGTTCGGTGCCGGATGGGAGGGCCTTGGTTGCACAAATCGTATGCTCTGCTGTCGACACAGAGAAGCCTCATCCGATCGTGGCTTGGGATAGGATGAACGAGCAGGTGGCCACAAGGGCGAGTTGGAGTCTGTAGCCGACCGCTCTCTCGCTCTCGCGAATGCTTGTGTGGCTGCTACTCGGGCATCACGTTCTGCCGTCTCGGGCGGGATATGTTCTAGATGCACGCTCTTCACCGAAGCAACCGACCTTCGACGATCCAGTCGAAAAGGGTTGGTGCTGTTCCGTCTGTGCATGACGATATTCGACATGCAGCCAGACCTTTGTCCTGCAAGCCGACGGACCCAGTATCAGTCAAAGCAGTGCAAGGACGTCGTATAATAGAAGGCTTCCTAAGTAGAAACAGCTAGCATGGAGCGTTTGTATGGGCGAGGCACAAGAGCAAGAAACAAGAACGAGAGACAAAAACAAGAGACAGTCGGAAGAGAGCGTATCGTATGAGGAGGGTTTGGAATTGACGCGCAATACAATGTAACCAAAAGCTGTCGCAAACGACACAAAACCGCGGTAGTAGCGCTGATAGTGCTGTATGCAGAGAAAATGCCGTATGTTTGGGGTGGGTTAAATTGAAGCTGTCAGGCTTGAGTTGAAGGTCTCTGGTGATGGTCCGTATCTACCTACCTACATTCTGTACCTAGGTAGGTACATATGTAGGTACTTACTTAAGCAAGTAAGTATTGACATACTGGCAACTGGGCGCGCTCGTCTCTCAGCTTTTGGAAGGCGCCCGCACGACTTCGCTATTGTACCTACTGTGTGCAGTCGCATCACTGTTGTGGCAACATGTTGGTCCGAAGGAAACTGCAGCCATGTCTGGCTGAGCCAGAATAGGTAGAGAGTACAAGCATTTGTGTAAAAAGTCACCCATGAGACTACCTAAGTAACTTCCGTCAGTCATTATTGCCCATCAACTCGAGTCGCCTTGGTAACAGACAACGAACAACCTAATTACAATACACCGTGTCCATCCCAACCGCCAGTTCTCGCCAGTTCTTCGTCCTCTTTCAGCTTTGGAACCTCGGTGGAGTCGAAAATTCACTCCCTCGCAATACACTTCGATCTATTTCCGTGTCGAATGTTTATGTTAAGCATAAAGGTAAGGATCCACACCGATCTTTGATGAAGTTACTTGCTATTGTTGATAACATTAGGGCCCGTATTGTGACTTTGATGTATGGAAAATTAAAGTTTGTTCGGTGCGAATGATGGATAAGTAGGATGTCCCATATCGATATATTGTCATTAAGCCTAGCTAAGCAATTAGAAGAAGGTTAACTCGCATATCAAGTGTTTGCCGGCTGCAATTGTCATGCCTTGATTTGCTGTGAGGTAAACTAGATGATGCCTAGATTAGGTTGTTGAGAACCATGAATGTTGCCTGACAGCATTGTCTTATTTAAGGAGTAAGTAGCAAGGAAGTAAGTAGTGAACGGGAGAGTAAGTAAGTAAGTAAGTAAGTAAGTAAGTGAGGCGATGATGGCCAAGTAAGTAAACCAGAACTTGCACAGAAGAACATTCGGAAGTAATCCAAACACCTAGGTAGATACCTTAGGTAGATACCTTAGGTAGATAGGTGCGTAAGTGAGTGATCTACGGCTCCCAGATGGCCTCCAAAATACAAACCTTGCGATCCTCAGGAGCCTGATAAGTGGCATTAAAGCGGAATCTGGAGTCAGCAGCAGTAAACAACGAGACAAGCTCATCCTTCGTCCTCTCCTTGGCATTGAGCACGGCCATCATCTGCAGATCCATCTGACGGATGCGCTTCGCCTCTAGCACCCGACTGGGCTCGCCCAGCTCCGCCGGGGACGGAACCACGTACTCGGACACGAGGACACGCGCGCCGGGTTTGAGCGCGGGCGTCAGTGCGCGGAGAATACTCACAGCTTCAGGCCCCGGCCAGTCGTGGATCACCTGCCGCAGAAAATACACGTCTGCGCCGACGAGAGGCTGTTGTTCAAAGAAGCTGTGCGCTTGGTACGTCAGGTTGCTGGGATTGGACGTGCCGCGCACGGCTGCTGCGACAACCTCCGGACGGTCCTGTACTGTTATCCTGAACGATGGGAAAATCTGCGCCAGTGCCTTGGATACATGGCCGCTGCCGCCTCCAACATCGACTACCACGGCGTTAGCGGGCAAGGCTGTGCCCCAAGGGTAGGCCGCAATATCGGTGTTGCTGGACCGACCGGCTGCTCCGCCGTCTCCAGTGCTGAACCCTACCATGCCCTGGTCGAAGCGCGCCTGCCGTGTCGCATCGCGACTAAGCCATTTGAAGAAGGGTTCGTTAGTGTTGAAGGCCGCGTTCACGCCACACTCGGTAACCGATTCAGATTCGGGCCACATGCGCAGCGCACGAGGCAGTGCCACGTTGACGGGAGCCAGGTCGACCAGACATAGACGGAGATACGTGGCGAACTGGGGATCTCGCGCCAGTGCGGCCGACAGCGCCGTGTGTGCGATGTAATTCGGCTGAGGCTCGCAGAATATAAAGTTCGTGATGGCGTAGCGCACGATACGCGCTAGTTTGTCCTCTAGCAAGCCCGCTTTTGCTGCGAGTTCACTTAGTGAGATGGCCCCTTCCAAGGGAATGAGTGCTGGAATGTTGAATTCTAAAATTATCCCGACTGAGACCGAGTCGAAGTTCTGTATCTTCTTTGTCAGACCACTGTGAACTGAAAAGGGAAGATAGAGAGTAGGGATATGGTTGACAACGTACGGCGAATGCGAGAATGTTGAGTTGCTGTCCTGGGTCTTGCACGAGTGCCAGGAGCTCACGGGCCGCGTTAGCAAGCTCGGTGACAGCCGCGCCATCTATCTCGTTCAAGTTTGGCGCGTGGATGTCTTGAACCGTAGGGGAAGAGATATTTTGGGTCTCTAGCTTATGAGAGAGCGTGGCAGCGTTTCGGGAGACTATGCTGCCCAGTTGCTCTAGAGACCTGGTGGTCATCGTGATGGTTGATATTCTTCCTTGTCAACTTCTGGACTGAGACTTGCCGTTTTCTCTAACTTTGATTCATAGCACGATACTTTGCTATCGTTGAGGCCGCTTTCCTTCCGTTCGTATCTCATGCTTTTGTGATCCTTACCAGCCCTTAAGTACTCATTTCTCTACATGCTGATGGTCGTACAGAGCAGGATAATTTATGAATATGAGCCGGATAATACAGATCCGCGTTCCCTAACCCAGGATTTCGAAGATGGATTGATTATAAATCCATTAGCATTGTGAGTACGGACGAACTGTATGAGCGACCAACATGCTGCCCCTTGGATGGTTACATATAATTATTCATGACGCAACCAGACCCAACCAACCAGGAGCTCTGTGAAGCGACGGGATGTGGTGGTGTCAATAGATAACCCTGTTTTCTTATTGTATAGCTGCCTTTTCTGACTGAATATCTGTCTTGTCGCATCTTATGATTCTTACATAGTCGCTGCGTCGTTAAACGCGACTCGTGCTCGGTGTATTCTCGGCTCGCGAAAAGGGCAGTCAGCCACTAATTTGGGCGGGACCTCTCCTTCGCGGTCGTCGTTATTCCGGCACGGATGAATTGCATATGGCTGGAGATAGAGTTAAGTACGAAGACCTAGACGAGTTAGCAAGCAAACTCGGAAGATACAGAATATCAGGGGCCCGGTGAAGAAACAAGCGACTATAGTAGTGATTGCTAAAAACCGCATTATAAACGAAACTGATTCTATTATTTTGATGACTCGGTTTGAAGGGCATACAAACTATAGCTCCTTTTTGCCTAGTCCAATGATAACCGATGATCTGACCGAGTGCAACAGGATGCACTTTGATTTTGAGATTACTTTTTGATTTGATGCGTGGTCACTCCTCTGACAAGACTGCTAGCTGGTTAAAGTACCATAAAGCTGATATTCGAAGGAAGTAACGTATGAGTAGTCGTAAGGCAAGTCTAAGAAGAGTAACTACCGAACAGCAAGAATGTAGAACACAGGAAGATTTAGGGTGTTGGACCAAGTTGACCTGGTTGCAGCGTAGATGAATAGAGTAGCTAGAGCAAGGAAACAAAAGATCTCAAGCTCGATCGACTTGCACAATGTAACAGGGAAGGCTGTGCGTACAAAAATGAGGTACATTTCCGTACAGTCGCTTTTGGGTTTACTACATGAATAGTCGGTTGGCCTTGAAAAAGACACAATCTCCTTAATAGACAATATTTGTCAATGGCTGAGTATCAGTTCACAGTACCGTGGACACATGGCTGGACACATGGCTATCTCATTGAGAGTATAGTGGAAAGTAACGGAGACACCAGCATTTATGCCATGACTATAAAGAACCCTGAAGTTGTTGCCAAACCACCAATAATAATCGATACGAATGTACATTACAAAACAAACTCAGAGTGTTAAAACCAATGTGACAGGTCTAACCACTTCTGTCTGGAACGCCTCTAACAATACCCGCGAGCGTACTTCCTGAAACCTTATAATTCTCTTGCTAAAGGCTTAAGCCCGGAGTTCCTTGAGGAAATCTTTAAGTTCCTCGTCAACAAGGTCATGGATCTTCTCAGAGAACTTCTCAGCCTTATCCGAGAAAGTCGAGACGCCCTTAACGATCTTGCCTGAGACGATGTTGAGATCATCTTCAATAGCTTGCTCGAGCTCCTCTAGAGTCAAAGAAGTCTCAGAGCTCTTCTTGGCGATGTAGCCACCCTGCTCGACAATCTTAGAGAAGTTAGAGTAACCACCACCGTTCCAAGCAAGTAGGTTGGGAGTATCCGACGGGATATCAGAGAGAGCGCCCTTGGTGGCGATGGAAACCATGTTGGTCTTGAGCTTCTCAGGAGTAATTTCAGCCATGCCATACTCAGACTCCTTGCTGGGTTGAAGGGATAGGAAGTAAGCAGTGAGACCACACAAGTGAGGTGAAGCCATCGAGGTACCAGAGATAGTGTTGATCGCAGTGTTGCTACCGATCCAAGTTGATTGAATGCTCAAACCAGGACCAAAAATGTCGACGCACTTGCCCCAGTTGGAGAAGTAGGCACGGCTGTCATCCAGAGCTGAGGCACCGACAGTGATGGCCTTCTCGGCTGCGGCAGGCGAATACTTGCAGGCATCGGCGTTGTCATTGCCGGCTGCGACAGCGAAGTGTAAACCAGCACTGACGGCAGCGTTGACGGCCTGATCCAATGATGGTGACTTGCCACCGCCAAGAGACATGTTGGCTGTTGAGCCCTTAAAACCCTTACGAGAGCCTTTCTTCGCAGCTTCGACCTGCGCCAGGTGGGCTTCAGCAGCCCATTCGACGCCCTTCATGACATCTGACATTGACCCGGACCCGTTAGAGCGGAGGACCTTAACAGCGTAAACATGAGCCTTCTTGGCAACACCGTACTTCTTTCCAGCAACGGTACCGGAGCAGTGAGTGCCATGGCCGTTACCGTCTTCATCCTCGTCACCCTGGGGGATTGTCTTGCCCCATTTGGCACGGCCCTCAAAGTCAACGTGTCCAGTGTTTGTACCAGTGTCAATTACGTAAACATCAACACCCTCACCACCATCAGCGGCATACAGGTACTTGTTATAAGTACCGAAGGAAAGGGAATCACGGTGAGAAATTCTGGCCAAACCCCAGGGAGCGTTCTTCTCTAGCTCTGGCTCACTCTCCTTGAGGGCGTATACAATTTGGTCTTTCTCGATATACTCGACCTATGAATCAATGAACGAATTAGCTCCTGCGTCGTGTATATCAGGGAGCAGACGAAGGGAATGATGGAATAGACTTACATCGGGGTGCTTGCGGACTTCCTCAATGACCGCATCATCGAAGTGGCCGGAGTAGCCGAGGAAACCGCTGCCAATCTTCAGGGTGTGTTTGAGACCGGTGAAAGCATCCGAAACGTCATCAATTAGGGGGATCTGACCACGTTTCCGGAGCTCCATGCGCTCGTTCTCACGGTCGCCATGGATCTTCTGGACCCATGAATGATGGTCGGAAACGGAGGACTCGGTAACGTGATCCTTGAACTTGATGATGTAGGAATTGGGGACCTCTTCGGCAGATGATGAGGAGAGAACGGGAGCAACTCCGTCATGGATGGTCTCATAGCTGAAAGAAGGTGCTGCAGCGGCAGCATATGCCAACGAGAGAGCGGCGAGGCCCCTCATGATGATGGAACGGTTTTGTGGATGCGTTGGTGATGGAATGGAGCCTGCAATCAATGAACGATAGGTAAGTCTACCGGCGACTTAAGGAAAAGATAGAAAGAGAGAGACCAAAAGACCAGGCTAGTGATGCTCTGGTCGAGGAGGGTAATTGACAGTGATGGATGATGGGATGGAATGATGGGGGAGGAGAGAGTCGAGGATGGAGAGGTTAAGAATAAGAAGAGAGGAAGGAAGTTCAGAAGATGATCTATAAAGGGTCAGTAGTAGAGTACCTTGGGGAGGCTGCTTCGGAGGTCTGGTGACGACACAGCCCGGACACTGAGATAAGGGCCACTTTAGCTTAGGAATGTCACCAGGTGGGAACTGGAAACGGAGCAGCGCAGCGCACCGTGCAGCTCCACTGAACCTCTACTGGCCGATTGGGGTAAGCGGCGCTAATGGGCAGCAGTGTCCAGTATGTATACCAGAGCTGTGGGGCTTGGTAATCCCAATCCGAACAAGGTTTAGCGGGTTGACTCAGAAGGATGATAATTGCCCGGGGCTGCCTGGTCTTGAGTTCCGAGGTCTTGACTCTCTACTTACTTATACTGGTACTACTTCGTACATGTAGCCCGTATGCCTATTGCGCATCAAGTAGACAGCAGTTACCTCGAGATACATACTTGCTCTTCTCCTTAGACTCATTGAATTAACTAGGTATATGAATGATAGAGTGAACAAGTGCCTGAATTATGAGGGCAATGGGACAATCGAGGTACTTACGTAGTAGTATAGATTCTGAGTAAGGACACTCCTTAAGTATGCGTACGTGTAGGTAGATAGGTATTTGCACTGGGGGCGGGCTGCAGCCTCGACACCAGGCACACGTGCTACTGGCTGTTATGCGCGCGCGGTCTCAGAGCGCAAGTGGAGAGCTTCCCCAGCCAGGACCCAGCTATCAGTCGCCCAACTAGCTCTTGGCCGCGTATCTACCTGCCACCTACTTACTCAGTAAGCCGCTACTAACAATCCGATATCGTCGCTATTGGCTTGCTTTTGCCATCTACAGTATGTCATGTGAGAGATAGGCAAAGCACGCCTTGGACCCTGAATCCTCAATACCGAAAAACCCTATATTGTTGATCCTGCTCGAGCAAATCAGGTAGTTTGTCTCCAGCACCCTCCTCTCCTGTTCCTCTCTTGTGATTCGAAATCTGATCGGCAGATATGGCCAAAGAACTGGACATGAATAAAGATGAACGGCAACAGCAAAGTTCTGATACCTACTGTTCTGATGGGACGGTAAGTGTGTGTCGTGTGATAGAAGTGCAAGGATACATGTAGATAGTGGACGGTGTACGCAGGTAATGACACCATTGCAACCAACATCTATACTACTTAGATTCACACACTCTTCCACCGTATATGTAGGTACCTCCTAGTGTACAGTAGGTACTCCATAGCACGCAATACCTAAGGTACCCCGGAGAACCTGGTTGCTGTGTGGATCCATCCATCCATCCATCCGCCATCCGCGCAACTTGTGTCAGCCTGTTTGCACCTTGGATCTCTGGCGAATGATGGCAATATTCAGCTGACTGGGTTCCCGTGTATGACTTGGCGCATGAAATGTCATTCGTGTTTATTAACTACCGGTACTCAATAAGGCCTTATACCTGCATATCCTACGTACAGCAGGACACTACGAATGCCAAATTCTAGTCCAGCACAAGCAGCTTCTTCTTATCTTGAATGTTGCCTCGAGCTCCTATCAAGGAACGTTCATAGCAGGTGGCAGAGAACCCACCGCCTGCTGTATTCACGTATACTATAAAGATGATGAGATGGCTGTATACATGAGCGTGAGAGGCATGGGCACAATAATTGACAGGTTTGGTCTATATGTATTATCATAACCCAGCTGTCCCCAACCTTTATGATGTGCTGTATGCCCATGTATCTGTAGTGTGAATCAGACTAGGTCCCTACCTAATAAGGATGCTGCTGATATGCCTACCTATCTTGGCCAAAGACAGCGTTGGTTAGATTGGTTAGATAAGACTTCCACGTCTTTGGATGTGGCTGGATATGTAGGTACCTACACACCTACATAGGTAGGTAGGTAGGAGTTAGAGTGTGTACTGGAACGTGACGAGCCACCTCATATTGTTATAAATGTGCACAATAAGCTCTGATCTTGGACATTAACTTTTAGCTGACGACCTCAGGTTTGGATCAGGCTGCACCTATATAGATAATTTAGTTAGGTCTATACTTAGTAGGTATCGTGCTAGCAGCCTTGCTGTGACCATCTGCTAAATGAAGTTCTTCTTTGCCTTGATTTCTTATGCTTCTTCTCTAGTCTCCCTAGGAGGCAATGGCATTCTCCTTCTTTTGTTTTTTCTTTCATAATTTATCGTGTGTAAGTTATATGGTACGTTGAGCTTGTTACTTCTTTTATTGAAATCACTTAATGGAGGAAAGACATGTACCTAGATAGGTACCGGTACTACTAGGTACATTGGCTATTGCACCTGTAGGCAAGGCTGTTTCCCCCTTCTTCCTAGGTAGGTAACCCTTTATCCATGCACCTACATTATGTACCTACCTATGTAGGTAGTATATAAGGTATCAATCTAACGTCTCATAGCTACAAGTGGTGTTAATAAGTAACACCAAGAGACTATGAATGTTAGATGCTATGAAGAATAGGCACCTACATATGTAAGTAGTTACCCATCTGTGCTATATACATAGGTACCTACTATGTAGGTGGGAGGCCAATAATAGGAGCGCTAAAGCTTGGCACACTAGCCCTGGGTCCAGTATTGACGTCGATAAGCAACCTGAGGTAGGTAATAATGGTTTCAGCACTCCGACTGGTCTGGGTTCACTCCTGTCTGCATCCTTTCCCTGCGCACGCGTCTTACGTATTTCTATTTCCTAGTGTAGAAGCCATTGTGAGAGCCCATTTTGTCTGAGAAGCGACGGCTCATTTCTATAGAGCCTCAATCTATCATCTAGACTAACTAGATGCCATAGTCACAGAAACGCGCCGGTGCCGGTCTTTTCTTTTTGCCGCCACCCCCACAGCACATAGTCCGCTCAGTCTGCTCAGTCTGCTCGCGCATGCAACTACCACAGTCCTTCGATGACCTCCCATGCAAACGGCAGCCTAGAGCCCACCGGGGTCCTACTGGATGGCCACTTTATAATATGAATGAATAGACCTGTTTTCCATGCTACGCTCCTCGACCTTCTCCTAGTTCGCCGCCATGTCGGCTCGAAGTCGCTATAGATCCTCGACGTCCGCGTCCACCAGCTTGCCGGCATCGAAAGCCACCGAAGTCCTCCAGCGACTCCTCGACAACATTGCTGCCTCTCTCACTTCTCCTGCCAGCAACGGATATCCGGATCCTCGGCGGTTGGTGGACCAGATCGGGTTGGTCAAGCAACATCTTTCTGCTGTAGCCCCTCCGAGCTCTGTGCAGGATGATTTCAGACATATCCATGGTTTCCAACGTCTGTTTGAGGTCTTGCGGTCTTTCTCTGGTTTTTATAATCCGCAGAAGCGCAACGATGCCGAGAAAGCGGCCCTTTTTGACTTGTTGGACGCGCTGCTGGGCACTCTCGGAGCAGCTTTTTGCCAACATCCTGGTAATCGCCGATACTTTCGCACGCGAGTTGAAGGGGGTGGATGGGAAGCTCTCGAACAGATCATAGCAAGCATTGGTCTAGGCGGCGCCGACTCGGATCTGTGGACGAGCTGCCAGTTGTTCGGAAAGCTCTTCTCTTTTGCATTAAATGATGCTGCCCTGGATCGGATATGTCGTGAAGCTGCTTCTGCAGCTCATCAGCCAATCATCGACACAGCTCCCATTTTAGAGTATGCTCAGGACCCGACTACGGAAACACCAAATGATACCATGTTTGATGATTGTCTCGCCGTGGTCGATGCGGCAGTCAGAAATTCCATCGTCTCCACCTCGGTTTTGCGGAATCCGGAGGCGATTCGTACAGCTGTTGATTTCTGGGAATCGATACCACGAGATCAGAATGCCGTGGAAAACGTCGCATCGTTACTCGTCTTGAAAATCTTATTGGCAGTTGTCACGGCTTCAAGCGTCAATTTATATCAAGTTCATGAAACTGGTATCCTTTCTCGGTTTTTGATGGTGGCCTTCCATGAAAGCTCAACTGTGAACGATGCTGAGAGGGAGATCATCTTATCTCTCTGCAGATCTCTGATGTCTTTGGGGATGAATAAACTCACAGATGCACAGCACTTGTTGCTTAATCCGTCATCTGACTCGTCCAACTTCTGCTTGGATATGACCGACAAGTATGGCAGTCCACCATTTATCCAATTCGATTTGTCTCTTCATGGCCACTCCTCCATTGAATTGCCTAGTTTAGGTCGACCGTTTCCTCCCCAATCATCTACGGGATACACGTTCACTGCGTGGATCAAGGTGGACAAATTTGACCCAGCATCTCATACAACTCTTTTCGGCATCTTCGACTCCACCCAGACTTGCTTTCTCCTTGCTTACCTCGAAAAAGATACCCGCAATTTCATATTGCAAACTTCAGTTACGTCTCAGCGTCCCAGCGTTAGATTCCGAGGCTTGACCTTTCGGGAGAATAAATGGTATCATATTGCTATAGCCCACCGACGCCCCAAAACCATGACGGCCAGTAAGGCGTCTTTGTATGTGAATGGGGAATTCATCGAGCAGCTACGCGCTGCATACCCAGCGTTGCCACCTCCTTCAAACGCCAGCACGGAAAGCTTTGCTTCGTTCACCTCGAGCAGTCACAGGAATCTACCAATACAGGCGTTCATTGGTACTCCACGGGAGCTGTCCACTCATATCGGTGGTGGCCTAATACAGTCTAAATGGTCTCTTGCTACTGCCCATCTATTCGATGATGTCCTGAGCGATGATTTTCTTGCTGTGCCCAGCCGGCTCGGTGTACACTATCAGGGAAACTTTCAAGACTGCCTCGGTGGGTTTCAAACTTACGCGGCATCGGCAGCTCTGGGATTGCGTAATGAACTCGTGAGCACAGGAAAGGAAGACTCTGATATTATGAAGGTCATCAGAGACAGAGCGAGTCATCTGATCCCAGAGCAGCATATCCTTTATAGTCTGATGCCTTCGTCAGTATTTCGTGAAAAGGAACACTTTGGAGAGTCACAACTCTTTCGATCCTTGTCTCGCGGCCCTGCTCATACATTGGTTCAAATGGTACTGAAGAACGGTACAGGTATAGCAATCAATACCGCAATGCCTTCCATCAACGATGCGCTCCTTCGCTCGAATGGAGTGGCTATTCTGACTGGAGATCCCATGGTTGTTACCCCCCAATTCTTTGACGATGCCTTATGGCGTCTTGCTGGCTTCACTCCACTAGCTCTGAAACTGATAGAGCGCGCCTCTTCAGCTGATGCACTTCTTCGTGCTGTCGGGATGGTATTTCGATGTACAAACTCTAGCTGGCGTAATAGCGAAGCTATGGAAAAGGATGGTGGATATGCCATCCTCAGTATCCTTCTCAAGACGAAGCTAGGCTTCGTCGGACTTAGCAGTAGTACAGTGACAGAAAAGCTTACCCTCCACCCGTCTGAGAGAGACAAGCTTGCACTACAGCTTCTTAGCCTCGTGCTGGGATTTGTAGGGTATAACCATAGAGATCCCTTGGAGTCTGTTATCATTAACCCTCTCGCCTTTCGTCTTCTCGTAATAGATTTTGATTCCTGGAGGAAATGCAGTCCTGCTGTTCAGGAGCTCTATTACAAACAATTTGTGACTTTTGCAGTCAAGAGCAAGTATCATCAACATAATCACCGGAGGCTACTTAGAATGAGTGAGTTAACTACGACCGCTTCTTTAAACAGCACTGACTGAGTTCAATCAGGAGTAGTGAAAAGGCTCCTTGATGCTCTCAAGGCTGATCCTCTTCCCGAAAGTGTCCTCCCTTTCTTTTTAGATGCCATCGAACAGCTTGTAAGGTCTAGCTACAACACTGAGGTACACCGTGCTATTGCCCTTTTTATAACTTACGCCTTTCACTCGCCCACGCGATCGCTTCCCCGTACTCCGAAAACAACCTTACATCTTGAACAACCAACTGGTAGTCTAAAACTGCGACGGCCTACGATCAATAGCAATAGGGTAGCCGAGGGTCACGGACGGACGATGACGAAGAAAGAGATCGGTGTACACATCCTGAATATATATAGCCAATTGCTCTGCGAAAAGGGAAATTTTGCTATCATTCGCAAGTTTGCTAAGACAGTAACGAACAAGGTACTTGGTACTAAGTCTTCGAGAGATGATCCTAAACTGACGATGGTGTAGTGGCTCTTATACCTGCTCACCGAAGATGACCCGGAAATTGTTGTCTATGGATCCAAAATTCTCGCACGATTACTTGTAACGCATGGCCCAGCCTACATTAGTAAATTTTCGGGTAGAACTGGCGGGTTCTGTATCATGGCTCATCGACTTAAGAGATGGTGGGACCTCCCTACATTGTGGCCAGTTTGTTTTTGTATTCTTTTCGGGTTTGATGTGGCCGATTTTAATTTCGACAAAGATCTTGACTTCTATAGCCTACTCGAAACTTTTGGGACGTGTAAGATCGTCAATTCTGATGCTCTGCCAATCATCACTTCAATGCTCCAACACGGCCTCAAAGACGTGTTAAAAAACCAGGAAGATCCCGATTCGCCGTTGGGTGATCTGGAATCACTGCGTTCATCATTGGTGGACACGGAGTCCTCCGACCCAAGGTCCCGATCGCGGTCTATGTCACTTCAAAAAGAGTTGGAATCACGACGTAAGTTGTTCAACCCTTTATTATTTATTTTCTAATATTAAACTAGGCACACCTCAAACGGACTCGGACCGAAATGCCGGCAATGCGATTGTTCTTCAAGCCGTGACTCGTTTCCTGGCAGATCTTCATGCTCGATCTCCTGGTTTCAGGGACTTTGCACTTTCCTCTGAATATGTGCGACTGCTTCTATCTGCCTTATACCCTGCTATTGTTAGTGTAGATGCAGTGACACCCGAGACAGAACTGAACTCTCGCGATTCTGCTCTCACTTTTGAAGGCGCTGATGTGATTCTTCGCCCACTAGGTACTTCAACGGCTGCACCTGTAATTCGAACGTCTAGCACGACAGATGTTAAGGCGTTACGACCCGGGGCGCGCCATAGTGGGACACGATTACGAAAAGCATCATCGTTTATGCTTTTGACGAGTCAGAAGTCTCCTAAGCCGAGTCCTTCCCGTATTGAGCATGTCATATCTCCCAAGAAGGTGATAGCGAAAAACATCGGCCATGGCGTACTCGAGGGGATCCTCGAGCTTGTTATTGACGTCTTTGTAGATCAACTTCTTGTGCGAAAGGACTTTCCGGGGTTTGGGCTTTTCCTTAAGGTGCCTCCAGGATTTCAAGAGCATCATGCGTACTTCGAATCGTACGTGCTCAAGAGCACTATTGTTCATACGGCTAGTATGATCAAACTGGATTGGAAACTGCTAAATGAGCCCAGAGTCCTCTTGAATATGTCGCGGTTCTGCGTACACATGGTTGAGACGATTTTTGAAGGTTGGTTTATGAACGGTACCGAATCAATGCTTGATTTTGCCGGTCTTCTACTTGAACATCTTCAGAAGCCTGAAGTGGCGAAGCTGAAAACGGTCCGACTCTGTAGCCAAGCGGTATCCTCGATCCGCAGCTGTTTTCTCAAGTTGGTTCTTCTGAGGCTTTCTGAAATGGATGACCCACAAACTACCAATTCCGAAATGGACTTTTCTATGGACAAGATACTGTATTGGCAGATGGTTGTTTTAGAATCGCTCTCTGTTGACGACGAGTATATGAGATTGTTCTGGTATCAACTTTACAATAAGCTTGTGGATAGTCGGGACACTATTCGATTGGTGGCCGTAAATATTTGGCGTATTATGCTCGTACAGAAGCCAGAGGAATGCGCCTCCCTCTTCCGACTTATCATGACCTCCGATCAGTCTCAACTAGTAGCGGATTTTCAGAAGGTAACGGAGCTAGACACTGATACCTTTGTGGCATGGGTCGATGAGCACCGACCCTCTTTAGATTCACTCTTTCTTGGAGGTATCTCGCGAGTTTGGGAAGAATTCGTCGCGACCGAGAATCAACGGACGTCCGAGGGTGCTCGTTCACGGCTCTCAAGGCGTAAAGAAGTGCTTAAGCGATGGCATCTGGAGACCAAGGAACGGGACAGCGTCATTCTCCGACATGACATGGCTAACTCGGCGTGGATGAAGTCCATCTGGGCTTCAGAGCATTTTAAACACCAACGCGCAGGTCAAGATAAACACGATGACTACTCTTTTTTCTCATCCGCATACTCTAAGATGGAGAGAGATTTGACTCGATCAGGGGCAGTACTTCACGCCTCCAATCCCACGAAATGGAAACTTGATAGAACTGAGGGGCGAAATCGTATGCGCTTGAGACTTTTGCCCGATTCGTCATCCATACATGAAAGTTATCAGCCTAAACGACGCGCAACGGATCAACAGTCGGCTTCGGCATTAAAGTCAAATTCCCCGGTACCCTCAATAAGGGCTGATCGTTCGACAAGTACATCGTCTTCGCCTGCCCGCCAAGGTGAAACCGGTGGTGATGGCACACAGGATGAAAATGAACCCTCAACAGAGCACAAGCCTGAACCTGACGCAGAGGAAGAAAAGAGCGTAGCTGAAGATGACTTTGAGCTAATTGATGATCCTAACGACCCTAACGAAGCGGACGAAAACTTTGAGGATAAGAATCGAAGAGTCATGAGGCGCTTGCAACAAGGGGATGCCGTTCAACAAGTCTATAACGTCTCGCGAATTATTGGGCTTGATGCGTGCGAGGGGATTTTGCTAATTGGGAGAAATGCCCTTTACATCATGGATAACTTCTTTCAGTGTGCGGATGGGGAAATTGTAAACGTGTGGGAGGCACCAGCACAAGAACGCGACCTTTTCTCCCAGATTATCACCGGTGCCAAGCCTCATGACTGGCAGTCGCCTTCTGACCATACTACTCAATCATCTCGTTTTTGGAATTGGCAGGATGTCATTAGCCTGTCGAAGCGGCGATTCCTGTTTCGTGATGTCGCAATTGAAGTTTTCTTCACGGATGGTCGAAGCTATCTTTTAACCACGAAGGATCTGGCAACGAGAGATGAGGTATTTTCCAGGTTGGCTTCCAAAACACCTCACACAGCCGGGCCAAACTCACTACCCAATCCTGAAGATGCATGGCGTCTAGAATCTTTGAAAATGTTTGAGGAACTGCCACAGACATTCGGGTCCAAATTTGGCAATATCTTTAACTCTTCACCTTGGAGTCCGATCATGCGCAGATGGCAGAGGGGAGAGATTTCCAATTTCCATTATCTGATGCTTGTCAACACCATGGCAGGCCGAACGTTTAATGATCTGACTCAATATCCTGTTTTCCCGTGGATTTTAGCAGATTATACGAGTGACGAGCTAAACTTGGAAGATCCAGCTACGTTCCGTGACCTGTCGAAACCTATGGGCGCACAAACCGCCCGACGACAAGCTGAGTACAGGGCCAGGTACACAAGTCTTGCCGAAATAGGAGAATCTCCCTTCCACTATGGAACTCATTACTCATCGGCTATGATCGTGGCCTCTTACTTGATTCGTCTACCCCCTTTCGTGCACTCATATATTCTCTTGCAAGGTGGCAACTTTGACCACGCTGACCGGCTATTTTTCTCTATCGAGGGATCCTGGAAGTCTGCTTCACAAGATACCGGTTCAGACGTCCGAGAACTGATACCTGAATTCTTTTGCTTACCCGAGTTTCTGACCAATGTCAACGGGTATAACTTTGGTAGCCGTCAAGGAGCTGGCGGTCAGGTTAATGATGTCCAGCTACCACCATGGGCGAAAGGTGATCCGAAAATCTTCATTGCCAAACACCGCGAGGCCTTGGAATCGCCATATGTCAGCCGAAACCTACACCAGTGGATTGATTTAGTCTTCGGTAATAAACAACGTGGCGAGGCAGCAGTCGAACATCTGAATGTGTTCCACCACTTGTCGTATTACGGAGCGAAGGACCTTGACAATATAGCTGATTCTGAAGAGAGGCATGCAACAACAAGCATTATTCACAATTTTGGCCAAACACCTCATCAAGTTTTTGCCAAACCCCATCCTACGAGAGAAAATACATCATTCCCTGCAAAAAGGTTGGATACTTCATGTTATGCGTTGTCTAGAATTCCTCATCCCCTTCTCGAAAGTCGGGAGAGAGTGGCATCCCTAATCTATGCACCCAAACTGGACAGATTACTTTGTTCATCCCCTTTCAGGCTTAATCTACCTCCTTCATACGACAAATATCTGGAGTGGGGTTATGCAGATAACAGTGTTCGGTTCTTTTCTAGCGAGAACAGAAAAAGCGCTGGTGTCAGTGAAAATCTTCACATTGGGCAGATTTCATGCATTGTCATTGCCGACTCCAAGACACTTATAACGGCTGGCGAGGATTGTGTTGTATCCGTCTTTACCATACAAAGCCAACCGGGTAAGCCAGTAGAGCTTCTGCATCGATCGTCGCTATTTGGACACAAAACTCCCGTTACCACAATTGCTGTGTCCAAAGCATTCAGCACGGTAGTTACCATTTCAGGGGATGGGCGTGCCTTTCTCTGGGATCTCAATCGACTAGAGTTTATTCGGAAGTTACCGTGCAATCGGGTCGTCGAGTGTGCGTCCATTAACGATGTTTCAGGAGAGATTATGCTTTGCTCCGGCCCTCATGTAACGCTGTATACACTCAATGGGGAGCTGCTTGTCGATCAAAATGTCTGCATTGAGCATGACGACTACGTGCATTCGTGTGCATTCTACGAAGGCTCAGGGAATGAGTGGCTGGAAAGTTATCTCGTTTTCACGGGTCACGGAAGAGGACGGGTGAACATTTGGAAACGCTCGATCAAGAATGGAAAATGGATTCTAGAGTTGGTGCGACGCCTCGACCACATAGATCCACGAAGCGAGACTGGGACTAATACTGAAGCGGCCATAACGTGCATCACGCCCATGCCACAATTAGTATACACAGGTGATGATGATGGAAGAGTTGTAAGTCAACCATAAGCTCACTCTCCGGAATTGCTGTAAGATAGCTAACCTGGCACCAGTATGAATGGACTTTGATCCACAGGGAAAGATAGAGTCTCTCTCAGCGTAACAGGTCAACTTTGATGAATTTCAAAGCACGAGCAAAGAGTGTGGGCGCATAAAAGGGGAGTACATCACAGGCAAGTGATTCAACATTGGTCGGCGGTACTGGTGTTCATTAGACATATTTATGGTCAAACAAAACTCGAGGTCTACAGGATAGATTCAAACAGATGAAACAGGAATGAATTTCTCTCCATGTCGAAGTACGGTATGGTATAGAGTTGGTGGGTCTTGATCAAAAGAATAGCCTTGAATTCTGATATTCGAGTGAAAATGAACAATCTCTCGAGGATTGTGTAGTGATGTGATGATACAGGGGCCCCCTCTTGTGAACGGATCTTTGTGCCTCGCTTTCTATGTATGACCCTCGCAAAGTAAGGAGCTATTCACCCATGTATTGACTTGTCCTACTTGATGTGCTCATTCCCGTCTTCCGGTTCGGTGTACTGTATACATATACTTCATGTACATGGCGCTCAGTCGTCGTATCCAGTTAATTGTTTCCTCGGGCCAGTGGGAACTATCAATTCATGGACGTGTCAGTATGATCGCTATTTAAACCGTAGGGGTTTGACTGGGTAGTGGGAGCAAAGAACTGGTGGTGCACAAACCTGGATATGTCATGGGAATGGGCGAGGCTCGCTCGTAGCCCAGCTTCTTCAGCGTTGGGGGAACGGTAAGGAAGATCACGGGCCCTAAGCCGCCGATGACGCATGACCAGAAGTAACCTGGCCTCTCGCGCGCTGCCCAGCGCCAGTACCGGAGGGGCCCGGCCCAGAATCGGGGTGTTGGGTTGCTCATCGTTCAAGCGTCCGGTGGTGCCTGTTATGGAAAGAGGTTGGTTGTTAGATTGACAAAACTGAAAAATTTTGTACGGGGCGTATTTGTGCTGGGCAGGAAGAAGCGAAGGGACGTACTCAATTGAGTGAGGTTGGTTGGTAAATCGTCAACTTGCTATGTGAAGCTGCTCTATCTGAGGCGCTTTGGAGCTCCGAGCCTGGAGGTGGGCTCATTGACTGCACAACCATATGTGGCGTCTGTGGCGTCTGTGGCAGTGCACACACACGTATACCTATCAGCTTTGAGGTTTCCCATTGACGGTGAATGGACGGACCCCATTGCACTAAGTACCTAGGTAGGTACCTTAGGTACGTGTACAACTTGTTAGTAACTGAACATAGGAACATCTGCACATCACACCTACAGCATGCTCCCTATCTACCTACCTACATACATATGTAGGTAGGTAGGTACATAGGTACCTAGGTAGGTAATATGAGCCTATGTACATGTACCTAGGTACCTCTATGCATATGTATGTAGTACTTAGCCAGGTAGCGTCCCCACGGCAGCTATTTGTCTTGGCAGAAACGGGCTACGTATGCCAGAGCTTCGACCTTCAACCATTCTTGGCTGTGGACTTTTGATACAGCTGGTCCAATTCATAAGTTTCGCACTTACGCCAAATATTGTAGTTCCTATGCGCAGCCAATTCTTTTATGCTGTCGCAATCCGTTATCTTTCCCGTTCTTCTCTCTTTTGCCAATTGATCTCGACGGCACCGCAAACATGAGGTCGCTTGTGTCATTTCTTCTCCTCGCCCTTGTTGCCGCCGTCCAGGCCATCAGTTCGAGCGGTGGCAACAGACTGCTGGTCATTCTTGAAGACATCGCCGAGAAAGATGGCTATACCAGCTTCCTCGGTGACCTGGAGGGTATGCGCAGGCCCCTTCCCCGTGTTGTCTGAACGTTGCGCGCAGCATCTGCTAATCGCTGCGGTGACAGGACGCGGCTTTGACATATCCTATGAGACCCCCAAGAGCGAGAGCCTCAGCTTATTCCACCTGGGCGAGAGATCATATGACCATGTCTTGTTGTTTCCCACGAAGGCCAAAGGTTTGTTTATGCCCAGCCATCAGCATTCCCACTGCCTGCCTGCAACTCTCGAGACTGGTTCGTTGACTGACCATAACCACGAACGCTTCCAGGTCTTGGCCCCAACTTAACTCCCAACATCCTCATCCAATTCATAAACGCGGAAGGCAACGTTCTTTTGGCCCTTTCTGGCTCCACCCCAGTCCCCTCCAGCCTCGTTTCTGTACTTCTTGAGTTCGATATCCACATTCCCGCAGATCGCCAGGGCCTCGTTGTCGACCATTTCAACTACGACACTGCTTCTGCTTCCGAGAAACACGATGTGCTTCTGTTGCCGACTCCCGGACCCCTCCGTCCGGATTACAAAGATTTTTTTGGACTTCATCCGTCTGATGCATCAGATGGACGAGCACGAGCTGGAGAGTCATCAGCAGGAGTCGTCGCATTCCCCAACGGTCTCGGCCAGACCCTTGGACAAGGTCCCCTCCTGTCCCCAATCTTGCGCGCTCCCTCCACATCTTACAGTTACAACCCCAAAGAAGAATCCGACACAATCGACGACGTCTTCGCCGCCGGGTCCCAGCTCTCACTCGTGAGTGCTCTCCAGGCGCGCAACTCGGCACGATTCACCGTTGTAGGGTCGGCCGATATGTTAAGCAACAAGTGGTTCGATGCGGATGTGAAGAAAGTCGGCGAGAAAAGCTCTATAAAAACATTGAATCGGGAGTTTGCGAAGGCTATGTCGGGATGGACGTTCAAGGAGATTGGTGTCTTGCGCGTCAACTGGATTGAACATCACTTGAACGAAGAGGGCCAGAGCAATGCTAGCAACCCCAAGATCTACCGTATTAAGAACGATGTGGTAAGCTTGATTCATTCATCGCTTTAACTGCTGAGCGTAGTATTTACTAATGGGATCAGACGTATTCTATTTCACTGTCTGAGTATTCGTGGGACAAGTACATCCCTTTCACCGTCCCCGAGAACGACGAGCTACAGCTCGAATTTAGCATGCTTTCGCCTTTCCATCGGCTGAGGTTGAATCCTACCATCTCCTCGGAGGACAGCACCACATATTCTGTGTCATTCAAGCTTCCGGACCAGCACGGCATCTTTAATTTCCTTGTCAACTATAAGAGACCATTCCTGAGCAACGTATTTGAGAAGAATACGGTCTCAGTACGTCATTTCGCACACGATGAGTGGCCTCGGAGTTTTGTCATTAGTGGCGCTTGGCCATGGATAGCAGGAATTGGAGTTACTGTAACGGGATGGCTTGCTTTCTGCGCTGTTTGGTTGTATAGTGCACCACCAGCAAAGGGCGAGGGCAAGAAGAAACAGTAAATAGGTGTAGATGAGGAGTGAAATGTTGGAAGGGAAGTCGCCTTTTTTCTTTCACCAACGACGATAGAGAAAAGGGCTGCGCGATGAATTCTCCTGTTTGTGATATACCTCATGTACACGATAAAAAGAAAGGACTCAAAAGGACTTGATTTGGCCTGTCAAGGGATGAGAGGCTTAAAAGTCCACAATGGTAGGCTAGAGGGTCTAATGAATAAAGGAAGATAAAAGCCATAGGACAAGATTTCGCGCTCTTTTTTTAAACTGTATAATGACTTGGTATAAATGGCATATAAAACTGGTGCATGGACAAAGTATCCTGGAAAACCCCTGCTAGATTAGATAGAGGTACCTACCTATGTACACTGTAAGTACTGCATGTACTTCGTATTGTACCTACCTTACCGCCCCGGGGGGGGGTATACGTAATGCTTGCAGCAAGGGTTTTCAGGACCGTAAGTCTTTCAGCAACTATAACGAAAGTGAACAGGCTATTGCCCTTTGAATACTATTGCTACAAGGCTTTTGTATGTAAAACACTTACTATTTTGGTGTACCTTTTAAATTATAGTATTTCTTTTAATTTAGTAACTATTTTAAAAGTTAAAACTATAACGAAAAATTGAAACTATGTTAAAAAATCGAAACTATGTCTAAAAGAACAGCATAACAAAGGTTTAAATTGAATAAATAATTCGAGCCAAAGGAATAAAACGTTCCGCTAAAGTTCTGAACTGTGAAGCGATTCCGCTACTTTTCTAAGCCTCTACGGGTGTGGTGGTGGTGGTGGTGGTGATGGTGGACTTGAAGGTGGTGGGATTATCCTTGTACGTATGGCTAGGTCTGTATGGCTACCTACTTAGGTAGGTAGGTCTGTATGGGTAGGTAGGTCTGTATGGGTAGGTAGGTCTGTATGGGTAGGTAGGTCTGTATGGGTAGGTAGGTAGGTCTGTTTGGGCTATATATGAGGGATAGACATAGTTGCAGCAAGGGTTTCGGCTAATGGCAAATATTACCATTGGAAAAGGTTTTATTTTTATATAGGATTTTCCTATGGTAATAGAATCCATTCGCCGTAATGGTTTCCATTTGGACATGCTGGGCACTTGGTAAATGTTCTGCAAGTGTCTTCGGCTGTAAGCCTTACGAAAGTCCGTAATAGTTGCTGCAACCATTACGTATACCCCCCCAGGGGCGGTAAGGTACATAGTAGCTTGCCCACTTCTTATCGATTGCGCCGTAATTATGTAGAAGCGACGTCTACAAGCAAAGCGAAGAGACGCCATTTAGAGAAAACTCGTCACCTACTATACGATAATTCAACTGTACATTTATGTAGTCCATGGATGTAATGCGCGGCTGCAATACATACCTAGACCCGATCTCAGAACCCGCCAACTTTCAAGCTCGTAGAGGAAATCCGAGATACAAACAACAACAGAACAGAACTACCTAGCCGGGAGGGTGAGGAGTTAGAAAGCAAAGAATATCAGGGGCAGAAGTAAACAGTCACAAGCACAACAGGAGAGCACGCGACAATGCCATCAGACACCCACCGCGCTGACGAGCGGCGCTTCCTCGACGAACGTGGTAGCACTGCGTCGCTCGCGCCCAACGGGCTCAACCCGGCGACGATCATGGAGAAGGCGGTGCGCGAGCGCATCGTCGACAGCTACTTCTGGAAAGAGCAGTGCTTCGGCGTCAACGAAGCGGACGTCGTCGACCGCGTCGTCGACCACGTGACCTTCGTGGGGGGTACCTACGGCGACTCCCAGAAGCCCTCGCCCTTCCTGTGCCTCGCCTTCAAGCTGCTGCAGCTGGCGCCCGACGACGACGTGCTCGAGGCGTACCTGCGGCACGGCGGCGACAAGTTCAAGTACCTGCGCGCCCTGGCGTGCTTCTATGTGCGGCTTACGAGACGCGCGGAGAACGTCTTCGGGATCCTCGAGCCCTTCCTCGAGGACCGGAGGAAGTTGAGGCGCAGGGGGCGTGCAGGGGCCAAGATCACGTTTGTCGATGAGTTTGTCGATGAGCTGCTTACCAAGGACCGCGTTTGCGCTACTAGTCTTTGGCAGATGCCTAAGAGAGAGATACTGGAGGATTTGGATCTGCTTGAGCCGAGGGTTAGTCCGTTGGGAGATATTGAGGATTTACTCGACGAGGATACGGATGGTGGGGATGAGGATCGGGTTGGAGATGAAGATGGAGACGGAGACGAGAATGGAGAGGAGGGAGAGATTGGAGATAAGCAGCGGCGTAGGCCGTCTTCTACGGGCTATAGTGAGAAGAATCACCGGTCTTCTAGGGGACGGAGTTCCTCTAGGGATGGGATGGATGTTGATCGAGGCAGACGTTCTGATAGAAGTGGGAGCGAGAGCAGGAGTAGAAGTGATAGTTGATGAGCTTGGTGTCCTACGCGTTCGACAGTCGTGTGTTGGAACTGAAAACGTTGTTGTCACATTGCGATAGGTACGGCGATTGACATACAACACGACCTGCTTGATCATAATAATCTCATGCTTATAGAAGATTCTTACGCTTGCTTGATGATATGACCATCAATAAGAGATATCGAAGGCATGTGGCAAATTCAATATTTTATACAAATCTCGGGTATAGCTAACATTGTACAACAGAGCGACGGATGATATCATACAATTCACATGCATGACTTGAATCCATACAGAGATACTTGCCCGCTTCGGAATAATAGCCCCTTTAGAGTTTACCGGCGGACCTGGTCGCTACATGGCCCGATAATGTCTCAGCAATGGAGAGAACACGCGCATCGTCCCAGTATTGCCCAATAAGCTGCAAGCCACCAAAATGAAGCAGCTTTTGTTCTTCGCTTGCAGGATCGACGGGTATATCCATGGGAATGCTAATGGCGGGAAGACCGGCAAGACTTGCTGGTACTGTAAAGACATCGTTCATATAAGAATCAAGCGGTGTTTGGTTGCGGACTTGCTCGAGGAGTGGTGGTGTGGTTGGAGCGGTCGGACAGACAAGGAAGTCAACTTGCGCGGGGCCCAGCTTGGTCTCCATATCAACTGACTCTTCCATCTCACTGAGGTCGAAGCGCTGCTCGTCAAGTAGGGGGTTATCCAATTTGAAAACCCTATCAAAATCCTTTCGGACAAGTTGACGGACTTTCTGCGCTTGGATGAAGTAGTTATCTATCGCCTCGGAACTCAGAGTATATGAGCCTAACAATATCCGTCGCTTGACTTCGGTGCCAAATCCCGAACCTCGCGTTCTCGCGTACAATACGCCATCCTGTGCATCGCTTGTGCCATTCGGATCTCGGTAACCGTACCGGATCCCATCGTATTTGGCGAGATTGGAAGCCGCTTCCGCAGGGGCTATCACGTAGTATGCAGACAGCGCGTTCCTTGTAGACGGAAGCGAAACGGGGACGACGCATCCTCCGAGCTTCTGTATCGTGTCAAGGGCCTGAAGCCAGCCCTGGCGTATCCGCGAGTCAAGCTCTTCAATGTTGTATTCTAGCGGAAGACCAAAGGTCAACCCTTTCAGCATTTTGGGTGACTCTTCAGTAGAAGCGTATCCTTGTCTCTCTGCCGTACACCTCTTGCGTACGGTGTCTTGAAGAGACGTCGGGTCTCTCGGGTCGTGTTCTCTATAGAGACCTGATTCGACAATAGCCTCGCGAATTGGTTGCACAGTCCTCGCTAGCAATCCAACCGTATCTAGGGAATTTGCGTATGGGACTACGCCCCACCGCGATAGCATACCATAGGAGGGCTTGAAGCCGACTGTGCCGGTATATGCGGCCGGCATGCGCACAGAGCCACCCGTGTCCGTGCCAAGCGCAACATCCGCTTTCCCCTCCTTCACGGCTACGGCACTCCCGCCTGAACTACCACCCGCGGAATACTCCTCGCGCGGATGCGCGTTGTGCACGGATTCGAAGGCCGAAGTCGTCGAATGCGTGCCCATACCAAACTCGTCCATCCCGGCCTTCCCCACTACTTCCATACCGCGGTTCCGTAGCTGCGTCACGATGGTTGCAGAAAAAGGGATCTCGGTCTCGGCTAGAATATTTGAGGCACATGTTGTCTGGAAACCCTCAGCGGCGATATTGTCTTTGACTGCAAGACGAATATTTATGACCTTTTCTGTAGGTAATTGATTAGTCAAATACTCGTGTCTATGAATCGGCTGAATGGGAGGGGAAAATGTACCAGCATCGCCATGTTGATCTCTATCTTTGCCCGCCGCAACATGTTGGTGCAGGGATCGCGCATAACGATTTGGGGTACGAATGGCTCGCCATTGCGTCGCTGTCACGCTGTAGGCGGCTCTGAGACGAGTATGCCTAGCATATGTAGACATGTGACCCAATTGTTTACGTGGTGAAGGCGGTGTCGTTCACGCGTCACAGGAATATGATGACATTTTCGTTAGAACTCGCCGATGTCGAAATCTTAGACGCTCGGACCTTTCAATTTGGGTCTGATCCGGGGTGCCTAAAGTGGAGCCTCCAAGGCTAAAGTTGCGGTTCCGGTGCAGTAGCGTAGTCTAGGTCAGGGCACGACATGGGATTGGCTCAAGCTACGCAGTACTCAGTACCTACCTAGGTACCTACAGTACCTACGCAGCACTACCTATACATGTAGGTACCTGTCTACCTAATACATACATGTGATCACCCCACTCTGTTACCGCAGGCTTCAAGTTCTAGTGACGCAACTTACGCCCTGGCTTGGCGGACCCTGTCTACTACATATGTAGGTACCCTACCTAAGTGTGTATGCCCAGCTCAAGACCTGATGTTTCGCTACCATTTCTCCATCTCTCTCTGATGGGAGAAATCTATATTCCCACATGTCTGACGGCCTCCATTTCGATACCATGATTCACAGGATTGCGGTTGTCGCTGCGTCTCTGGCCATTGTCGCCAACGCTGCTCAACCTGGAGCCCCAACACCTGTTGCTGTTCCTATGCGAGACTTGGACTGGGGGCAAATCAACTTCCTGCACACTACCGACATACATGGCTGGCTTGGTGGTCACTTGCAAGAGTATGGCGCGGCCGGGATATCTTGACTGCTATTGTTCGCTGGCTAACTTGTTTCCTCTCTAGACCACAGTACTCGGCCGACTGGGGCGATTATGTCTCCTTTACCGAACACATGCGCAAGAAAGCTGACGAGAAGGGAGTCGACTTACTCGTCATAGACACCGGTGATCGTGTCGAGGGCAACGGTCTATACGACAGCTCTAGCCCAAAAGGCAGCTATTCCTATGACATATTCGGCCAACAAGAAGTCGACATCTTATGCACAGGGAACCACGAGCTGTACCAAGAAGACACCGTCGCTCGGGAACACAGTATAACCGTCCCTCGCTTCAAGACCTCCTACATTGCTTCGAACCTGGACTACATCGAGCCCGAGACGGGAAACCAGATACCCCAAGCACAGCGGTATATTAAATTCAAGACTAAGAACCAGGGTTATAACATTGTAGCCCTGGGCTTCATCTTCAATTTTGACCGAAATGCGAATAACAGCGTCGTTATACCCGTCCAAGAGACCATGAAGGAAACCTGGTTTCAGAGCGCCATTCGAGAGAAGCCTGACTTGTTTGTGGTCATTGGCCACGTTGGTCTCCGGATGCAAGAGTTCGAGCAAATCTTCAAAGTCATCAGAGATGCCAACTGGTACACTCCCATCGCCTTCCTCGGCGGTCATGCGCATGTGCGAGACGCGAGAAAGTTCGATGATAAGGCTTTCGCTATAGCTAGTGGTCGTTATTTCGAGACAATCGGATGGATGTCAATAGACGGCATCAAGAAGAAGAGCAAAGACACTACTTCCACCGAAGCCGATGTTACTTTCAAGAGACGGTATATCGATAATAATGTGCTCGGGCTACAACATCACGCTGGGGTAGATGAGAAAAGTTTCCTCACTCCACATGGTCGTAATATCAGTGGTATGATCGCGAATGCTCGGAAAGTACTCAACCTCGACCACAAAATCGGCTGCTCGCCTAGAGACCTTTGGATGACTCGTGCCCAATATCCCAGCAATACGAGTATCTTCTCCTGGCTCGAGAACGAGGTGCTTCCGGATACGATCATCAATAAGGAACGGGTCGACAAGCCTCGACTGACCATTGTTAATACTGGTGCCATCCGGTTCGATATATTTAAGGGCGCATTCACGAAGGACTCTACCTATCTGATCTCCCCTTTCACTAGCAAGTTCAACTACATCCCAGATGTCCCTTACGACATAGCCAAGAAGGTGATACAACTCATCAATAATGGAGGACAGGTCTTCGAAGCGAAGCTTAACACTAAATACCTGTCCATCCCTGAACAGATGGCGCCCAGCCCGTTCCTCGGCAAAGAATCGGCTTCAGTTGTGCACTCACGTCCAAAGTTTCTCGATGCCGGTGACGGGCAACAACAGCCCCTGATCATCGAGGACGCAAACGATGACAACGACGAGGATGAACCGCAACTCATCAGTGGCTACACAACTAAAGACGACCTCGGTGAAGATGGCGACGACGCCGTACATTCACCCATCAAGTTCTACAGCGTGCCTAATTGCATCCAATCTCAGGCTGGGTTCCCGGAAGCGGCGGACCCGGAAACTGTTGACCTTGTCTTCATCGACTATGTGCAGCCGTGGATCATCCCAGCCCTACAGTTCAGCGGCGGCGACTACAGCGTCGATAACATTACCGAATACCTCAATGCGACTCTGACGGATGTCATTTCCGAGTGGGTCAAAACCCATTGGACGAAGGGCTGCTAACAAGAGGGTGCGTTGCTGTAATTACATCGCGTTAGTTACATAGGTTACTTAGATTATTCTGTATTTCTATCCCCATACATACAGCCGGTCGTTTCTGTTTTAGGGCGGTTTTGATTTATACAGCGCTGCAATAAGGATTATAGTAAAAAGTAGGTTACTTGCTTAAATGCATCGCTCGCTTGTAAATCACGTTAGTGTAAGACTTGGCCACAAATACCGTACCAGTACATCTACAATATCTAGGTCATCATGAGGCTTCCCGAATTTTAAATAGTTCAAATTTGATTATGATATCAATTATTACGAGCATGTTGGATCATGTAGGTATGAGCTGCCGTTGTGATTAAGTGCCCTCTCAAAGCACATATATTTGTAGGTGACTATTTGACTGCTCGCGGCTCAAGGCCTAACTAAGGTCAAATATTATAATCCTGACATATCAATCCACTATTAAGCCTCTTCCTAGGACACCGTTCTGTCCTCCGTGCGCCTCAGCCTTGAAACTCTCCTTGCTAGGGTCATTTGAACCGTGATACCGTGGATCCGTCTCATTTTGGCTTCCCAAGCTCTTGTCCTTAGTTCCGTCTCCTCATTCTTAGGCCTGGATTCGCTGCATCCACATAACCTAACCGAAAGAGCTGAATAACTAGCTCTCTTTGGAAGGACCTCAGTAGGCGAGGCCGCACAGGGAAGTCAATTAGGTGAAAGCAGAGTTGTGGAGGGCTTCTTTCAGCGGCTGTACGGCGCCATCCTCCGGGCTTTTCCTTCCATTGAAAATGCGTAGTTCCGGTCTCATGTTATGTGCGACTAGCACTCGTATTTATACAGCCCGTGAACCTGAGGAGTATGGGCGTCGTACCTCATGTTTCCTGCGATCAGTGTATGACTTGCTGAGAGTTAACTCTGAATGGCCGCAGTTAGACCCTTCGATTTATCCTTCACATCCGTACTCCGTGATTAGCGTAGTAGTAGTCGCGGGCCATGTCTACTGGATCTGATCGAGGAGCTTCCGCCGTCTCCTCTCCGTAAGCTCTTGTTGTACCTCCTCAAGAGTCGGCAACTCCCACGCACGCCCGTCTCCCGCATCACCCGGCAGTGGTTCCCAATCTGGCGGTGGTTTCGCACCTTTCCCTGCCTGCTTGAGTAACATATCGAATGCCTCCTTCTCCTTCGTGGCCTCGTAGTGTAGAAGAGCCTCGTCCTCTTCGTCCGGCGCATACCCATAATACTTGGCATCCACAGCCTTGCGCAGATCGTCTCGGGCCTCGAGGGGTTTCTCATCCTGCGCTCTCGCCTGACGAGCCGCCTCAAATAACTCCTTGACGCCAGGTAATTCCCTCGCACGCCCGAAATACTTATATCCTTTTCCCCCACCGCCACCAGGGATCTCGCGCCCGGTCTCATCGTAGATCTTACCCGTGCCACGCATGTAGTTTGGTCCACCGAGGTTCCGGATCTGCACCTCCCACATATGTTTCTCGCGCATCAACTTGTTGATCTCGTCGTTGAGGTCCCGGATCTGGTAGTCGCTGAGGGCAGGGTCCTGGATCTTGGAGACCTTGCGCGAAATCTCCTTCAGCACCTGCCCTCTCCATTTCTCGCACGACGGAATAGAGTCCACCTCAGTGATAACGCGTGGTCGCCGTGTCCGGCCGGCGTCGATTATGCCTAGGTCTGCCGCTTGTGCCTCCCGGAAACGGAAGAGCATGGACTGGGCTTTTTCCGAATTGCGCGCCTGGTTTGGAATGCATTAGTTGCCTGGTTTGGCGGCATTGTTTGACTCGGTAAGTAGCTGAGGCTTTGCTCACCATTTTGTTTGATTACTTCGTCTATTCAACTTGCAGAGACGAGTGGAAGAACGAGACAGAGTTTTTGGTGCTCGGTTGACCGCGAAGATGCAGAAATGTCGAGGTGGGGAAAACACCTGGTAGCAAAGGTCAATAAGAAGTATAGGTACAGGTACCTGTGTATCTGCAGTGATGTACCCGGCAACTTGGAAAGTGGGGTGGCGTTGGTTAAGCCCAGCCAATCACACGTAAAAGACGCGGTCCCTAAAGCCCCTGCGCAGCTACAGTACAACCGAGGCGTCTCTCTCTCAGCTCTACTCCAAGACCTCAACTCTTCTTCTCTTCCTTCTTTCTGTCTTCATTCCTCCACCTTACAGATCAATTATGCCTCATCTCGACATACCCTCATCCATCCTGAACACCGATAATCCGCTGCATGCACAAATTCTACAGATAATAACCAAAGCCCGGCTTTCTTACTCAGGAATCTCTCTGACACGATCTCGACCACCAACGGCTATTAGAACATGCAGCCTCGTCACCATCTACAAATCTGGTTGAATCAATACCTCGATACCGGCCACTCACTTTCACTCGTTTGATTGTTTATCTACCTACGGCCACATACACCATTCGTCCACCTCCTATCAGGGCTGCAGTCTACTGACAAACCCTCACGTACTACTTGAGTTCAACACTAGTCTGCGCACAAGAGCGACTGTCACATAAAGTTCACGATATATGCTATATCACATTAAAAGAACATCAAATACGATGCCTACTACATTCCCATATACCGCAGCAGACTGCCGTATCATTGCAAAGATAATCTTGCTACGCTCTGCTTAGAGCCACTTGCTTACAGTCTCCTACCTACCAAACTACATCGATATATTAAAGTCAACACAACGCTCTATACTACACAGAGTCACTATACTACTCAACAAAAAGTCCTTACATCGCTCTATACAGAGGCTATTAAACTGGCGAAAATTGACATACTTTACATAGAGCTACTATACTATTCGACAAAAAGTCGCTACATCACTCTACTCTTAAATTGTCTAAAATCATGACTCTACGCAGAGTCAATATTTACATGAAATAAGATCATGTCCCTCTAATACTATCATCAAGTTATGCCATCAGATCAAACCATTTCATTTAAGCAAGAAGACACATCTGTCTCGATTCAGACTTCACAGCCCGTTAAGATTTGTCCGCTCAGGGGTACCGATCTGGGGGTTTCGTATGTGGCCTTGCAATGACGAATTTATCCAAGAGCTTATTGGACCCGGCTATCCTAGGATACCCGGTGTATGACGAGAAAATGAAGAACAGAGATCCGAGCAAGGCTGACGACACAATGTGAGTTGGCTGCGGCCAACCTCGATCACAAACTTGCGCAGTCACAACACCATTCTGTGTTCTCAGTACATGCAGGCTATTTTTCGCTGGCCCGAGCAATGACGACAAATTTAACACGTCATGAGAATGCACCATCCTGGTCGCATTTGATGAGTGGATTTAATAGTTTTCAATCGGAGCTCGTGGTGCGGTGCTCGTTGAACCGCTTGGTCGAGTGACTGTAGTTGTCCTCGGGGCCGTTACACTATGTTTTTTTTTCTTCGTGTTATTTGCTTCAAGCGAATGCACTAAACAAGATTACCCGCTGATGACCAAGTTTACCAAAAAGCCAAATTTGCAGGCAGCCTGAACAAGCTCATGGCTGGTCCTTGGACTAGGCCGGAGCGAGGGAATGGTTGTCAGTGAGAACTAGAGAGCTAATCTGAGGGTATATATCTTGTTCGCTTTGTCGCTATCATAAGAAAAGAAGCAACCCCGCGTTTTATGTTGTTTGAAACCCATTGCCATCCTGTTGAGCTTTTCTTCCTGTTATACTCATGTTTCTCCGTCGCTATTTACAGCTGTCATATTTTCCAGGAACCCCCAACCCTCTCATAACGCGGCATGATAATTTAGACCACTCCTAGCAACGTCTAGCTCTCTTAATGACCAAATGAGTATTTGATTGCCGCTTGCCCTGTTACAAGTAGATACAATATTCCACCCTTTTCACTACACCTTCACGAAAGACCTTTTGATTCCGCGAAAGAGAGAACTAGGAGTTTACTTCGGATGACGCGTCTATTGTACGGATGGATAATATGAGGTAACAGAAGCAGAGAAAGACCGATTCGGTAGGTAGTAGCTTAGTACAGCAAACCGCCTTGAACATATCTGAATGGCTGAGGAGTAAAACTACAAGACAAGGATGACCATACAAAATATGATCTCTTTATGACTCCGCGACATAGGTCATTATTACTGTTGTCATCGTAATCTATGCCGAAAATCATCAATAAACTAGTTTGTTTTGAAGCCAACCTTCAACCCACATACTCTTTGGCGAATTAGACGGTAAGCCACGAGAGCTCAAGTTCGCGTCGGAAAGCTATCAAGTCATTCAAGTCCACTAGATTCTCCGGGTGCTCTACGAAACACGAGAGCTACCGGACGTCTATTCCCCATGCATCTTAAAGTACCGTGTAACTCATCGCCTTCGGGAAATCGGCAACAATTCAGTATTAGGGCAACCGTAGAAAAGCTAATTTTATTGCCAGGACTAGTTATCAAAGAAAAACGTGGAGAATTCTTGGTTTCACGAAAATAACTGGAGATTAGTCCTCCAGTTTCGAGACGACAGTAAAGCTAACCTGAAGGTTGCAATTATGGCGGACTGTTAGCGTGCGAGTAGAGGGCCTTTACTCGAATGCAAGAATAAAGACGCGATCAGTATGTGTAGTGCAATGTAAGCGATGTTCGAACAGCCCTCTTTCAGACGTGAGAGAAAACCGCCTGGGCTTATACAAAACGGTCTATTGATGAGCAGCAGTCCTTACACACCCTTGCCTTCTTCGTACCATTTAAATCGGCCGCTTTGCCTCCAAAATATTCGGTTCGAGAATTGAGATGCCGAAAATCAAAGTGGTCGATGACGCCGACAATGAGCAGGTACATCTCTGCTCACGCAAGACTACCTACTCTATCGAGCTTTAACCGTTAGGGTCTAAGCACCTACCGGGACTAAAGCATTGAGATCGTACACTACAAAGTTTCGACTCTGTACAGCAGAAGCGTCATTCTCACAGGATTTGCTGGTACCGGTAGAGAAGGTCACAGCCGATCAACACAGCCTTTAGGTACAGCAGTTGCTCTAGCGCCTTTAACTCACGACTATAGCTAATACCATAGAAGAGTAACTCGGTGCCGTGCTCACCGTACTCAATGATTCAGTCAATTGATGCATATTTAAGTATAGACCCGATAAATCGCATATGCTTTATCACGTTGATCGATTATATCTCGCCGACTGCTTACCTCAGCCTTGGGAGAAGAACAGGTTCAAGGGCTGTTAAGGGGCTTAGTGTAGTTCGACGATTTTGAAGGTGTACAAGCCGCTCTGCACTACGGCGGAACAAACAGACCTCATACCAACGCGGAACGGAAAGCCGGATAGAAGATGGAGAGACAGCCGATAAAACCAGAGTCGCGAGATAGATAAGCGACAGAGAAAGCCAGACCTAATTATGAAAGTGAACCAGACAAGACTTCTATTCTCCCTGCTCCCCCGCATACTTAGCCTTTGGCAAAACAATCTCAATCTCAAGTGTGATGAGTTAACGCGATTTGTCCCCCGAGGAATGGTGCAGGACTACATACATTATATATAGATTACATCACCAGAGGTAGAGAGAATGAGTACGAGAGGTAGAGAACAGAGACAAAAGATGTGGAAAAGCGAAATTCGGTGTGGTGCTGTTGGTATTGGCCGCTGCCGTGAGGCTCTTTCTGCAGCTAACATCTGCAACCAACATCTGCAACCAACACCTATGTACATCTAACAGTGGGACATGGCGGAGTACCGGCAATTGTTCCATTTAAAATTCTATGCCTACCTAGGTATGGCTAGTGTAGTCCACCAAGCTAAGTGACTCTTGCTAGACGAAGTATACCTAGGTAAGCTTTGTCTTGTGTATACAGGGATGTTGAACAGCGCAGATCGAAACAGAAAGAAAATTTCAACGAAGCAAGCCGCAAGACGATATTCTTCTAAAATGGCCGTGTCAACCCCGGCCTCGAGGCCAGAGCCTAGTCTCTGGCCATAAGCACATCTCATATCCTCGATAACTCTTCCACATCATGGAGACTGAAGGTAAAGTTGGAAAAGCCATGCCCAATCCACAATGCATTTTGACCTCGAAGGATTTCCCATGTAACCGCTGTTTTGAAATAAGGCTAGTTACTGCTTATTATCACTATTGAGTTGGTGTCTCTCCGCTAAGGACAAATCGACTTGTGGTATCGCGCGTTGCACTTGGAGGTATTGAAAGAGTAGATAGCGTTGGCCTGTGTATGATGTGAGCGAGTATCACTAGAGCCAGATAAATGTATTCAGGTCAGGTCGGAACGCTAGCTTAGAAAACCAAAATACCCCGACTGCCGCAAACCTCCTACAAACCATCGCACTCTGCTTAGTCGCGGGACGCAGATGTGTTTGGGACTTGAATCTGGCATATGCGAGGTCTTTATCGGACTCGCTACGCTTTTTCTCCATCGCGAGCTCGAGCTCTTTGACGACGTGCTGAGAGAGAGATGTCGACTTTCATACCGACAATTTCAAGAGGATCCATCGATCTAGAAGAAAAGGTGTGAGGATTGTAGTGAAAGAGAAGTGAGATACTGATGTCGTAGTATATAAAAGGCAACCAACCCTAGGTACCTACCACCTTAGTACTTACATGTACTGTAGGTAGGGTAGCTCCAGCGACAATAAGCCCCTGGTACAACCTAAAGTCGTAGTGTAGGTAAACTTAATAATACCTAGTACAGCACGGGACTTATGTATACCTAGGTACCTATTGCTGCATCTCTGCGCGGTACCACGTACGCCGAGTGCTCCGGCGGTAGAGACTAACCAGACTTGGTAGTTAACAAGACAGCAAGGCAACTCGGTTTTTACAAAGTCCGCAGCAACTTGGGAACTCCGCCGATCGTCCGCATGTGTTGCGTTTACTGATGTCTATATAAACTACAGTAGAATCTTATGTAAATAGCAGAGATATTTTGGGTAATCCATCGCTATCTTTTTGGTTTAGACCTCAGGGCTCTTTACAATACTCGTGAAATGGAGGGTTTCCGCAATTTCAAGACGCAAACATGGCCGTAAGTAATTCTTGGAGTCATTCTCCTTTTCTTTCTTTCTTTCTTTCTTTCTTTCTCTCTCTCTCTCTTCTTCTTCTTCTCCTTGTTTTCCTTTTTATATATAGCAATTGAAGAGTAGGAGACCTTCTTTTGAACATAGACCAGAAGCTTTCTACAGCCTTAAATTTGTGACGTGGTGATAACTGACTTTGAGCATTGTAGGCCGCCGCCTGAGTTTACTTCCGTCCCTCCCGGCTCTCAAAAAGGCCGCGTGTTCATTGTTACTGGCGGAAATACTGGCATCGGCTTCGAGCTATGTAAACTTCTATTCCCATCGGGCGCAATCATTTACATGGCATCACGATCGAAGGTGTGTCATAGAAACTCCCATCTCCTCTATATGACGTCCATTCTGAGTCAAGCAACTAGAATAAAGCGGAAGAAGCCATCAAGACTATTGAGGCGACAATACCAGAGGGGACAAATGGCCGTGGTCAGCTTAAATTTCTCCATATTGACCTTAGTGACCTCAAGTCCGTGAAGGCAGCTGCAGCGACCTTCGCAAGCCAGGAATCCAAGCTTGATGTGTTATGGAACAACGCTGGCATCGGTGCCAATGTCCTGCAGTTTGGTGAGCGTACTGTACAGGATATTGAAGTCTTTTTTGGAGTCCACTGCGTCGCAACGCTGCTCTTCACTCAACTATTGTTACCGCAACTCAACGCTGCCGTGGCTACAGCAGGTCCCTCGGGCGCGGGTCAAACACGAGTAATATGGATAGCAAGTGGTCTCATGGATAGTGGCTCGCCGCCAAATGGTGTCGATTTCAGTGCCCTGGAACTAGGCATCAAAGCCCGCACCACGAACTATGGCGCGTCCAAAGCAGGGACCTGGTTTCTAGGACGAGAATTCGGGCGGCGAAATCCTGAAATTTTGAGCGTGACGTTGAACCCTGGAAATATCAAAGCAGGCTCATTCAACGGTACGCCAGCGGCACTATATTTCACCCTGAACACTTTTGGCATGATTCACGACCCTGTGTTTGGCGGCTACACGGAGCTCTATGCTGGTTTATCGTCGGATCTCAAGATTGAACACAACGGCACATACGTCATACCCTGGGGAAGACGGAGGCCTGATAGCGAGATCACTCGTAAGGATATACTCAATGCAATGGCTCCGGAGAGTGAGGGCGGTCTCGGATATGCGAAGAAGTTTTGGGAATGGTGCGAAGCGCAGTGGAAACCTCATGTTTGAAATGGAGATTTTGTGTGATACTGCAAGGCGCAGTGACATACTCCGTGGTTAGATCCAGCTCTACATGGCCACATGGGCACAGATGTACCGGGTTAAAAAATAATATAATCTTAATATCATACATGTACATAGTTGGTTTTAGGTACATGGGGTTTAACATCTTTGCGTCTACTTTTGGCAGCAACAAAACTTGCAATAAGGTACCGCCCTTTTGCTGAACAGGTAAGAAGTATAGTAGGCATAATTTACGTAACGTGCAAATACCCCTAGCGAGTTTTTTGAGCTCAGAAGAGCTATAGTATTACCAGACGGCTTCGGCTATTACCGAAGTGCTACCACTTTAGCTTTGCCGCATCTGCACGACATGACTCTGACTTGTAACTCCTCCCCAGAGCCTCTTTGGACGGCCCGTCTTCCACGAGACCCATAACGTCAGGATCGCGATGAAGAGACTGAGCAGTCCAACAACTATACCAATTATATCAGTAGTTTTTAGCTTATCATCACCTGGCTCTGTTTCGGAGCCAGCCGCATTCGTTGGGCTAGAGTTCTCGGTAGTCGAAGCCATAGACGGCGCGGATGTGATAGGGGGGAAGGCGGTACTGGTTTGAGAAGGCGAGGAATCTGATGTAAAAGAAGCATGGTTTTGAGAAGTGCTAGGGGTTTCTTGACTCTCGTGCAATGATGACTGAGTTTCTGGCGTCTCGGATGAAACTACAATAAAGCTCGGGCGTTAGTCACAGATATATTGGATTCGTTATTTTCACAATACAAGCGTAGTAGTAGTGGACAACCACTACATTATTGCAAGAATGCGCTTTCAATATAAATTAGGGCTTTTAGCCGAAAAGAACATGCCTATTCTTGTTGTCCTGGTGAATATTATCACTAGACTACACATGGATGCCCATGAAGACAAGAAACAGTGCCGTGAGAAAAGCCGGTACAGCAAAGGGGGACGAAGAATGCTGCCCGGCACAAGACCTGAATACAGTCTGCGTTGTAATAATCTCGGTGACTGTAACAGTAGTGGCGAACGCACCTGTGGATGAGGTTGCTGTTCCAACGGATGTGTAACCATGAGCTGAGCAGTACCGCAACAAGAATTCCGTGGCGGTAGTCTGGTCGTCGGAGTTGGAGCAAAGGCTGATGACCTTATCGTCGAGAAACTCGGCAGCTTCTTCCAGAGTGCTTGGCCGGCACAGACACGCGTTGGTCATGCAGCCCAAGGCGTTATTCAGGTCATCGCCCACACCACAAACCCTGAAGTCAATCTGGAACGGACATCTGGCGCACGCGCGCATGTCTTCCCAACCACTAAAAGTCGTGTATACGACGTAGTCATTTGAGACAAGTTGGGCGCCCACGCTTTGCGCGAATATGAGGAACTGAGCGAAACCTAGATGCATGAGTCCTCGATAGAGGCGCGTACATATCCTCATCGTTGGGGTGAGTGTGCCGAAGGACGTAACCCCGACGAGAATATATGCCAGTTGAGTTCTCAGGGATAAAAATAGGAATCTGAAGACCTTCGAGATCTAAACAAGAGATGTAGCTAACGTTAGAAGACCATTGGCATCACTACAATTGCAGTTGTCTGAGTTGGTGTTGATTCCCATCGCAACATCGCCTTCGCCGCCGTAAGTAAGACCTACGGTATACTACTTATCATGCCAAGGGTGTTTCCGCCTGACCGTCTAGGGCCATAATGCGCCTTGCTGGTAGCTGTGGCGTTCGAATGGTTGATCAGAAATAGGTCGCTATAAACACTTCTGGGATAGCCGTCGGTGCTAATTATCACGAGTAGAGATCACGCTATCACCTATCTAGACAGCTGAAGGATATCGAGCGCGACGGCGCTCAGCCGCTCGCGCATTAGCTTTGCTAAGCGCACCTGGCAGGTCAATGTACTTTAGTATCAAATTGAAGACTCAAAGGTGTAGAAATGGCTGTCAAGACATTTTCCATTCAAAGTGCAAAGCTGCCCTCAAAAACTCCAATACATGCAACATACACCATGATGGGTATCCCGACTCTAGGGTATCAATCCTCCGAATTCCACGTCACGTCCCGCTGAACCCTTATCCCCCCTAGTGGTGCTCCTTCTGACGCTGGCCGTGCGCTGATGTCCGTCCAGAACTCACCCCGCTCTTTTGCTGGCACGAGCACGTTTATATCATCTAGCCTTTTCAAGAACCGCTCTTCGTCATCGGACTCGCGGAGGGCAGTACGACTGAGAGCCGGTTTTGACCCTCCATTGAGATATGCGTGTGATTGCCCTTTGGAGGGCTTGGAGGGCTTAGTGGTGTAGGCCGACCGATGCGGAATGAGTGTATCGCTTGGCGTTCGTCTGCCTCGAAGTCTCCTGTATATAGGGAGAAGAGTGGGCGCGCAGGCGGCAATGATGGCGACATATATCTCGAATCCAGTCGCAGCTGATAATAAAGCAGACGTTGCTGTAATCCGTCAGTCTCTTCACAACATCCCCCTCGACGGCGGGCGACATGTATATGTACTTACCACCAGTGCCGTCTTCCATTCCGTAATTCAGGTATAGCGAGATCGAAACTAGTCGCGCAAGGCTTGTAGCAGTTGCTCTACGCTTGAGATTAGCAGAACTCGAGAGAGATATAGACCTTTGACTGGAGCTTTACGCACATTCCGCCGATACAAAAGATGCTAAAAACGAGACATTTTTTCTCTCTTGATAAATTTAATTTCATAACCTCGTGAATGGGCAAGCCCACAGTAACCGCATCAATGACAACATTGGTGGCGCCTAGGACAATGATGCCCGCCGAAGCACTAAGGCAATGTCCCCCTTGTATTGCTGGGTCCCACCGATAGGGGATTGGCTTGCATAGCCCGAGACTCAGACCCTCGGTTGCTATAAACCAGGCAAGACATATCGCAGCGAGAATATATCCGCCGCGTCGTACTATCGGAGTAGGGAAGGTACGAAAGTAGAATATGAGGACGGAGAGTCGAATACTAGTCAATGCCGTACCGTATAGGATGTTCCCGATAAAGTAAAGTTTTCGCAATTCCATTGCTGCGCGTTGATCAGTCGCGAGGGTTAGTGTATCGAACCCGAGGCCATCCACGAGGAAAGCGATGAAAATCGTCGCGCCGAGCCCATGGTGAACAACCAGCGTAAACAAAGCCAACCAGTCATCTGCATATATTCCAAAGCCGGATATCCGCCTCGACCAGAATCGAAGAGCGACAGCGAGGCTGGAGAGGACGGCAAGAAAAGCCGTCGCCGCTATGTAGCCCCATGAAGCATGACAGATTCCAAGGGACGATGTCATCGACGATGCCATCGCCTACTAGGCAATACATGGGCTGGACATGCGAGTTGTGGGCGACAAGATTGATTGAGGGAATACTAGCTGATGAGAGATGATAATTGATTTGGTTGGGAGGAATCAAGATTCCCTCAGGAGCTTGTCGGACGGTAAGATTCGCTTACCCCGGACTACTGCCCAGACATTTCGAAGGCCAGTTGATCGGGATCTTCATTGGCGTTGCCAGTGGCGATTCGATCAACCACTACTGCGTAGGTCCGCCCACCTGCTATCTACACGTGCAGCGTGGCCGGGATTCTGACCAGGAGGAGCCTGTGGTTACAAGAATAGCACACGGCCCGACGCTGAACCAATGGGTATGCCAAGACTCGATGCTGCACTACGGCACAACCGTACACTAGAGTAAGGTGGTATTGAAGTGGGCTTTCACTACCATGGTCAGCGAACGTGGCTTACCCGAAGATTGGTCTTACTCTTTCCAGACATCGAAGGATCGTAATGCAGGGTATGCTCTACCCAGTAGTAGTGTTGTGGACTACCTACACTGCTTGCAATCCCAGACGGAATGTTGACTCAGCCAGAACCAAGTCCATCCATCCAAGGGACCCCCATGCGGATGGCCATACCGAAAAGCCGCATAAAATTGAAACTATGCATGGTTTGTGCAAAACTCAGGCAAAAACAGCCGAGAGCTTCTCACCAACCAGGCTACCAATGGGTACTGCCGCCAATATCGTACCACCAGTACAGTACAGTAAGACCTACCTACCAGACGCAGTAGGTATCATGAGGCTAACCCTGCCTGGTTAAGAAACGTGGTAGAACGGGGAGCGAGGAGAGGGGGTTGCATGTGAGACGACCAATTGTGATTTGATATCGGTTTCTGGCCATGCAGGACATGACACCCCCAACAACTCAACATCGACGATTTGATTGGTAACGCGCGTCTACTCTATTCTACTGCGTACGCAGTATGCGTGTAAGATCTCTGCGCCGCCCTGGTGCCGGCTTTTCCTTCGAATGCTTCGACAGCACGTCAGCTTCAAAGGCATGGTACCACGAGAGGAAAACACGAGAGAGTTTAAGTACTATGCAGAAGTCGTGGTGTTGTTCACCACCATTGAACATGCTTCGCTCGTGTTTTAGTCGAACACATAGCCAATCCGACCGTACACATAGGTAGGTTTGTAGCTAGGCGCCTCATTTCGATATCGCCAGGGAGTATCTGAATATTAGTCCAGAGTTTAAGGGTGTCTACACAGTTAAATCAACGTAGTATCGATTGAGCACAAGCATGAAGCCCTCACAGCCTGTGGGACTACCTGATATTGGCCGCTTAGACTGATATGCAATATTATGATGCTAAGGTACATTGTTCACCAAAAGATTAAAAAGTAACACGTAGCTTTCCGAATCATATCGCATGCCTCTAGTCATTATTTAACGGCAACTTTCCTTTTTTTTTGCTGAATATACAATGTACAGTTACAAGTTAGACGTTAACCTAAACGCATTCGCCCGTCGCATACTTACGTAGTAGGCTCGTGGGGTATGACCTGAGAAGTTTTGAGTAAGCGTTGATTGGTTGAAGTTTGTCTATCTTTATTGTGGAATAGGAAACTCTTTAGCTATTGTAGCGCGCTACTACATAGTTTAAATGAGATCACCAAAAGGATGAAACAAGTCAAAGAACTCAAACGAGTTATTCATGATGCAGCCATCCCAGCTTTGTAGAGTAGCTGTAGTGGAGTACCTAGTTCTCTGTGCGATCTAACGAGCAGCAATTAGCGCCTCACTTGAGGGCTGAAATAATGGCTTATCTTGTTGCTTTGTGTATGCTGGATTACTAATCGCCTCAAGACTAGGGAAAGGGTGGGCTTACGTGAGAGTGGCCCCAAGCCCTGACGAAGAGTCCCAATATCTCAATCTGTAGCCTTAATTCGGGACCGAAACCGGCTTATATAATTCTAGTTCGACTGTATCGTGAACCCGTTACATTCAAACAGCTTTCTCCAGCAGGTCAAACTTGGTTAGGAGTTCAACTTAGTTGATCTACGCCCAACTCTCCTACTAGTATGGGCTCAGACTCCTATAGCTCAAACTTATAAGTATAACAATGGTAAATATTAATCAACCCTTCTAGATTTCAGATTATTTAAAACGGTGTCGCTCCATGATTATAGTAGCGGCGAACACCCCAGAAGACCATCAAATGAGATAAGTGCTAGACCTGCGACAGTCCATATGGGTATCTAGGTATCGAGGTTCCATATCTCCGAACGTGGCCAAGACAATCAATACCAATAATAGCTCCTTAGGCTAAATGTGGCACACTCATGAGGGGATACAGTGTGATTTACCTGCCATTGAACCTCACGGAGTTAATCTTCCGTGGGATCACTTAATAACCTTCCAGAAAACGGCCGAGTGTAGTTCTGGTGAAGAAATTGGATGAATGTGTAAGAGGAGGAGGATAATACTCCATTTTAGCCGTCATCCATGAGGTCCAAGCAATTGCACAGATACATTCCTAGCCATCGCTTGATATATAGGCACATAGAATGAAGACAGGAAATGAACCTTGCATGACGAAGAAGAGGCTTTTCTTCACGTCTAGAGCTCTAAGACAATGGCGTTGATCTCTTTTGCCGCCCTGTTCGTGGGAATCGCGTGGGCACGTGATTTCCCTAACTGTCAATCCGGACCAGTAAGTTTCTTTTTGAAGGGGTTCATCGATCAATCCCGGATACACAGAATTTTTTGATGTCGCATTTGTATATTTATGCTGGTCGCTTTTGGGAAGATTTGGCGGTGGTATGGCATGGCTGGCGCCCACGGCGATTTCTCCTTGCTATCTTGCCATCACCACGACGCACAGGATGGTCCATATCGAGTATATGGTACTCTGGTTAATAGTTTAAAAAGCTCGCATCAAATCAAGTATGCAATGTAACACTTGATCCATGGTCACGCGCAGCGGCGGTAAGATACCTCGTCTTCAAAAATATATCGTGATCATAGTAGGCTTACATAATGATAATATAATAGCTCGTCGCTGCGATGACAACGAGCGAAAAGATCTCAAATAGCTGGGATAACTCTCCAGGAGTCTCGCGTATTGGTCTACCAGCTTACGAATGGTGGCAAGAGGCCCTTCATGGCGTTGCGAGATCCCGCGGAGTTCAATTTGCGACCTCGGGAGAATTTAGCTATGCGACTTCGTTCCCCCAACCTATTACGATGGGTGCAGCTTTCGACATGCCATTGATTGCCTCGGTAGCCTCTGTGACCTCAACTGAGGCGAGAGCCTTTAGTAATGCCGGGAGGTGCGGACTAAACTTCTGGACGCCAAATATCAACCCCTTCCGAGATCCTCGATGGGGCCGGGGACAAGAGGTGCCCTCTGAAGACCCGTATCATATGTCACAGTACGTAATGCAACTGATTCCCGGGCTCCAAGGTGGGCTCAAAGCAGATCCGTACTATAAGCTTGTCGCTACGTGTAAACACTACGCAGGATACGACTTGGAAAATTGGAAGGGGACTAAGCGGTATGCATTCGATGCCAAGATAACTATGCAGGATCTGCAAGATTATTATCTCCAACCGTTCCGTACCTGTATCCGTGATGCCAACGCTCACTCGATCATGTGCTCTTATAATGCCGTGAATGGGGTTCCAACGGTATGTATTTTATTTCATTCTTTGATGAAGCCCTTACCCCCATATGCTCCGGAAGGTTATACCGTGAAATCCTCATCATGAGCGGTAATATTAACGCCTCAATGCTTATAGTGCGCAGACCCGTGGTTGCTGCAGAAAGTACTTCGTGAACATTATGGATTTACCGAATGGGTGACAGCGGACTGTGACGCTCTACAGAACGTCTGGACCGATCACCATTACGGAGGGAGTGCGGCCGGGGCTGCTGCAGCTTCGATAAACGCCGGCACAGATCTTGACTGTGGACAGTTCTGGCCACAGAACCTACAATCTGCTTATAACTCGAGATTGTTCAACGATACTGTGCTCGACCGGTCGTTAATCCGCCGTTACGCATCCATGGTACTACTGGGCTGGTTTGACGCGCCTGCTAAGCAACCATATCGACAGATGGCATGGGCTGATGTCGCAAAGCCGGATGCAAAAGCGTTGGCGCTACGTGCCGCTCAGGAAGGCCTTGTATTGTTGAAAAATGAAGGTACGAGTAAATTGCCGCTATCTTCAACGACTGCGAAACGTGTAGCTGTCGTTGGCCCGCTTGCGACTGCGACGACTCAAATGCAGGGAAACTATTATGGCATAGCACAAAGCATATCAACAGTTATCGATGCATTCAAGACAGCTGGATTCGAGGTCACGAATGCGCAGGGCTGCGCTCTTACGGGAACTTCGACGTCTGGATTCTCCGCGGCTGTGAACCTGGCGAAGAGTGCTGATGCTACAGTTTTTGTGGGTGGCATGGACACATCTATCGAGGCAGAAGATAGGGATCGAGAGCAGATAACGTGGCCGGGCGCTCAGTTGTCCTTGATTCAACAACTAGCAGCAGCAACGGGCGACAAGCCATTCATTGTTGTTCAGATGGGCACGATGGTCGACAGTTCCGCGCTCGTGTCTGAGAAGAACGTAAACGGATTGCTCTGGGCGGGATATCCTGGACAAGACGGAGGTAAAGCGATCGTCAGTGTCTTGATTGGTGCCATATCACCAGCTGGGCGATTACCTGTCACTCAGTATCCCGGAGACTATGTCAATCAGGTTCAGATGACGAACATGAATTTGCAGCCTGGAAGTGGAAATCCTGGGTATGTGAAAGCCTTCGTCCTACGTCTAGTTAAGCACTCCTTGGTTTCTCTTGAAATATGGTGCCATTGACGAGTTTGAAAATACTGACAAAGGGGCAGGCGCACTTACAAGTGGTATTCCAAGCCGCCAGTTTTTTCGTTTGGACACGGTTTGCATTACACAAGCTTCAATGTCTCACTGCCCGCAGATCTTCCAAGAACATTCGTGACGACAGATTTGACGCACAGCAACGGAACTGAAGGAACCCTTTTAGACCTACTCCCACTTACTTCAGTACCGGTATCGGTCACAAATATAGGGAACGCTACATCTGACTACGTGTTGCTTGGATTCTTGAAAGGAGAATATGGTCCTACACCGTATCCTAACAAGAGTCTGGTGGCTTTTACAAGACTGCATGATATTAAACCAGGGGATACTGCGACCGCCACCCTTGACATCATGCTTGGGAGTGTTGCGCGAAGTGATGCCAACGGTGCCTTGACACTATGGCCTGCGAAATATAAGTTAGTACTGGATATCGACGATCGTGTGAGCTGGGATTTTGAGATCACGGGTACAGCGACGGTGTTAGATACACTACCGGCGAAGTAGAGTTAGGATTGATGTTAAACAGCTAGTTAAGAGAATACAATGGAATAAAGACAAGCAGTCAGGCCCTGTTGGACGGCCCTCGTGGATGGCCCTCGAGTTGACAAAAACGTACACAGCGCCGTTAGATAGACCTCTCGACACTCCAGAGTCGACATTTGCTGCGATCCTATACGCCAACGAAATGCTGTTCGCTGGCTTGAATTAACCCGTTTTCATTAACGCCGTAGAGACGGTATCCTACTTGCTCCATCTATCATTGCCAACACATGGATAACACCAGAGGATATCCTCTGGGTCGATTGCCCTCTTGATCTTCAGGAGGCGTTCGTAATTCTCTCCCCAAAACGTATGTTGCCCATCCGGCTCTCCGGGATTATTCTTTCACTTGTCAGCAACCGAGTAGTATGTATTCATTTCGGGACACTACCTTGTTTACGTAAGCTCTCATATTAAGGGCGAGCCCTCGCAAATGCTCAGTTAGCGTGTTAACGATAGTCAGAGCTTCGGCCCTGGCTGTGGCATTAAGGGGATTAAAGGCTTTCCCATTAGCTAGAAAAGTAGTTACGTGTCGGTTGTAGCTAGACATTTCAAGGGACTAGGGTGTCTTACGAGCGTGGACGACCGCCTTCCTCCACGTTGGCGTAACCGAGGTACTGCCTCCTCTCGGCTGAGCATTTTGAACACCTTTTCCAGCGACGAGGTATGCTGATGCACGCGCAAGTTTAAAGGCTTGGCCGACTTTAGCACTATCTAATGTTGTAAGAGCTTTTTCATCCAGAAGGCGAGATCCAACATATTGATCATAACCCGTTGGACTATGGTCGTACGCTATATCGAACCAAGCTTTAAAGGAGGGATATGGATTAACAGCTATTTCAGAAATCGCAGAAGGCCACGTAGCATTGACGTGTGCCAAAATGGGTTCCCAAATAGCCACCATGTTGTTAATATCTTGGGTATCCAAAATCTATAACGTTTTCAAAAGAATTAGAGGATGTTGACTATAGTAAAGATTTAATTTGGTCATGGAGTAAAGACTAGGATGACGTAGTAGTGCCATGCATATGAGGGTGATATGTTGCTGAAATGGTAGATGAATGCCTTGTAATACGCACCATAAACTCTCCGCCCATACCAGCGTACTTCCTAGTGCCGTTATTACCATCAGGACCGCTGATATTAGGCGAAAAGTATGCATATCCCGATACGTCTTTCTCCATGAGATAGGGAAGCCGAGAGGCTATGTAACCAACCATGTCCCAGACCCAAGGTGCTTCAAGATCCGGACTAAGGATCCCAATTATTCCTGCTACCAACTTCGGAGTTGGACGCGTAGCTATTTTCACTGAGGTCATAACGCCAAACGTTGATCCTCCTCCCTAAGTGTCGTTAGCTCTGGTGGATATGAAGAAGCTTGACAATATACTTACACCCCGCATAGCCCAGAACAAGTCTTCGTTTTGGCATTCATTAGCAGTAACAATATCGCCCATCGGCGTGACGACTTTCAGCTCCAAAACGTTGTCTGCTCCCAAACCATAACGTGGACTCAGGATTGAGTGGTCACCACTGGTTAGATAGCCACCCACACTGACTGACTTCGCCATTCCTCCCACGATTGTCTGGCTGATATTGTCTAGCTCGTCGTAGATAGCACCAACAGGGCTACCACCGCCCACAGTCACTGCGGGAGTGTCGATCGTAAAGTTGCAGCCTGTCGGTTTGAACGAGTCGTGTGTGTTGTAGCTTCGCATATAATGAACTATAGAGAGAGCCCCTGGTGCCTGTGAGCGGCCTTGATAGTCATGACCAGAACTTTTCACGACAACACGAATGTTGTGCTTTCGCGCTATTTAACCCATTCGGTTAGTAAGTGATCTTTGAAGGATAGCGTGGTATTCCTGAACCTACCAAAATCTAGGCTAAGCTTAACATCCATCGCGGTTGTTGCGTTCACGAGATAGGCAGGATATCCCGCACCACTACACGGAGCATTTGGGTCAACCAAACAGGTGTCATTATTGAACTGCTGCCACATGTTTGAAACGGGATCCCAGTTGTGGAATTCGTAGATTCTCCAGGCTGCAGTGATGATGGCACACTTATTGGCGCTATCCAGAATCAGCAGTCAGTTACTATCTCGTAAATGAAGTAGACATTTCCACGCACTCGAAGGTGGGCTGTCCGGGATGGCAGAAAGCTCCAGGAGGAGGCCCTGATTTGACAAGTTTCCCCCCAATAGACTGATCGAATTTGATCCAAGTCCCTTCAGGTGGCCACTATTTTCGTTGTGTTAGTGTTCAGTCAGTGTATCAGTTGAGCAACTAATTGCTCCTAAGTCAACGATATCATCGTATTCAACAGCCCCTATCAAGCTCACGATGGGCAGGTGAAGCTCAGATCAGGTCGCGTAAGTCTGAGTTCGAATTATAAAACACTTACGGCGGCGATGTCAGGGGAGGCTTTGCATGTTCCATAATCACCACTGGCCTCGGACCGGGCGAGGAAGAGCAGAGAGGCAAGCGCGGACTAATATGTGATGGCTCTGATTTATTAGGGACATTGGATTCGTCGCAACAGAGGATCTACTCGCTTTGTTAAGTTTGGCCACTAGAATTGACTCTCTTCATATAAATTATCTTTGAGAACATGCTTACACTGAAGAACTAAGATATTGAGGTAGATTGTAGGGCTAAAAAAGAAGTCGCTATGAATTATAGAGTCATGTCATCATAGCCCAATTACCATTTTCTAGTCTACCTACGCAGTAGAGTTTCTGCCTGATGTGCTGTACACCCAGCGTACCTACTTATATGTAGCGTAGCATATTTGCTAGGTTACTCCAATCGGCATGGATTGATTTGCCTTCGTATTTCTCGGGTTTCTCTTAGGCTGGGGTTCTGGACTAGTCTTTTCTGAATTTGGGGAACTAACCCTAGCAATAAGTGATAGATGTAAGGTCTTATGGTAGCGAAATCTGACCCCTGTCGCCTCCTGAAGTTCTTAGTGTAAGGGACGACATATCATGAGACATACGAAAATACATTGGTGATAACTCAATTAGTATACAGCGGAAATGCGTGCTACAGTACTTAGCATGGAGTTTAGAAACTTAAATAACGACTGCCTAGAGTAGTCCCGCGCAGTGAGACTACATAGCGACGTGGCTTTCATTCCAGGCAACTTCGCGTTTACATCTAGAGATTTGGACGCACGTAAGCTAGAAGACGTTTGACGTCTACGGTAATCGTGTCTTCAGTCTATCATCTAACCTTCGATCACTACAATTTAATAGAAACATATCGATTTACCGACTAAAAGGCTTCAACTAAATGCAACATATCACGGCTCTATATTTTGTTGTCGAGAGCAAGTTGCTAACAAGTGTTTCTATGATGTCACTGCAGTGATCTAAATAAAGTGAAGAAGACTACTAATATATGTGGAATACTTGCTGTATGTAGGCGAACTCGATTCTTCTAGTTGCTTTGTCTCACGTATTATCCTTGCCAATGCGAAAGTCACTACGAGAGTACACAAGAGCAAGACTTTCAACTAACGTGTATGGGTTATGGAAACACTTTCAACAATTAACAACAGACTACCGAGGAGTCTTTGGTTGAACTTGTAAACATTGAACCATTGTTATCTTAGACTTGAACTAGATTTAGGCCGTGATCAGCTCAGACAAATTCACCTGTCCCCTACAGGTTCATGCTAACTAGGCCAAATTGCTTCGAGTCTTCGCCTTCAATGCAGGACCAATTCAGCCGGATCCAAGTCCAGGGTATAAGCTAACCACCCCTGCCACGGGCCATCCCCTCGCGGGCCACTTTGCCCACCTAACACCACTAGTCAATTAAAGCCCAATTCTTTAATAAATTAGCTCAAAATAGCTAGTTTTCCGCGTTTTTTATTAATATATAGTTTTTAGCTTTTATATTGTTTTTTTTAATAGCTTTTTTAGCTAAAACTAGGGTTTTTAGCACGTTATAATTATTAGCTTTATTATTATAAACTATTTTATTTTTTAGCCTTTGTTTTATTTATTGAATATTTGCTATATAAACTAGCTGTTAACTTAATAAAAGCTTTACTTTTTTTTGTTTTTTTTTTTAGTTTTTTAAAGTCTAGCTTTAAAATAGCTAATTTTAGCTTTATAATGCGCTATTTTTTTAGCTTAATAATTAAAAGCCTTGTTAGCCTTTTAAATAATTAGCTATTATATTAGCAAATTAAGCGCTATATATTAATTAATAAGCTTTTGTTAACTTTATTAAAAATTTTAGCTATTTATAAGTATATTAAAGCAAAAACTAAAATTAAATATTAAAAATTTTAGTGTTTTAAGCTAAATTATTACTATATATTATAAAATTAGCACAAAGGTAACCTTTAAAGCAGCTTAATGCTTTTATATATATTTTGCACCTTTTTTTTGCTAACTAAAGCTAAAGTTACATAATAACTTACTTAGCTTACTAAGCTTATAATAATTTAAAGTTTACTAAGCTTATAATAATTTAAAGCTTATTAAGCTTATAGTAATTTAAAGCTTATTAAGTTTATAATAATTTAATGCTTATTAAACTTACAGTAATTTAAAAAAAGTTATTACTTTTTTTATTTTTTTTTTGTTTATATAATTACGTACTTTTTATATTTAGTTATTTATTTAGTTTTAGTTTTTTAGCTATTAATTTTTTATAACTGCTAAGCATTAATATATTTATTACTTTTAATTTTTTAAGACTTTTATTAATGCATAATAATAAAAGTACTTTAAAAACTTCTTTAATAAACTACTATTAAAAATTTTATTATTACTTATAAATTAAGACTTTAAAAGTAAACTTGTTATATTAATATATAATAAGTTTATTATACTTTAATAGCTTTTTAATTAATAAAACTTAATATATAAAAACAAATATTAATATAAAAAGTTAAATAATAAACAATTTATAAAATAAACTTTTAAAAGTATACTAAGAAAATATTTAAAAGATAAAAATGCTAAACAGTATTATATAAATAAACTTTACTTAATAACTAATAAACTAAATCTAAGTTATGCTACTAAAAATAAAAAGTTAAAAATTAAGTTTAAAAATTTTAAAGATTTTTAAAACTAGTAATATATTAAAACAACAAATTTTAATACTTTTATTAGCTACTTTTATTAAAAAAAAGCAATAATAAAAAAAAAAAAATTAAATAATAGCAATAAAAAAAAGCTAACGTTAATACTAGTATTATAAAGTAAACTAGTTGCTTTAACTTAAAAAATAGCTTAAATATTAAGCGTTATAACTTTTAAACTAGCATAATGTAACGGACTTATTATATATTAATATAACAGGTTTACTTTTAAGGTCTTAATTTATAAGTAATAATAGAATCCTTAACAGTGGTTTATTAAGGAGGTTTTTAAAGTACTTTTATTACTATGCATTAATAAAGGTTTTAAAAGATTAAAAGTAATAAATATATTAATGCTTAGCAGTTATAAAAAATTAATAGCTAAAAAGCTAAAAACTAAGTAAATAACTAAATATAAAAAGTGCATAATTATATAAATAAAAAAAACAGTAATAATAATCCGTAAACGTTGCTTTTTTTTAATAAACTTAACGTTATATTGTTTTAAGTTTAAAGCTTAATAAACTTAATGCTTAAGTTTATTAAGTTTATATATTAAACCTTTATAGTGATTTAAATATATATTTTTTTAATAAATAAAACTTCTTTTATGCATGTTTTTTTATACCTAGCTTTTTAACTAGCTTAGTTAGTTTATTTTATAACATTATTTTTTTTTTTTATAATTGTTGTTTTAATAATTTTGTATTTTTTTTTTCGTAAGTTTTTTTTTTTTATTTTTTGTTTTTTATTTTTTGTGCTTATTATGTTTAATAAGGTTTTTAAAAAACCTTGTTTATTGCATTTTAAACAAAAGGCTTAATAAAACTTTGCTTTGCTTTTTTTTATTAAACTAAAATTAATTAAAATAGCTTTATACTTTTGCTACAATTGTTGTAGTATAAAATGTTTAATGTTAAAATTTAACTTTAATTAATGTGTTAAATGTGTTACATAAAATTTATGCTATTAATAATAGTTTTACTTAATTGTTTTATTAATAGTTAATATAACTTTATAAATATTGTTTTAGTATTTAGTTTAGTTTTTTTGTTTGTTTATTTGTTTATAGGTAATAAACAGTTAAAAACTTTAGTTTAATACTAATAAGTTTAAAAAAACTAGTTTTAAACTTAAAAGTAAACAATTTATTTTAGTTTAAAACAATTTTTTTTAGTAGTTTATGCTTATTTAAATATTAGCGTATAAAAGCGTATATAAGTTGTTTAGCTGTTATATTTTCTTTAAACGGTAAAAAATAAGCATACTTAGTAAATCTATTAATAATAACTTATATTTTATTATATTATACTTTTATAACTAAATTAGTTAATAAAAGTAATGCTATAATAAAATCTTAAATAATAGTATACTATGCTTATTTAAGTATTTATATAAATTATAATAGTTTATAAAGCTTATATTAAGCTATTTTAGCTTTATTATAAATATTGCACTTTTTTATAATAAATTTAACTATGTTTTATAATTTTAAAAAATCATATTTTTTTTATAGTTATTTAACTGTTTTTATTGCTTTTTAGTGTTTATATAATAAATATTTGTAAAATTTTTTAATAAACTTGTTTTATAAAGATTTTAGTAAGTAAACTTTATGTTTATATATTAGCTTGTTTTTTTTTAATCTTTTGTATTTTTATAGTTTTATTAACTTTTTTAAGTTATAAGCTTATTATAACTATATATTTATAAAGTTTTTAAGTATAACTTTAATTTTTAAGCTTTTATTTTTTTAGAAATATAATACTTAAATGTTTTTTTTTAGAACTTTAAATTTTTTTTAACTTTATTAGCTAAATATGTTTACTTAAATGTTTTTTTTTCTTTTAATATAGCATATTTTAAAGTTAAATTTAAAAAAAAAAACTATTTAATTTTTATATTGTTTAGTAATCTTTTATATAATTATAAATTTTATTAAATTTTAATAATTTAAATAAATCTTAATTAGCTTTATAGTTTTTATAACAAATAGTTTTTACTTTTTAAGTGCTATAATAATTATAAATAGTTTTTTGTTATATATAAAGTATTATAATGCTACGTTTTATAATGCTTTAAAATAATAAGCTATTAAGTACTATTTTTTGTTGTTTTTTAGTTGTTTTAAAACTTTTGCAATTATACTATTTAAAGCATTTATTTTTAGCTTTTTTTTTTCTATAAATTAAGTAGTTTAATTATAAGGTTAAAAATAACTTTTAGTTTTAGTTTTTTAAAAGCTTTTTAAGCTTTTTTTAAAATTAAAAAGGATTTTTTTTTATATTTTTTTTTTGTATACTTTATAAAATAAAACGCTATTTTCTTAAAGTTTTAAATTAATATTTAAACATAGTTTAAAAATCTTAATGTTTATTATATATTTATAATAGTAGCTAAGTTAAATATTTTTTAGTTTTATACTATATTAATTTTTAATTATTAAATTTATATTTGTTTTAAAGTAATTATAAATTTTAAAAAGTTAATTTTTTATATATATTATATATACTTTTTTATGTTAAGTTGTAATTTTGTTTATTTAAGTGTTTTTAATACTTAAGTTATATATTTTTTATGTTTTTTTAGTGTTTTAAAATAAATTAAAATATTATTTAAATAAATAAACATAAATTTGTTTAAAAACTTTTATAAAATTATTATTATTATATGTTAAAAGCTAGCTAATATGTTTTATAGTTTTTATAGCATAACTATATATTTATATAATTTATATATTGTTTATATAGCAGTTTTTCATTTTTTTTTTAGCTATTTTAATAGCATAATATTTATTTAAAATATTAACTATTATAAACTATTTTGCTTAATTAATGTTTTTTTTTATAATTATTAGCAAAATAAAAAAATATTTATTTATAATAGTAATTATATTTAATAGTTAATAGTTAATTACTATTTGTTATACTAGTTTTTTTTTTTTATTAATTAGTTGTTTTTTATTTTCTATTTTAAGTATTAATACTATAAAATATTTAATAAATAATTAAGATTTTTTTAGAGATTTGTTTGCTAGATTTTTTTAAATATATTTTTATAAAGCATTTATTTTGTTTAAGCTTATATAATATACTTAATAAAGCTTTAATTAACATTTTTTTTTAATAAAAATGTAGTAGTTTTATAAGCTATATTTAAGAAGTTTTTTTTTTTTTTTTTTTTAAATAGTTTGTAAAATCTATAATATACTTTTAGTATTTTGTTTAAAATTTCTTTTGCAATTTTTTTGATCTTTTTGCTTTATTTTTTGCTTTTTTAATTAATAGTTTTTATTTTTTATTAAATCAAAAAGTTGCTAATTTTTAGCTATAGTATTCTTAAAATAATATTATAATTAAATATATTAGCAATATTTAATATAATTTGCTTTTTATATTTTTATATAAATATATTAAAAAGTTTAGTTTTTTTAAGTATATAATTATTATTATAGCTAAAAGTACTTTTATTAAATCTTTTAATTTTTTAAGATTTTTACTTATATTTTTAAAAAATTTTATTTTGTTTTATTACTTTAAGTAAAATTATATTAGTTTATATTTTTAAGTTAATTAAAGTATTATACTTTTTTTTTTAATATATAAGTTTAACTTTAAATTAATTTCTTTAGTTATTATATTAAACTTTATATAAAGCTTTAGTTTTTTTAGCTATTTGCTGCTTTTTTAATAAATGCTTATTTTGTTTTTTGATTTTTTTTTATAAAATGTTTAAATGCTTGTTTTATTTAATACTCTAAATATTATTATACTTTGTTTTATTTTTACTTTTAAGCAAGCTTTAAATTATAATTTTTAAGCTTTTTTGCTTTTAGTAATTATTTTTTAGTATAATTGTGCTTTAATTAACTAATAATATTTATAGCAGTTATTTTTACATTTTTTTTAAAATAATATTATAAATATAATTAAAATTTTCTTTAAATATTATAAATCTTTATAAATCTTTATAATAAACTATAGTTATAATTAATTATTTTAATTTATAAAAGTTTTATATTTTTATTTTTGCAATTTATTTAAAAAACTAATTGTTTTTTAGTTTATTAAATAAATATTAGTAATAATAATATATTATATAATAATTTTATAATATTTTATTATATTTTAGATTTTCTAAGCATAAAATATTATTATTATTTTTTATTATAGTTTTATTATAATAATAACTTTTAGTAATTAATTAAATTATTAGCTTTAGTTTTTAAAATATATTAGTTTTTATGCTAATTATTAATGCTTTTTTGTTTTGTTATATTTAAAGCAGTTTAAGCTATAAAAATACTTTGTTTATTTTTATTAGTTTTTTTTTTATAATATTTTTTATAGCTTTTAATTTTGTTTGTTTTTATTTTAAAGTTTTATAAGTTTTATTTTTTTAAGTTTATTTAACAATTAAATGTTTTAATAATTTATAATTAGTTTAATAACTATATTATTTATAGTTATAGTTTTATTTTTTTAAACATAACTTTTTTTTAAGCTATATTTTAAGTTTTAATAGTTTAAAGTTTTTATAGTTTTATAAGTTTGCTAACTATATTAACTTATTATTTTTTATTGTTTATTATTTTTAATTAAACTTTTTTTTTAAGTTATATATTAAACAATTTTAATTGTTTATATAATAAATATATTTTTTTATAATTTGTTTTAATAACTATAAAGCTTTTAAATAATATTTATATGTTTATTTATTTTAATTTATATAAATAAAGCATTTAAATTTGTTTAATATAGCACTTTTGTTTTAATTTAAAACAGCAATTTTATATTTTTGCTTTAAAAACGTATTTTTTAAATTGTTTTGTTGTTTTTTGTTATTTTAAACTTTTATAACTTATACTTTTTTTTTAAGTTAAAGAATTTTTTTTTATAGCTTTTTTTTCTGTTTTTTTTTTAAATTAGCATTATTTTTAAAAGTATTTTTTTTTTTTATAGTTATAATATTTAACTTTAAACATATTTTAAAGTTATTATTTTTAAACTTTATTAATTTATTTGAACTTTTATTTAATACTTTTTTAAGTATTTTTTTTTTGTTTTTTTTAGTTTTTTTAGTTTTAAAGTACTAATTAAATAATTGTTAATTAATTATAATAGCTATATTAATATATATATTAATCTTTGCTAGTTTATTTATTTTGCATAGTTTGTTTTAAACTTAAGTTTTAAGTTTATTATAAAATAAATAAAACAATATAAGCTTAAGCAATTTTAAAATTATTATTAATTGTTTAAATTTTATAGCATAATTTATTGCTGCTTTTGTTTGTTTTAAGTAGTAAAATGCTTTTTTTATATATTTTGCTTTTTAAATGTTTTTAAACAATGCTTTTATTTAATTTTTAAACTTAATATAATTTTTAAAATTTTTTTTTATTTTTAGCTTAAAGTTAATTAACTTATTAGCTTTTAAAAATTTTTTTAAAATAAATTAAAACTATTTTAGTATTTTTTTTAATAAAAATTATAAAATAATTATTATTTTTTAATTTTTTTTTATAATAGTAATAAAATATTATTTTAAATAAAATCTAACATAAATTAAAAAAGCTTTTATATTTATAAATTTATTATAAAGCTTTAAAGCAATAAGTTTAAAACTTTTAATGTTTAGCATTTTTAATATTATAAATAATTTTAATAATAAAAGCAGTAATAATAATAAAAAGTTAGGTTTTTTATTTTAAATTATTACTTTAAGTATAGCAGTAATAAAAATAAGCATTAAATTTACTAATAGTAATATTAATATTAGTTATAATATAATTATTTGTTTAAAGCTTTAATTTATTATTATAATAGCTATTATTATTGCTGCTTTAATTATTATAACTAGTATTTATGCTAGTTTAAATGTTATAATGCTTAATATTTAAGCTATTCTTTAAATTAAAACAATTAGTTTATTTTATAGCACTAGTATTAACGTTAGTTTTTTTTTATTACTATTGCTTAATTTTTTTTTTTTTATTACTGCTTTTTTCTTAATAAAAGTAATTAATAAAAGTACTAAAGTTTATTATTTTAATATATTATTAGTTTTAAAAGTTTTTAAAATTTTTAAACTTAATTTTTAACTTTTTGTTTTTAGTAACATAACTTAAATTTAGTTTATTAATTATTAAATAAAGTTTATTTATATAATAATATTTAGTATTTTTGTTTTTTAAATATTTCTTTAGTATACTTTTAAAAGTTTATTTTATAAATTGTTTATTATTTAATTTTTTATACTAATATTTATTTTTATATAATAAGTTTTATTAATTAAAAAGCTATTAAAGTATAATAAACTTGTTATATATTAATATAACAGGTTTACTTTTAAAGTTTTAATTTATAAGTAATAATAAAATTTTTAATAGTAGTTTATTAAAAAGGTTTTTAAGGTATTTTTATTATTATGTATTAATAGAAGTTTTAAAAAATTAAAAGTAATAAGTATATTAATGCTTAATAATTATAAAAAATTAATAGCTAAAAAGCTAAAAACTAAATAAGTAACTAAATATAAAAAATGCATAATTATATAAACAAAAGAAATAATAGTAATAATTTATAAACATTGCTTTTTTTAATAAATTTAACGCTATATTGTTTTAAGTTTAAAGCTTAATAAACTTAACGTTTAAGTTCGTTAAGTTTAAAGCTTAATAAAATTAATGCTTAAATTTATTAAATTTATGCATTAAACCTTTATAGTGGTTTAAATATATATTTTTTTAACAAATAAGACTTTTTTTACGTATGTCTTTTTTATACTTAGCTTTTTAATTAGCTTAGTTAGCTTATTTTATAACACATAAACATTAGCTATAATAATTAAAGCAGCAATAATAATTGCTATTATAATAATAAATTAAAGCTTTAAATAAATAATTATATTATAATTAATATTAATATTATTATTAGTAAACTTAATGCTTATTTTTATTACTGCTATATTTAAAATAATAACTTAAAATAAAAAACTTAACTTTTTACTATTATTGCTGCTTTTATTATTAATGTTAAATAAGCTTTATATAATTGTATGTTTAACACATATATACTAAAACAAAGTATAATAATCTTTGTATTATAAGCTGTTTATATTTTATATGTTTAAGAAAAAAAAAGGTTTATACAAAGCAAAAGTTTTCCTTTATGTATAAAAACTTTGCTAGTGTATAAGCTAAGCTAACACTAAAATTACTTTAGTTTATATAATAGCTTTTATACAAAGTGATCTTTATATAAAACCTATTATACGTACTATATATAAAAGTTATAACTAATAACTAGTTATTTTAACACTAGCTACTTTTTTTTTAGTTATAATTCCTTTTGTATAATGCTATTTAAAAAAAATAAAAAAGAATAATTTTATAAAAAGTTAAACACTTAGTACTTTAGTTCTTATAAAAAAAGGGTTGCTTATATGTTTGCTTTTTTTAAACTTTATAGTTATATAAAGCTTAAGTTTAAAAGTAGTTACTTTTTAAGTAAAGCACTTAAACCTTTATATAGTTTAATTATTGCTAATATAATTAAAGTTCTTTATTTTTATCGTTATATAATTAACTAATGTTAACTAATAATATAAAATAAAGTATTAACAGTAAGCAATTTATACTAAGGTTAATTAAAGGTTTTTTTTTTGTATAGCAATAAGTTTAATAATATATCGAAGTATAAAAGCTGGGCTTTGTTTATAAAAAAAGCCCAAATTCTGCAATGCTTTTTGTTGCCTTTATATTTTTAAACTTCTTACTTTGTATAGCTGCTTATTTTACTATTAGCTACTTTATATATATATATATATATTTATAACAGCTTTATACTTAGTTATTTTTATATATATACTTATATATATACATATATATATTTATATAATAGTTGCTTTATTATAGTATAACATTAATAGTTGTTAGCTTTACGTTATAAGCTAAAACAGTAGTTATAACGTTATATAACTATTAATTAGTAATTTTAGCAATTAACTGTTTTTTTAATTGCTATATATAAATATATATATTTATTTTCTTTTTATATAGCTTATTATTTAAATAGTTTACTAATAATTGTTTGTTATATAAAAAATAACAAGTTTTAAGTTGCATTAATGCTTTTAGTTAATATTAAAATTTAAATTCTGCATAATGCTTTAATTGCTTTTATTATAGCTTAAATAATTTGTTATAAAAGCTACTTTTATGCAATATTTATTTAGTTATATAATACTACAGTTGCTTTATGCGGCTAAAATGCTTATATAAATTATAAAAGCTTTTTATTTTAAAGTTGCTAATAAGTAATAAAATTCTAAAGTAATACGTATATTACGTACGTTTAGCAATTATATAATACTTATTATAATTATTATACTTAAATAAATAAAAAAAAGTTAAGTATTATATAGTAGTTTAATAAAAAAAGTAAAAAAAAATATTAAACATTTATATATAGCTTAAAAAATAGTTATATAAAAGGAAATATAAAATTTGCAATGTTTTATAGTTTTTAGTATTTTTTTTAAAATCAAATATATTTATTTATTGCTTTTTTACTTATTGTATAATTATTATAACAATTTTTGTACAAAAATATTCTTTTAATTTTTTTTTTTAATTTATTTGTATAAAAGTTGTTTTTATTTCTTTTTTATAAATGCTTTTACTTATATAGTTAGCTAGTTTATAAATACTAAAGTTTTTAGCGCTTAGTTTAATGTTTTTTTTGTAAACGTGTTAGCTAAATTATTTTTACTATTAATTTATTATACTTCGGAGATTTTTTTTCTTTTGTATAACTTTTTAAGTAATATAATATTAATTATAAAGCGTTTTTTTTAAGTAGTTTTTAGCTTTATTAAACAGTTATATAATAATTTTAAGTTTAAATATAATATAACAAAAATTAAAAGTATTTTTAGTATAGCTATAATTTTTTAAAGCGTTATATAAAAAGCTATAATACTATTAAAGCTATTTATTATGCTATATAATTTGCTAGCTAGTATACTTTGCATTATTTGCTTATATTTACTAAAGTTTTAATATATAATGTTTTTTTTAATTTTAAAAGCTAGGTTTTCTTTTATATAGTGCTTTATTGCAAATATAATAATAAATTTAAGTTATAAAGTTATATTAGTATTATTTATAAATAAACTATTTATAAAAATAAACAGTTTTATATAGCTTAAATCTAAAAATATAAATGTTAATCTATAGTTATGATTATTTATTTACTATTTAACTTTATAGTTTAAATTCTTAATATTTACTAATGCTAAGTTAGTTATTTAAACAGTAGTTATAAGGTTATATATAGCTTTTAGTTAGCAAATGCTATTTATATAAACGCTGCGTATATATTAAAAAACATATTGTTATATAGCATTTTTTATATAAAAGTTAATTAAAGCTAATTAGTTTATTTAGCTTTTTTACATAAGCATTATATTTTTTTTGTATAAAAAAATAACTTAACTACTATTAAATTTAATAAAGTAATTTTGTTATAAAGTTTTTTTTAGCTTTATATAAAACTTTGCTTTATATAACTTATGTTTTTTTTTTGCTAAAAATTTAAGTATAATAAAGCTAAACATATTGTTTATTTATAAACTTATAATACTAAATTTGTATAAAAGTTTTAATATAAACAATAAACATAAGTTATACGTAAAAACTATTATACTAAGTTTTTTATAATCATATTAATAGTAAATCTTAAACTAATATAGCTTTAACTTAGCTAAGCTATATAATAGTTATATAATTTATATAATTATTTCTTTAAAATATTTTAAAACAAGTTTAAAAAGTAGTTATATAAAGATTTTTTATGCAAGCTTATTTTTTAATTATACGTACGCTTACGTAATATTTTAAAGCTTACTTAAAGCATTAAAGTTTTAAATTAGCAAAAAGCCTAAAGCTAATAATAACTATTAGTTTATTTGCTAAATTATTAATAATTAAGTTAATACGGTTTTTTTTTTTGTATTATTATAGCTTTGCATAACTAATTTAAACTTTTTATATAGCTTAATTATTTTTTTTTTAATTTTTTATATAAAGCAAAACTTAAAAATTTAAGTATTATTATGTTTGTTTAGATTATATTTTATAAACTAGAAAACATTTTATATAACAAGATTATTAATTTTTATAGCGTTTAATTTTTTAAACAAAGCGCTAAAAGTGCTAATAATGCTGTTTTTACATAACTTTATTACTAAAGCATAGTTTTATTCCTTTTTTAAAATTAAAAACAAGTTGCTAATATTTTATATAAACGCTATAAAAAAGTTTTTAGCTTTTTTAAGTTTTCTGCGTTTTTTTTGTATAGCTAGTTTTATAGCTAGTTTTATAGCAATTATATTTTCTTTTTTATTGTTTACTAAAGTATATTTAGTTATATAATAATATAGCTTAACTTATATTTATTTAAAGCAAATTAAGCTGTTTGTAAAATTAATAATTATGTTAAGTTTTTTAATTAATTATATTTTATATAGTTTTTTTTAGCTTTACTTTTTATGTTATATAAAGACTTTATTACGTAAAAATAAAAATAATACTTTGTATAAAGTTAGCTTATTACGTTTATAAATTGCATAGCTAATTTTAACTTTTGCTTGTTTTTCATAAAGTATTTTTATAGCTTTTTTAACTGCTTTAGCTTTTTATATAATATTTAGCAAAAAAGAAAAGGTTTAATTAACCCTTAAATATGCCTTAAATATAAAAAGCGTTAAAACTAAGCTATTAATCTTTATAGTATTATTTAAAGCTTTAATTACTATTTGTAAAATTAACTTATTTTTTGTATAATAATTTAGTTTAGCTTTTAATATATTATATATATAATAAAAAAATTTATATGCTTTTTTTATTTTGTTAATAGCTTAGTAAGCTTTAATAAACATTTTTTAGCACTTTATACTTATAATTTTAGCTTAGTTCTAAAATTTTTCAAATAAAAAGTTTATATTAAAGTTATATATAACATAATTTAAAAGTTCTTAATATATGTTAATTTAGCACTTATATAAAGCTTTTTAAGCATTTTATATAAATATAGATTTTAAAAATATAATTGCTTAAAATAATATAGCTATATTAATTATATATAAAACCTGCTTATTGTTTATTTATATAACATTAATTATAACTTTATAATTAAAGTTATAGTTATTTTTAATTATAAACTTAAAACAACAAAGTATTTGGTTATATAACTAATAATAATAGCAAAACTTTTAGATTTTTTTTAAAATAAAGCAATTAATATTATAGTTTACATAACTAAACATGTTATATAATCTCTTTGTATAAAAGTATTTAAAGCGTTTATAAAACTTTTAAAGTTCTGTTTTTATAAAGTATAAACTTGCTTTATATAAGCTAATATTAAAAAACAAATATTTTTATTTTTATATAATAAAAAATAAGGCCTAGTAGCGTAGTAGTATATGCTTAGCTACTTTTTTTAAAGTTGTGGGTTTAAGTTTTGCCCGGTTTGCAGTTGCTTTGCTTTAAAGCAAAAGTTGGTTTGCTTTTAACTTAGTTTAAACTATATGCTTGCTGCACTAAAGGCATAAAAAATTAGGAGTTAAATAGCTAAGCTAAAAGTCTAAAAACCTTGCTTTTTTGCTAATGTAGCAACGTAAATAATTAACCTAGTATATTAGCTATTATAAAAACAAGCAGCTTTAGCTTTTGCTGCTAACGCTACATAAGCACTAGTTCTTTTATATAATAAACAGCTTATATTTTTAGCGTAATTAAAACCTAAAGCTTACTACTTAGCGCTAAGCAATTTATAAAAAATATAGCGCTATATAATGCTTAAAATTTATTTAATACTATATTATTTATAGCTTGCAAAACTTAAAGCTAGCAAAAAAGCGCTTTTATTACTAATTAACAAAAAACCCCTTTGTTAGCGCGCTAATTTTTATACGTTTATATTACAAAGCAAAAGTGCTGCTAACTTAGCGTACAAGATTTAAAAGCAAAGTATTATATAAAAAAAGCAGCAAATTAATAAAATTTATAGCAAAACTATTGCATACTTTGCATATATAGGTAGTTTTTGCCCTAAAAAAGGTTTTCATTTATATAAAGTTTTACTAAATAGCTACTAGTATAGCTAATAGGCCATTTATTTAAGTAATATAAATTATAACAAAAATAATCTTTTTGTTTTATTATATAATAATGTTCTTTATATTATTAAAGTATGCTTTTAAACAGTTAGCATTTTTTAATAAAAATAAAAAAAAAGTAAAAATATTTAAAATATAATATATAATTATACTAAGGGCGTTTTTTATTTATATAATACTTATAGCACTTATAGTATTATTTTTGCTAAAATGAATATAAGTATTACTTAAAGTTTAACTAACTTTTATATAAAGATATATTTAAAAGTATGCCTTTAATTAAGCTTTTTTTACTGTTAAATAATTAAAAGCGCTAATATTTTAAAGTTTATTTTAATAATTCGTATAATAATAATTGCTTAATATAAACTAATTATATAGTATTATTATTTTATAGTTCTAGATATTTTCTTTTATTATATAATAAAAAAATGCATTATTTACTAAATATTAAGTAATTTAATTATTAAATTCTTTATTAATATTTTTAGCACTATTATTTAACTTTAAATATCTTTTGTATTTTGCTATATATAAAAAGAATTTTTTTAAAGTAAGTTTTTAGTTATAAATTATTTTATATAAATTAAAAAATACGTTTTTTATATAAGTTCTTTTTTAAAAAGTATAGCGCATTAACTAATAGTTTTTTTTTTAGCAAATAAAGCATTTTTTGTTTATATAAAAATTTTAGTTCTTTTAGTTATAGCTTTAAAAGTAGCTTAGCTATTTAGTTAATTAACTTAATAACTTTAGTATAAATTTAAATCGTTAGTTTTTTATATAGCTATAATTATATTTTTAGTTTATAAAATATAACTTATTGTTTTTTTATATAAAGGTTTTTGCTATATTATTTAATGCTATATATAAGTATGCTTATAAGTTAACAAAGAATTTTTTATACGTAAGTTTTTAAAAAATTAACGCTATAGCTAACTTTAGTACATTTTAACATGCTTATATAACATTTATACTTAATTGAATTTTGCTTTAGTAGCTAGTACTAAACGCTTGCTATGCTTTTTTAAGCTTTTTAAGCATTAATTTAAGTATTTTATACAAAGCTAAGTTTAAGTTTTTTTCTTTTATTTATATAAAAAAAACTATAGTTTAGTTAGCTTAATACTAGCTATAATTTATATTAGTATTAAAATAAATATTTATTATATAATATATTTTACTTTAAGTTTTATTTAAACTAATGTAGTTAATAAAAAAGTTTTTTATATAACTTTTTAAAATATATAAAAATATAGCGTAGTATTAATTTTCCGTAATTTTAATTTATTAGTAAGTAGCAATAAATAAACAAGCTTTATTATATAATAAGTTATATAGCTTGCTTATATAGTTTTAGCTTAAGTTTTAGTTTTTTTAAAAAGCAATATATTTATTAAAGGGTATAAATTTGTTTTATACGAACTTTATTAAAAGTAGGTTTAAAAATATGCTTTTAACAGCTAAATCTAATGTTATATAAACATATGTTTTTTGCTTTAATATTTGCAGTAAATAATACTAAATAAGGTATTTATATACTAATTAAAAAATTAGTCTATAGTTTATTTTTGTTATATAAGGATTAAACAGCTTAAAGAAATTCTAGTGTTTAATACTTAGCTAAATTAATTACGTTTAAAATTATACGTTAAAACTTAGGTTTTTAAAAAGTAGTCCAATATATAAATAATTTAAAAAGTTTTAACTATTATATAAAAAGATATTTAGCTATTAGCTTAGTGTTAAAAATATTACTAATAGTTAAATAGTTATTATATAATAAGTATTTAGTAGTTTTTTTAATTTCTTAATTATAAAGTTTTTATAAGCTATTTTTATAAGCTTTTAAATTATAATTATTTTTAACGTTAAGTAGATTTTTTTTGATTTAAGGTTTTTAAGTAAAGCACTTTATATGCCTTAATAAATTTCCTAGAAATAATTTTTTGTTTATTTTCTAAAAGTCTTAACAAACCTTTTTTAAAAGTAGTTTAATAGTCCATAAAAATATAAATAATTAGTATAATAAAATGCTAGCTTAATATTTAGCTTAATTTTAATTATATAGCTAAAATTAATCTTTTAGCTTTATATTTTAAAATTAATTTAAGCATTTATTTATTATACGCTTATTAAAACATTTTTAACTAAGTTTTTATACGTAAAAATAATTAGCCTTAACTTTAAAAGCGTTATAAACAGTTGTTTATTTTTTTAAAATATAGTAAATTTAGCTAAATTATACAATATATTTAATTCTATATTTAAGTTATATAAGTTGCTATTTTGCTTTTATATAGTAGTATAGTTAATATATTGCTTAGTATTTATATAATAATATAATTAAAAAGTAGCAAAATTGTTTATTATCTTTTTTATTTTGTTTTTAGTATTAATAAACAGGTTAAAAGTTTAGTCTTTATATATAAATAAATTAAATTTTCTTTTTTTTTTCTTTATATATGCTTACTTTAGCTAATTAAAAGAAATAAACTAAAGAATATGTTTATATATTAAAAAAAAAACAAGCATAATATAAAAAACAAATCTTTTTTTAATAAGTTAAAATAAAAGTATATTATATAACTTTATTATTACTTTAGCTAATTTATAGTTTGTTGCAAGTAAATTAAAAATGCAAATATAACTATTAATTAATATTAAATAAGCTTTATATAATTGTACATTTAATATATATGTGCTAAAACAAAGTATAATAATCTTTATATTATAAGCTATTTATATTTTATATATTTAAAAGAAAAAAAGATTTATATAAAGCAAAAGTTCTTTTTTATATATAAGAACTTTATTAGCATACAAGCTAAGCTAACACTAAAATTACCTTAGTTTATATAATAGCTTTTGCATAAAGTGGTCTTTATATAAAACCTATTATACGTACTATATATAAAAGTTGCAACTAATAACTAGTTATTTTAATATTAAGATTATTTATAATATTAAAAATGCCACTTGTAGTACACTAAAAAAGCAAACAAATTTTTAACTAGGCTACTAGTTATTGCGCGACCTAAAAAAAGCACGTAAAATAGCTAAATAAGTTTTAAATACGAAAAAGCTTAGCTATTATAACGTAGCTAAAAAACTAATTAAGTTATAAGCAGCTATAAAAACACAAAAATAAAGGCCTTTAAACATAAAGCAAAAATAGCTAAGCATTAATACTAGCTTTTTTTTAAGCTAAAAAAAGTTTACTATAACTATAAAGCAAAAGCTAAAACAACTGTTATAAAGCTATTTATTACTTATAGTTTTAAAAAGGCTGCTTATTATAAGCTTACGTTTATAAACTTTAAAGTAAAGCATAATACAATAAAGTACTAAAAACAGCAATACAAAATTATAAATATAAAATTATAAAAGTTAAAAAGTATACATTATAAAAAAGCAAAACAATTAAGCAATTTTATTAAGCACTAAACACTAAAATTTTACTAAAACTTTTAGCTATTAAATATATAATAATGCTAACCTTTAAAAGTTATATAAACACTTTTTAACTAGCTTATTTATATAAAACTTTTAGCTTTTTTATTTGCTATAGCTTTGTTTGCTTTTTTAATTATAACTTAAAGTTATATATTAGCTATAAGTGCAGCTTAAATATTTTTATTAGTATAAAAATAACGCATAGCTATACAAGCTTTAATAAATAATTAAAGTTTTTTATTAACTTTTTTAAGCTAAAAAATTATTAGTAGTACTTAAAATTAAAAGAACTTTAATAGTTAAAATAAGCATAAAGTAAAGCTTAAAAATATGCAAATATTAATACAGTTAAAAGTATTTATAGAACTATAACTGCTACTTTTAGCGCTTACTTTGCTTTTTTTGCATTGTAAGCACTTAGTAAATTTGCTAATAATATTACAAACATAAAAGTTATTAATGTTTTTATATAGTTAGCGTAAAAAAAACAGCAATAAAAAGTATATAATATATAATTATAACATAAGCAATATAATAATAGTATAGCTTAAGCATTTTAGCATGCTTAATAAATATAAATTTTAAAGCTATTAGTAATACTTTAATATAAAGCATTAAAACATTTATCTTTATTTCAAAAATTAGCATTATAGCAAAAAAGCATAACAACAAGCAGTTATAAAAGCTTAAACTATATAGTAGCAAGCTATTAATTACTTTATTTAATACTATAAATTAAATAACTAGTAAAAACTGCAGCAAAATAACTTATAACTTTAAATATATAAGCTTAATACTAGTTAGCATATATATTTAAGCTAAGCTAATTATAAATACGTACTATAAAAAGTATAATAGCTATAGCAAAATAAATTTTTATATAACTATAATATATTAATAACTAATTATATTATAAACTAAGTACTTTAATATACTAAAGCAAGCATAAGCTAAGTATATAATAGTAGTAATAATAAAAATAATAAAGTTAATAATTAAAAAAGAAAAAAATTAGCATAAATAGCTAAATAAAGTAATTTATTATTTATTACTACTTTATATTACTTAATGTATAAGCTATTTATAAGCTATGCTTACTTAGTAAGCTTACTGCAAAAAGCATAAAAACAACTTAAAAAATAAATATATAAAAAGCAAACTAAAAAATAATAAGCAATTAACTTTACTTATAACTTAGTTATAACTTAGTTATAAAAAAACTAGTGCAACAAAAAGCTAGCAATAATACTAAAGCAAACAAACTATAATGCACTAATAATACAATAAAAAAAAGTTTAAAAAAAAACTAAAAAAAAAAAGCAGCATACTTAGCTAAATAAGTGCTAAAACTAAAAAAACTGCTATAAGCAGCACAAAGCAAACAGTAATACTAAAGCAAGCAAACTACAAAGCAAAAAAAATACAAAGAAAAAAAAACTATAAAATAACTACATAAAAGTGCATATACTTAATTAATAGCATAATATAAATAAACAAATAACCTAAAAACAAAAAAGTAAAAAGTAAAGCACTTAATAAAATTATAGCAGAACTAGTGCAACCTAGAAATAAATACAAAATGTTTTTACTTAGCTACTAAAAAAAAAGTAAGCTGCTTATAGCTTGCTTTTAACTTATAAGCATAGTTTTTACCTATATATATAAAAAATAAAAACTAGCATAGCTAATAAGCTGTTAACCCGAGTAATACAATATATATAATATTAAAAATGCTAAATATTAAAAGTTTTAAACTTATTACTTTAAAGCTTTATAATAAATTTATAAATATAAAAGCTTTTTTAATTTATGTTAAATTTTATTTAAAGTAGCACTTTATTATTATTATAAAAGAAAACTAAAAAATAATAACTATTTTATAATTTTTATTAAAAAAAGTATTAAAATAGTTTTAATTTATTTTAAAAGATTTTTTAAAAGCTAATAAGTTAACTAACTTTAAGCTAAAAATAAAAATTTTTTTTAAAAACTATATTAAGTTTAAAAATTAAATAAAAATACTATTTAAAAATATTTAAAAAGCAAAACATATAAAAAAAGTACTTTATTGCTTAAAACAAATAAAAGCAGCAATAAATTATGCTATAAAATTTAAACAATTAATAATAATTTTAAAATTATTTAAGCTTATATTATGTTATTTATTTTATAATAAACTTAAAAATTAAGTTTAAAATAAATTATACAAAATAAATAAACTAATAAAAATTAATATATATATTAATATAGCTATTATAATTAATTAATAATTATTTAATTAATACTTTAAAATTAAAAAAACTAAAAAAAACAAAAAAAAAATACTTAAAAAAGTATTAAACAAAAATCTAAGCAAATTAATAAAGTTTAAAAATAATAACTTTAAAATATATTTAAAGTTAAATATTATAACTATAAAAAAAAAACATTTTTAAAAATAATGTTAATTTAAAAAAAAAAACAAAAAAAAAAACTATAAAAAAGGAAAAATTCTTTAACTTAAAAAAAAAATATAAGTTATAAAAGTTTAAAATAATAAAAAATAACAAAATAATTTAAAAAATACGTTTTTAAAGCAAAAATATAAAATTATTATTTTAAGTTAAAACAAAAGTATTATATTAAACAAATTTAAATGTTTTATTTATATAAGTTAAAATAAATAAACATATAAATATTATTTAAAAGCTTTATAATTATTAAAACAAATTA